>CAJQZP010001449.1:2247500-2847500 GCA_907164705.1 Parnassius apollo | reverse complement strand
GTCCAGCAGGGTATGTAATACCCTGCTCCTTATACCCATCGCAGTTGGTTTTAGCGTGGAGAAGTTGCGCATACACCCTGTAAATCATTTTTTTATTAATTACAGTCTATCAAAAGTTCACTGTTACGCATTGGCCCCTACCTTTTTTGATTGATTTTGATTTTACTATAGTTGCTACTCTTGGCAGACGGGTTAAAAACACAGTTTTATTTAATTTTCAGTTTTCAGTTTTCCATCTGTTACCTTTTACAAAACCCTTTGGATTATATGGGATGGTGGATACGTGAGGACTAAGATTAATAGTTTACTGAATAAAACTATATATACGTATTTCATCGCGTTTCATTTAATTATTTTTACTTATTTTTAATTCTTGACGTTTATCGTGCTTTACAGCACCCATCGTTACGAAGAGGACATGGGACGAAGGGGGGATGGAGGGACCATGGGTGCTGTAAAGCACAGTAAATTAAACTAGATAAAATCCGTATAAATATAGTTTTATTCAATGTACGCGTAAATTTAAGAAATCATTAAGAGTTCATTATTATACTTGCTCTCGTATCCTATCGAAACACAAAAGGGATGAAGTACTTCACACCGGAATACAACGGTACGCATGTTATTTGGCGTTAGAAACTGGCAAGAGGCACCCACCCAGATGGACTCCTTGACAGAAGAGGAATCCTAATACCTAATGTGAGATAAAAGTATTTACCTTCTTGAATCTTTTGCCTTCTGCAAGAAGCAAACGGCAATCGCTTCGGAACGTGCGTAGCCATTAGCGGCGTTGTCAAAACTCTTGCAACTGCCATCTAGTGATAGTACTCCCAATCTGTAAAAGAAAACCCACATTATAGGTAGCCTGGTCTGAGTTTGAGTCAACATATAGACGAAAGTATCTATATTAGCAAGATATATCTTACCTTGAGAATTGTAGGGAGACGTATGGATGCAAGCACAAATTGGATCCCCCGACTATAGCAGCATCGCAGTGACCATCGCGGATCGCTCTGAAGGCGTGTTCTAA
Source organism: Parnassius apollo (assembly GCA_907164705.1). Lineage (NCBI taxonomy): Eukaryota > Metazoa > Arthropoda > Insecta > Lepidoptera > Papilionidae > Parnassius > Parnassius apollo. The sequence goes on along the minus strand of CAJQZP010001449.1, from coordinate 2,846,470 downwards.
AGCGTAAAGGGAACTCGAGCAAGCTGAATCAACGGTGTACGATGGACCAGTGACGCCCAGCCAGTATGATATGCGGTTAGCCAACATGGCTCGAGAACAGCTGAGGATGAAAAAAAAAGAATTAAATTCAATTAATTTCTACAGATTTTGTAGCGCTAATTTTGCTTGTTAACTTTATTATTTTTAATTGAAGAAGGGTTACAAACGAGCACACTGTCCACCTGATGAGAAGTGGAGGATGAGAACTATGGTTTAATGCCTCGTTTTCAGTAAGAAGGGTTCTCTACTATCACTATACTAATTAAGCTGCTATTTTACGTTGGTATTCTGTGAGAGTGAGGTCCTTTCTTAGTCAAGCTACAGGATGGCTTCACACTTGATCATAAATGAATACTTAGTCTCATTTGATAATCAAAATAAACATAGCTGTAGTATCTACCGTTTCATGTTACAGACTAATTAAGTTTGATTCCGCGGGCTCTAACACGTTTTGTTAATAACATAGTCTCGGCGTATCTTCTAATAATTCATATTATTTTAATTTTCTAAGCTTATATCAGTAGACCGATGAAATCACATATTATTAGGTTCCACATTATGGAGATTACTGTGCACAAGTGCTCAAACAAAATGGACAAAAATTCTATTTTATAATTTATTAAGTATTCTCACATGAATAGATTTTAATACAAAAAAAGATTTAGAAAGTGATTACTTGTTGGAAAAAACGCAATGTTGAATGCTTATATTACTTACCCAGTCACACCAAAACCGTTGACTTGCATTTTCTCATAGAACCATGTTTTTTCAGATTCGGAAAAGCACGCCCCGATGAACACTCCAGTCTTTGTATTGCGAAGCTCCTTCGGATTGAAGCCTGGACAATTAAAATATTATTATATATAATTATTAGTTATTATGAGAATAATTCTAATATTGTATACTTTAATAATAACTTAAATTTCTAACTTTAACTTCGTTGGTATAGTGGTCATAACCGCGGTTGTTAATCATGAGGTACCGGGTGCGATCCGGGTTCTGGTTTTTCGGTCATAAAATATATATAGCAACCCGGAATCAGGAATTTTATCAAAGTGCCTCGGAAAGCACGTAAGCCGATGGTACTGCACCTGATCTCTCTCCGATCGTTTCGGATTACCATTCCACCGGACTATGAGAGTAAGGGAATCGAAAGTACACCTGTGCTTGCGCATACACTCGTAGACTATATAACTTTTTAATTTACCATCACGGTTATCAGCATTTAGTATATCGACGATGTTGGAGACGTAACCGAAAACTGAATTATCCTTTTATCTATTATTATCTAAATATATAAAATGTAGGTAAAGAACCTTCCAAGGATCGGTCATTCTGTTCCTCTCAGTCTCAGAATACAGATTAACTTATATTTAATGAACGAATTTGAATTCCACGGTCGCTCGAAACGTTCCCTGTGACAACATTGAGTTATAATTACCCGCAATGTAAAAGTTTTAATGGATTCGGAGATAAGAGAACGTTTCTTGAATCGGCGAGGATCGAATGGGTTCCACTTAAATCGTAGACAGAACGAAATTTTAATAAAATAAGTAAGTTTTGTACTAAACATCAACCGTTATACGATATATATATATATATATATATATATATATTATATAATATAATATATATATATATAATATAATATATCAGTCTTCGCAATAAGTATCTTTCGAAAACAATGAGATATGTTTGTCATTTCCTTTTGTTCGCTTCCATCCAACAAGTGGTAAAATTAAAAATTTTGTACAACCAATTTCAATATAAATAATAATGTATTAGAAATCAATTAAATACGTATTAATAAGAATATCAAAAAAAAAACTACTGGTTACATCTTGATTAAATTTATATGGGACCACATGAGAAGTACACTTTTTATATATAAAAAGAGTCATAAAAATCGGTTCACCAAAAAAAGTTCTTTTCTTTTTTTGAAGCCGGTTGAAAATATATCCCTTTGATTTCCTTACGGGGGCAAGTTATTATTATTATATTTAGTATCACGGTTGACTGGTAGGTTGGCAACTGCAGTTTTTCTGGAGGTGTCAGGAAGATGCTTCTAATCACCTCCCGTTCAATTTCCATCTGTTGGACTTACCTCACCCACGGGATGATTATGGCGTAGTGGATTTGCTAACGCCGCCATTATACAGTTGATAGATATTTGTAGGTATATTTTTAAAATATGTAAGTAAGGTGAACTATGACGTCATTTACGTATTTTTACGAGTATACAATTTGTTTTTAATAGCTAAGTATATAATAATTTAAATTGTAATGAGTGACTACAACAATCGTTGTAAAATGAAATAAACAATAGAATAAACGTTATTTTTATTTCTCAGTAAACTTTTTCATAAATTAGTGGTAAAACAACCCCAGAGAGTAATCACTTTTATTTATCATTCCATGGAATAAAAGTAACTTCTTCACGGATTTTATCGCGCTTAATTTTTTTTTAATTCCCGACGTTTTGCAACAAATTTGCATTTGGATTCGTAATCGAGGATAGATGTAGATGTCTATGGGCCACAGCAACCACTTACCATCAGGTGGACTGTGTGCTCGTTTGTCATCCTATTCTATAAAAAAGGTGAACTTAACAGATGAAGGTTTGTATTCCTTATTCTATAAAATAGTAAGTTTTGTTAATTTAGATTTATTAGTACTAATTAGTATTTTTATCTTTAAGTTAATTTTAAATATAAACTATACGCTTGTAACTTGATTGTTGTGAAAACCATTTACTAGATCAGCGTGACGTACTGCCCTGACACTGATTGCGTTTAAAATGGAGATCCCGCGACCTCGTGTACACTGATGGTGACCACCGTGGGATTTCAGTCAGTAGGAATACGGTGTAAACTTTTCGATGCCCCTGCATTGACAGGTATCCATGACGATTTCCCCACGATAAAAAAGGTCAACGTGACGTGTTCCAAATTTAAAACCCTCTAAGAAATACGAGGAGACCTCATTTGTTTTTTTTATATTTGAAATAGGAGTACGTAATAGTGAATTCATCTAAACAAATTTGAAATGTTCGTGGACGTTTCCAATGACTGCGACCAAATTAGTCTGTCAGGAGCCAGCGAATTACTCTCATCAGATCAGAGAATTGATCTCATTATCGACGGGAAAAGTAGGAGTAATTTGCTGTTATAAGTTACTGACATTCGTACTTCGGTTTTCTTAAAACCTAACACAATTTATTTAGTTAATTTGTGGTAGAGTTTGTAGTTTCTTTAAGGAATTGTTTTAGGTGACGAGATTATTACGTTACTTGAAAAAAAAAAAAGTTGAAATTTGTAGCTTTTTTTTGAGAATAAGGGTGACAAATGAGCACATATTCCACCTTATGGTACCGGAATTGGTATCTCTGAGCACCAAGATAGATTGCCTCGTATCAAGTAAATAGGTTCTCCGGATCTCTACTTTCACCCACAGCAGCATTACTCTGCTGTTCTCGATGGTATTCTGTGAGTGAGTGGTTCTTTCCCAGTCAAATCGACTCATTCATGGCGAAGACTTATATAGGCTGCAACGAGGCTCTTTAGAATAGGTTTTTGTAGTATATTTAAACTTTTTAGACATGTAATCTCCTCACAATTCCGACACGACGATCTTGTGTAGACGTCATAATGTAAATCGTAGAATTCTGTAGAATAAAACTAATTTTAGGGATTTTATCGCGTTTAATTTTAATCTTATCGCGGTAAAATCTGTAAAAGTTAGTTTTATTCTGTGTATATATTAAAAATCATTAAATATAATTCCACATTATTAGCTCACCAGCATCGATGACAGCTTCGTAAGCCTTTTCCAAGAGGATCCTGCACATAGGGTCCATGGTGTGCGCCTGCTTGTAGTGCACGCCGAAGAACGAGGCGTCGAATTTGTTCACGTTGTTGATCTTTCCGGTCCGCTGCGGTATCTCGGGATGAGCGAGTTTCCAGCGACGACCATCTCCAGAAATTAGGTCTACCTGTTAAAAAAATGTAGTTTCATATCAGTCTTGTAATTTTGAGACAAAGAAATTGGCAAGTGTGTTTCCGTAAATTACGTTTAAGATTGTTTACAGCAATTAGAAGGAGGAAACAATGTATAAAAATATAATTTATTAAATTGTCTTTTAATCTATAAAAGTCCAATACATTTTACTGGCGGTTATTTTAAAGTACCGTAGGGAGACCAGAAATTACGAAAAAATTGCTAAAAATAATTTAAATTAGCTAAAACCATAGATAATAGTGATTTAAAAACTTTAAAATAATGATTCAAAGATCCTTTCATTAATACTCCACAAGATGATCTCAAAATTTTATATACTTTCTTTTAATTCCCTACAATTGCAGAAAAACTACGGTTTATGTATAATAATTAAGAACTATTGTGGTGAGAAAATAAATCATTATTATTTAATTTATTTAATTATATAAGCCGGGGTAGCTCAATGGGTTGGCGCTCGTTTTAACGTTCCACGCCGGCACCAATGAAATTGTTAAATGCTATTTTAAGTGTTGATTTACCACATGCTCTGCGGTGAAAATAAACATTGTGAAAATCAGCATGTCTGAGAAATAAGAATAAAAATATATTTCGCAGACATGAGTAGTCCGCCAACACGTACTGGGGCAGTACGGCGGACACTTTCTTTTCCTAAAACCCTCTCAGAAGTGAGGGGAGGCCTGTGCTCAGCTGTGGGACGACACCAACATCGGCAAATTCTGATGCGGAGGCGGAGGAAATGTATGTAGATATTTCTAGAGCCATGCATTTCTTCAAAACCCACTATACGGTGTTAATGAGAGACTTCAATGCAAAGCTATGCAAAGAAAGAACGGTGAGCTGAAGTTAGGGGAATTTGGGATAAGGCAACGGAACCCAAGTGGCCAGCAGCTGGCCGACTTCATGGAGAAATAGGGACTCTTTATAACGAATCTTTTTTTCCGGAAGCGGACCTCACAGAAAGTGGATCCCACTGAAAGGTGACCGCATATAGGCTGTTACTAATAATAATATAACTGAAGCATGTCTCTACCACTTGGCCAGGTTAAAAAAATCATTACTTAACTTGGCCAAGTAATACCTACAGCACAGCATATCATAGAGTAAAAGTCCATTCCTAAACACAGGCCTTCCCTATAAATTGCCTCAGCGGGCGATAACCATGACAAACATGGTTGCCACGCTTGCCAGGTGGGCAGTTTTTTCCTTAGTAGCAGCGACCTGGTAAGGAAAGCTTGCTTGCTAAAGAAGTCGCAGCTACTCATCACCAGACTTGTTTCTCTTTGTCACTTCTTATTACACCCATGGGACGATCTGGGGTTGTGTCTTACACCACCACTATATACGTCACAGCACGGATATATTTTAGTGAAATATGAGATTAAGCTTATCACGCAAGGAAACCCCGAGCATAGCCCTTTATATAGCTCGCTGACCTACCTTGAGTGGGTTCATACGACCAGCAGTGAAGGACCGCGTCTCAGATCCATAAGTCATAACTGGGAACACGCACTGATTGTACAACCTAGTTTCCAGGTCCAATCCTAGTTTAGGTTCTGTGTGATAAACTTAGAAATGAGGATATTCGCCAGAGTGACCGACACAGCCCAACGGATTAGTAAGCTGAAGTGGTAATGGGCCGGCCATGCAGTGCGAAGAACCGACAATCGATGGGGAAAAAAGGTTCTCGAGTGACAGCCTCGTACCGGTAGGCGTAGTGTAGTTCGACTCCCACCAAATGGAGTGACGAACTGGTAAGACATGCAGGAAGTCGATAGATGCAGGTGGCTCAGGACCGTGCTTTGTGGCATTCCTTGGGGGAGGCCTATGATCAGCAGTAGACTTGTGAAGCGCTGTAATAATGATGTGATTAAGAACAAATAAAGTCTAATTTAGAGTGTTGCTCTGCCAAAATACCTTGTTGAAAAGATTTTCCTGCAAATGCATTACAGAGTCCGAATCAGGGAAATATCCTGAACATCCTGTGATGAGTACTTCTTCACCAGGTAGCGGGTGGGACAGCCGGTGCCCTGACGTCAGCCTGTCTTCTGGTAGCGTTGTTGGCGGCATCTAGAACAAGGAAAAATATAAATATTAATTGTTGCAAACATAATGTTCTCCAGACAGAATTTCGGTGGGGGCGGCCAGTCTCCACGGAGACAAGTCATCTGCGCAGCACAGGATTATGATGTGGTGATGAATTCCACTACGGCGCCACCATATTTATTTAAAAATACCAATAAGGTTATTCACTTTACCAATATTCCTCTATAACTACTCCGGGTAAGCTCAAATGATTATGTTAAGAGTGGTTCACTATAGAAGTCAAATGTCAAATTCGAACCCACGACCTTTTACCGTCGCTTAGAACTGATATAATATAAGTGTTTTTTTTTAAAGTAAAAGGGTGATAAACGAGTACAACACCCACTTACCATCAAGTGGGTGTTGTACTCTTGTACTGCGTCCCGTCATCTACATCTATCCTCGTTCAAAAATCAGAGTATAGATGTGTTATTAACCCTGAAGATTAAAAATGCTACGTTACCAGTAAAAAGGGTCTCCGGTTCTCATTTACATTTACAGTCACTGTATGATACACATCAGCATTAAGCTGCTATTTCACGCTGGTATTCTGTGAGAACGTAGTCCTTTCCCGATCGAGTAGACCCATTCCAGCCAAAAAATATATATTTGCAGCATGGGTCTTGCACGTTAAAGACGTTATTCAGTATCTGAATTAATGATAATAAACTTTGATCTTTGTTGTAAATATTTATTTGTTTTACTTTGTTTTAATTATCACTCAATTTAAATACAAAGACCCGATTTGGGAGTATAATAAGGATACTTTGCTTTAAATACAATTAATAGGTTATTTCCCCATTATTCGATTATTATTTTCACCTTTTTTTGACTTGAGCTAAATTATGGCTATATATATATATATATATATATATATATATATATATATATATATATATATATATATATATATAATTATCAACTTATAGAACTGAATATTATTACTAAAATTGTTAATTAATACTATTATAACTTCGTCACTTTTTCTATTTTGAATAAGTGTGACCAGCGAGCACACAGTCCATCAGATGGTAAGTTGATACATCTCAGTTCTTTTTAGTCTGCTTTAAATTTTTATTAAAAGTTACTTTTTTAACCTTTTTGAGTGAACTTAGGTATATAGGTACCAATCAATATTTTGCTACCTTTATGGATGGAATTTTTTCTCCAAAAATATATATAGGGACTACTACGAAAGTATAACGTTATTAACTTTCAAGAATCATCATAATTAGTTCACTACGGACAAAGATATTACGAATTGTAAACCTTCTCCTTTTTATATGAAGACGGATACATACATTAGGTTGAATTGCAAAAGTTGTCCTTTTTTTAAGTGAGTAAAGAGAACCGGACTCACTACACATGGCATGTATACCGCATACTGGTCTGGTGTAGACGAGCTCGAGCGGGCATGCCAGGGAGTAGGTATCATCCTATCAGAAAGAATGGTGCAATGTGTGAAAGAGTATGAATGTGTAAGCCCAAGACTGCTATGGATACGATTGGAAGTGGGCTTAAAGAAGTTGTTTGTGCTAGAGGTCTACGCCCCAGACATGTCTAAGCCCACTTATATCCGAGAGCAGTTTTGGGAAATAGTAAGGATGGTATTAATGAAATGTAAGGGAAATGAAAATGTTGTTATGCTAGGAGATTTTAATGGAAGAGTTGGGGTGAGGAGGCTTGGTTATGAAAGGATATTGGGAACGTTTGGTGATGAAAGTATAAATGAGAATGGTGAAAGCCTCCTCACTGTTTGTATGGAAAAGAATCTTTTTGTGACGAACACTTTCTTTCGCCACAAGAGGATTCACATGTACACTTGGGAAAGAGGTGATGTTAGAAGCATGATAGATTTCATAATTTTGGATGAAAGATTGAGGGGCGCAGTGGTGGATACAAGGGTTTACCGGGGGTCAAACGTAGGAACGGATCATTTTTTGGTTTTATGCCGAATTAATGGTCTATTAAGGCGGTGGCGCCATCGGCCATCTGTGTCTACCACTGCGTTACAGCGTATTAGAACAGAAAGATTACAAGATGAAGGTGAGAAAAACAAGTTTAAATGTAGACTGAAAGAAAACGTAAGTGGTTTGGATGAATTATGTATGAATGAGTTAGACTTGGAGAATGTATGGCAAAATGTTAAGAAAGGTTTAGTAGATGCAGCTACCGAAGTATGTGGTGTTAGTAAAAGAAAGAATGAAAGGAAAAATAATACTTTGTGGTGGGATGATGAGATACGTACGGAAGTTGAAGCAAAGAAGAGAGCATGGCTAGATTTACTAGCAACTAAGGCTGGTAATTCTAGCGGTACGAATGATGATTTTGAAAGAAAAAAGGCAGTCTTTAGACATGTAAATAAAAGAGTAAAAGAAGTAGTTGAAAGGAAAAAGCAAGAAAGAACGGATAAGAATGATAGAAGAATATCGGATAACTTCCAGGCAAATATTAAAATGTTCTGGAAACTCGTAAGAACTGCCAGGGGACGTTCAAAACAGCCTATAATGAATGCTATAAGAGATGAGAATGGCTATATTGTGAATGATGAAGTTTTGAGTTTAAAGAGATGGAAGGAATATTTTGAAAGCATGTTTATGAGTGAGGAGACAACGTATGAACTGAATGAAATAGGAACTCCGAAAGAAGAGGAAGGAGGTAGCGAGATAAGTATAGATGAAATAATGAAAGCAATGAAAAGCATGAAAGCAGGTAAGGCTGCCGGTTATGATAGAGTTTCACTCGAAATGCTAAGGGCTGGAGAGGAAGTGGTGGCAGGCCTGCTGCACACCTTGTTTAATGTATGCTGGGAACTGAAGCGGGTACCGGGAGACTGGTGCAAAGCCGTGATAGTCCCAGTATATAAGGGAAAAGGGTCGCAGCAGGACTGTAAAAACTACCGCGGTATCAGCCTTCTTAGCATCATGGGAAAATTATATGCCAAGGTACTAATTGAAAGGGTCATGAAAGAAACCGATGGAAAAATTTGGGATGTGCAAGCGGGATTTAGAAAGGGAATGGGATGTACAGATCAAGTCTTCTCCATGCGCATGATCGCGGAGAAGTTTTTGGCCAAAAACCAAAAGGTTTTTTGTGCGTTCATGGACTTGGAGAAGGCCTATGACAGAGTGGATAGGAATGTGCTATGGCAAACAATGAACTCATTTGGGTTGAGCGCTGGCTTGATACAGGCATTGGAATCTCTTTATAGGGACTCTAGTGCTTGTGTTAGGATCAACGGGGTCTACTCCGACTGGTTTGACATCCATAAAGGTGTCAGACAGGGCTGTGTGGCTTCCCCGTGGTTGTTCAACCTATTTATGGACAGTTGTTTGCAAAATTTGAAAGTTGAAGAATGCGGATTAAGAATGGGTGAGTTAACCATCAAATACCTTTTGTACGCCGATGATCAAGTTATTCTTGCGTCGTCGGCGGCTGAGTTGCAAATGATGGTTACATTAATGAACAGATCATTAAAAGAAAGGGGTATGAAAGTGAACGCAAGTAAGACAAAAATTATGGTTTTTGAAAGAGGTGAAAGTAAAACGATATGTGAAATAAGAATAGAAGGGGGAGTTGATCGAGCAAGTAGATGAGTTTGTATATCTGGGTTGCGTATTTAGCAGGGATGGGAGATATGATAAGGATATAGAACGACGAGTGAACGCAGGAAACAGAGTAAATGGAGCCCTGCACTCTATTGTGAAGAGTCAAAATGTGTCGAAAAAGGCACGTATGGCAATTCACAATGCTGTGTTGGTCCCTACTTTAACGTATGGTAGTGAAAGTTGGGTGAGGCAGAAGAAGCACGAGAGTAGAATAAATACAGTAGAAATGAGGTCGTTAAGGAGTATGTTAGGGCTGAATCTGAATGACAGGGTGAAAAATTGTGTGATAAGAGAAGAGTGTGGTTTGCAAGATGATGTTGTGACCAGGATTAAGAAAGGAATGCTTCGGTGGTTTGGTCATGTGGAAAGAATGGATGAGGAAAGAGTGACAAAGAAAATTTATGTTGCAGAAGTGAATGGCAGAGTCGGAAAGGGACGTCCTAGGCGAAAATTTATCGACCAAATTGGCGATTTATTGAAAACGGGCCAAATTAGGAGTACCCTTAACCGACGAGCATGCATGCGTAGGTGTATGGATGTGAAGGAGGCGAGAGAGGTGTGTCAGGATCGTGCCAAATGGAAGTCTGTAGTCTCTGCCTACCTCTCTGGGTGACAGGCGTGAGTGTTTATGTTTATATATGTAAAGAGAACCGGAGTGCCAACCGGAATACGTATTTAATAAAAAGCTGTTATTTCGACATTACAGACGGACACTTTATGATTTCTTATATTTACGCGAACACTACACATTGGTTAAAACTACTTTTACGGATTTCATCGCATTTAATTTTAATTATTTTTTATTCCCGACGTTTCAGGCGCTTTCCAGCACCCATGGTCACGGGGGACTGAGATGACTGACGTCCCGATGTCATTGTTAAACCCGGAGTACCTTCAGATTTTTAAATTTTTTTAATTAGATCATAGATTGCACCATAAACAATAATTAAAAAAAGATGAGAGTACTCATGTATAATGTTAATTAATAAGATTACTTATATTTAAAAAAATGTAAAAGCGCATACATTACCCCATGAAGGGGTCTCTGACTCTTTGGTGTCGAGTGCGTGGTGGTAGTAACTAACTTGTGCTTGTTTCTAGATAGTACAAGGTGTCTCAAAAGAAAGTTCACATTTAAATCTTTTTTTTAAAAGAAAAGTCTTAGCTTTATTGAAAAAATGTTTATTTTATATTGAAGTACACTGTTTGGGAATTTATTTTTTAAAAATAACATTGTCCAAATGTAAACCGTTGCGCTCTCGGCATTCATTTAGTCGGGCACTAAAATTGCCTATGACAGCTCGGCAGGTAGTCTCCGTGATGGCTGCCATTTCATGACGGATATTTTCTTTTAATTGTGCCAGGGAAGTCGGTTTATTAGCGTAAACTTTTGATTTGACATAACCCCACAGGAAAAAATCCATAGGCGTTAAATCGGGACTCCGTGGAGGCCAATTTATGTCACCTCGCCAGGAGATTAATTTGTTCGGAAAAATTTCTCGAACTCGAGGCAGAGATCTGTTGGACGTGTGTGAAGTTGCTCCATCCTGCTGGAACCATGTTCTTTGGTTGTAACCAGGAAAGTTTTGCAGTTGGGGTACGAAAAACTCGTCTAACATCTCCACATAACGCTCTGAATTCACTGTGAGTGTGCGTCCCCTTCCATCTTCAAAAAGTAAGGGCCGATAATTCCTCGCGCCGACATCGCTGCCCATACGGTGACTTTGGGTGAATGTAGCGGTTTCTGATGTTTTTGTTTTGGGTTGGTTGCACTCCAGTAACGACAATTTTGCTTGTTTACATGCCCATTCAGGTGAAAATGGGCTTCATCGGAAAACAAGATGTTGGTGAACGTTGGAAAGCGCTCAATCATCTGATTTACAAAGGCAAGCCTCTGACCAGCATCTTGAGGCTTCAGTTCTTGCACTAACTGAATTTTGTACGGGTGCAGCTTTAAATCTTTGTGTAAAATGCGGCATAATGAAGATCTGTGCACATTTAAAGCAACAGCACGCTTCCGAATCGAGAGGTTTGGATCATCTCGAATAGACTGAGTAACACTGTCCACGTTTTCGGCTGTTCTTGATGTTCTTGGTCGCCCAGATTTTGGTTTCTCCAGAGTTGACCCAGTCTCTTCAAACTTCTCAACCCATTTTGCAATGAGACGAGTGCTAGGCGCATCATTTAAGTGACGAATATGTCGAATACTGCAGAATTTTCTACGCGCTACAGTCGCCGAATTACCGTTTTTGTAAAACTCACGTACGCACAACGCACGGTCCGCACCAGAGAAACGCTCCATAGCGACTAAATTCCCAAGAGCCAGACTACCGACTGACATACCCCCCGCGCCCCTCAGAATAGTTGCTTTCGCGTAATAAGATAAGCAAATGTGAACTTACTTTTGAGACACCTAGTATTTACAAAACGTAATCACTAATTTTAATAACAATATTTTTGTTTTTGTTACATTAAAATGTAGTAACCATATTGTTTAACTGTAACATACCTCAGTGTTGTGGAAAACATGTCATTTTTTTCATTTGCATATCGGCTTTGCCTTGCAAATGACAACGCACTACTATGGCATGAATATGATTTAAATCGCATAAATTAGTTATAAATATTTACTATTTGTATTAGTTAAATATGAGTAGTGAAGGATAGTGATGTTTTACTAAAATAAAATATTGCATGATTCATATTTTATTTCAGTAAAACATCACTATCGTTATTATTATAGTGTAGTCCATCAGTTCACAAATCTACTGCTGAACATAGTAGTGCAATTATAGTGTATTGTATATTATTGTATAATATACTCGTATAATGCATAGTGTAGTAACTTTACTTGCTAGATCGCAACTGCTGCTGATCGTAAAATAGCATAATATTAATGCTGCTGTATTTCGTATGCTGAGTGTAAGTAATCGGAGACCCTTTTAGAGATAACGATGCATTCCATCTTAGTTTACAGGGGTGACAACGCATCTGAATTTTAATTCTTTATCGAGGATAGATGTAGGTATATCTATGGACCATAGCATCCAATTAATATTATGTGAACTGTGTGCTCGTTCGATACTCTTATTCTACGGCCTGCCATATGTGTTTACACACATTATTTCTTTTTATAGATATAGGCTTTACGTGCTTTCTGAGGCACGGGGGTGAGACACCGCCTTCTCCTTGACTACGGGCTGCTAGTGAGTATTTCTTAGCAGAAGAACCAATGATCTTGAATTGACCGAGATACGGACCAGTTACTGGTTTATCAAGTCTCATATTATGTCGGATGCACATCTCATTTCTAATGGGATTACTAAAATCCTGTTCACATTAGTGGTATGTCGAATCCGAAATCACGGTTATGCATTTGATAAAATTTGCATTGTAACCTTAAATAAACAATAAATAAATAAAATAAAATATGTTTATTCGCAAATAGATTTTAGAAATGAATACAAGAACTGTGAGCTATATAATATACTTTGAATACCTCATAACCAACAAAAGGGTATCCGGTCTCGTCACCTAAAATGCGAAGCGCCATATTTTTATGCTGCTATTCAACGGTGGTATTGTTGTGCGAGTAACCCGACATAACCGGAGAGAGATCAGGCGCAAGACCAAGGGCTTTTCGTCTCATCGGAGTTTGAGATTGAGGGAATAGAGAGTGCACTTGTGTATGCGCATACACTTGGGCACTATAATCCTGTCCGGCACCAATGGCTAATCTCCCCCCGGGTTGTTTGTTTTTTTTTTTGGTTTTTGGCATGGTCTTGTCACGTTTTTGAATTATACTGAACTACGTCAGTTACTCTAATTGTAATACGGAAAGCTTGGTTACGAGTTCTATTACGCAGATAGGTGTAAGTGAGCCCATTGCTATGTATAATATATACTTGTAGAACTCTTCGTTTCATAATAGATAGCCATCTGTGAAGAATGACTAAGTATTACTGCATATACTACGGGCATGTTGTTTTCTTTCGGCTTTCTAATTATAATTGAGATGCACTCTTCAAAAGCTATGTGAACAGAGACTGGCCACAATGAAACCTGATCATAGTTTCATTGTTCGCAAAATGTAACCCTTATCTAGTAATCATTTGGTTATTTATACCACACTTCCAAATTCTTCTGGATCGTGCAAAAGTGGATTGGGACAATTTATTTGATGTTGGTGAGCTTATGTGTTAATTGAAGTGTAATAGAAATAACGAGTATTGTTTTTTTTTTTTTTATATAGCCCCTGGTAATGAATACCAACGCTTTCTTTGAATCGTTAAATATTTTACTTATTGGGTTAGCACAATATAAAAATATAATATTAACAGGAGATATAAATATTGATATATCATCCTCATTAAAAGGCTCTAGAGCCCATATTTATCTTGATCTATTAGCCTCTCATGGTATGCTACCAGCTTTTAATGTCCCCACACTTACCAATTCCTGTTTGGATCACATAATTTTAAAAACAAGACAACCCGCACGTTGTCATGTTGCTCACTCTACCATCACAGATCATTACAGCGTAATCCTTAGCTTAAATTGGACGTATAAAAATTGTTATCATACTAAAACAATTACTCAGCTTGACTATAAGGCCTTAGACTTAACTTTTAATGAAATAGATTTTACACCTATATACTCAATGCGAAATGTAAATGATGCAGTTACGTTTTTAATTAATATTCTAAATCAAGTTATTGACACATGTACTAAAAATATAACAGTTACGAGACGTAAGCGAACTATAAAACCTTGGATAACTCGTGGCTTGCTATTTTGTATGAAAAATAGGCAAAATTTACATATAAAATCAAGAAACCATTTTTTTTTTTTGTAAATATATACTATAATCAAAACTTCTTCTCTATAGTCGATTAATGACATAAATGAATATTTTGTAAACATAGGAAAGAATATAGCTGAGTCTATTCAAAACCGCTCCTCAAACTTATCCCTGGGCTCACCAGATATATCACCTAGTAATTCATTTGTATTACTTCCAGTGGACTATTCGGAAATCGAAACAATTATATCAAGGTTTAAAAACAACTGCGTAGGACGGGACCATATTTAAAGTTCTCTTATAAAACGATACAAAAATATTATTACATACTTTATATTTGTAATCTACCTCTAAATAATGGAGTATTTCCTCATGAATTCAAACGTTCAATGATTCACCCTATTTATAAGAGTGGTAATAGGGACTGTGTTGATAATTATCGGCCCATTTCTGTACTGCCAGCATTTTCGAAAATTTTGGAAAAAGTCGTAAATAATAGACTAGTCAGGTATTTTGAATCCAAAAATCTCTTGTCACAAGCACAATTTGGTTTCAGAAATGACAAAGCTACAAGTGTTTTGGGCTATACTGTTAAACATATGGACGACAACAAAAAAGTGATAGCAGTATTTCTTGATCTGGCTAGGGCATTTGACACGGTCTCTATTTCACTATTAATTCACAAATTATACAAGCTGGGAGTCAGAGGATCGCAATTGAAATTCTTTAAAAGTTATCTCACTAACCGATCGCAATGTTTTAAAATAGGAAATTGGATTAGTGATGATCTTCCCGTTTCTCATGGCATACCACAAGGTAGTATTTTAGCTCCTACCCTGTTTTTGACTTATATAAACAACATGTGCCAGTTAAAATTGATAAATGGAACTCTTGTTTCTTATGCCGACGATACTGCGCTTTTATTCAGAGGTGCTATATGGGACGAAGCATATTTGTATGCCCGAAAAGGCCTCAATGTAATTATGAACTGGCTAACACATAGTAAATTAATGCTAAATGTCTCTAAAACTAAATATATGTCATTTACATTTAAAAAAACTTAACACACGTATTTCACCTAATTTCCATATAAAAGCACATATCTGTCATAACTATAACGATGTTATTAACTCTTCCTGTTCTTCGCTCCAAAAAGTAAATAAAATTAAGTACTTAGGTATAATAATTGACAGCAATCTGAATTTTCAAGCACACATTAATCTTCTAATAGGTTGCGCAAGTTGATCTATATTTTTAAAAATCTTCGACATGTGGCAGACGAAACAATAATAAAATCAACTTACTTCTCACTTTGCCAATCATTGATTACCTATTGCATAATAGCTTGGGGTGGTACCTCTAAATCACATCTACTCAAATTAGAACGTGCCCAAAGAGCACTTCTTAAGATGAGTCATTTCTTTCCGTTTCTCTATCCCACTAAAGACCTATACCAGAGCTGTAAAGTTCTCACAGTCCGCCAATTATTTATCCTCCACACTATTTTAAAACAACATTCTCTGTTATATTACAATCCTTCTCTTCTTACAAATAAAAGAAATAAAAGTAAAATTTGTCCCATTTTACCATAAAAAAGAAGCTATATAAAATAATTACACTATATAAATATATAATTTCTTCCGCTTCTTGGGTTCTCATCTATATAATAAAATTAATTCCATTCTATCTATATACAAATTTCCCAAATTTAAATGCAAGAAGATGGTAACCCTATGGTTACTAAGTCAAGATTATGAAACGACTGAGGAACTACTTAAAATCATGAAATCCTAAACGCTATAAACGCAAGCACATACACACACACACATACACACACACACACACACACACACACACACACACACACACACAAATTTTTCGTATTTTTTATATTTTTTTCTTTTCTTTTTTATCATACACCTAATATTACCTAGATTATAAGGTCTGAATGTGGGGGCTGGTGATCTGTCATACAGGGAACTCCTAATAGGGACACCAGTCTCTCACAAATTAATTGTAACATATTAATATTAAGTTGTATGTTTATATTTATTACTAAATTTGTGAGAGGAAAGAATAAACTTATTATTATTATTATTTGGGTTATCTGTATAGTTTTCTCATCTGGTTGGGTTCTGGATAAATATATAATTATAAATTAAAATGAAAAGATAAATATATATAAATATCAATAAAATAAATATAAATACAAAAAATACACAAATAAATAAAGATCCAACCAGATGGAAGCCCTCGGCATAGGGAGACCAAACGGTTTCCCCGAGGGTTAGGGGGAAAGGGATCAGTAGATAACCTTTGAATAATAAGGTCTCCCAGATGGAAGCCGGTCTGTAGGGCTTCCCATCCATGGTTTAGAATGGATTTTATTATTATTTTTAATATTATGTTAGGGGTATCTATATAGTTTTCTCATCTGTTTTGTTTCTATAAATATATAATTATAAATCAAAATGAAAAGATAAATATACATATATATAATTAAAATAAAATAAATAGATACAATAAATAAAAGTCCAACCAGATGGAAGCCCTCGGCAGGGGAGACCAAACGGCCGAGGGTTAGGAGGAAAGGGAAAGAAACCGGCGGACGATGCGAGCGGTATCGAGGACCACTGCCTTCTGCATTCGAGCCCGGAGCGGTCCGTCACGGAGTCCCAGTCGCGTCAGATGACCCGAGAGGCTGACTGGGATTAGCCCATTCGCAGAGACGACTACAGGAATAATTTCGGTCGGCCGACCACCCCACATGTCGGTCACCTCGTGAGCCAGGTCCAGATATTTTGTTCGCTTATCTGTTTCGGCTTTCACGAGGATCTCGTCATACGGAATGGTAATGTCGACCAAAAATATCCTTGACTGTGCCCGGTCCATCAGCACAATTCCTTTCTGTTTTTTTTGGTTTGTCTGTGGCTCTTTCCTTTTTTGTTCTGTGTAGAGCCCTGTAGTACCTTCCGTGTAGCTCCTTCTCCTTCCATACGGTCTCCCGGTCGGAAATGCTCTGTACTGCCGGGTCCTGCCATTGCTCGTTGGCTAAGGATAGAGGGGTAAGTCCTTTATCACTAGAAATGACGTCATTATAGAATGGATCATCCGATCTCGCCAGGAAGTAATCACGGAGGCTGCACACTTCGCGATTATGCATGGTGAGCGCGCTCAAGAAGCCACGCCCACCATGCTTTCTCACTTATTATTATTATATTATTATTATTATCAATAGCTTACATTGCATTCCGAAATAGATTTTTGGGCTATTCTTGAATGATATTGAGCACCTTGATTATACTAGTCGTATACTAGCGGTATAAGGACTCAACGATTCTTTATACAGCTACCACTCTTATTTATTCACTTAACTCTTTTTAATTCCACTTTAATCAAATGAGTGTTGATAAATGCTAAGTTACTTTTAATTGGAGCTTGGGCAATAATTGTCAGAGTGAAATATTTTTTGTAGGTATGTGATATATTTGTAGGTATGTTAATAGAATATAGGTGACAAATGAGCAGATGGTTTAGCTGATCAAATTGACGATTGTATTACCAGCCCTATTGCAACTTTGACGTTGCTTTGGTACATGTTAGAATATATATTTACACTGACATCTATCGGGGGCACAAGATCTTTCTAGATTTTCGCATTGTGAAATAACTGATTAAGGGTTATTCTATTTATCCACCCTAAAGAATCCACCCTAGGGTGTTCATATATCAATCCGAATTTGTATATATTATTTTTTTCCGACTTTCCCCCTCTGCTGTGTAGTCATTTATAGAAACGTGATAAAACTGGCTCAAGATACTTAGTAGATACTGCCTATAAAAATATACACATAATTCTTGTTTTAAAGGTCAAAAAGAGTACCTTACAGGATTACAGAACCACCGCAAACTTGGAATAAAATAATTTAAAATAAAGCTAAAGACACACTTTCAATCGTAACTTTTTTTGAATGCTTGCATTTTTTCAAGCATTCAGAAAAGTTACGATACATGCCCAATTCCTTGTTAATACATCTGTGAGCAAAAAAAAAAAATTAAAAACGATTGCAAATGTATTACACCTACTCTATAGTGAAGTTAGAGTTGGTGATTGCGTGAAAATATTGCAGAATTTATAAATTACGCAATAATATTATTTAAAATGAGGAATTTTAATTTGATTTAAATGCAATACGTAATGCGTGGACTTAAGCTTATAAGCTGCAAAGGTCATGGTAACGGCAACACGTAATAAATTTTTTGATAAGGTTTGTAGTTATTAAAAACTAATTAATAATTGAAGTGCATGTGTTGAACTGTACTTGGAATGCACCCCCAAGTACTATACACTTTCACAAGTCGGAAGAACAAACAAAAGTGAATTACGATTATCCACCCCATCCGGGGTGGATAATCGTGTTCCGTGTTGCCACCCTAGGGAGTATTCTCTAGGGTGGATAAACAGAATAACCCCTGATTATGACATATCATATTCATAGCGGATTCGATTACTGAACCCAGATATGCTTATTGTTCCATATGTAGGAAAGTGGAAATAAAAAAAAATATTTCAAATTACTCACTTAACCGAATAATATTTACTCTTGTGATTTGTTTTCTTTGAATACTAATTAATTTTTCTGTTTCAATTGTTAGTTCTTTTTACTAGAAGTTGTTTCGTGTATTTTTAAAGTATACCAAATAATACTCTAGAATATGTTAGTAATTTAAAAAAAAAACAGCAGACTCAAAAGCTTTTCTGTCGACCGGTAAATTTATCAAAAGTTATAATTTATAAATTATAGCCTATTTTTTTTAGTAGTTTCATCACTTATAAATCAAAAATAAAAAAACGAAAAAACACTTTAACTCACCTCGATAGTTGAAATTAACTTCACAAAATGACTCCAAAGTCAATTTATAAAGGTACGGTATGTTTAACCGAGATGCAAACTCGCTGTATGGACACCAGCGGTCGTCTACTGCGCAACTGGAAGCCGTGGCCACTTTTACGTTATTTATAAAATGGTAAATTAAAAATCTATACAGGGTGTTTACTTAACGCGGGACAAGTAATTAAATCAGCTTACCTGTCGCTTTTTAATAAATTTAGTACATTGACTTTTGTGACTTTTTAATAATGAATAATGAACTTTTTAATAATCTATGTAGGGTTTTGTGATTAGCTACAATATGTAACTTGTTAGTAACTTAAACCGGAATGTTTTTTTATAGAATATAGAATATAGAATATGTCTATGAGCCACAACATCCAATTACCTGATGATAATTGGATGTTGTGGCCCATAGAAATCTACATCTATCCTCAATTATAAATCAAAATGCAGACGCATTTTCACCCCCGAAGACTAAGATGGAATGGATGGAATTATTGCTACCACTGCAACGCGCTCAAATAGCTGTAATAAAATCGCAACATTCCGTCCTATCCTATTCCTGTTACATTTCTTATAGAAATCCTATAATGTCCTCCCAGTGCGCCAGTTATTCTATATGAGTGCGTTACCTAAATAACTCTTAAAATTGTGCATTAGGAGAGATCACTGATGAAAGATGCAAAGATAAAGTAACTGAAACCAGCATTAGAATAAGGAATTCTTTCATGCCTAGATTTTTTACATTATTTGGCCTTTTTCTATACAATCAAATCAATGCAATTTTGTAGTTCATTCATTTTGTACATCAATTAAAAATGGCTGATTTAAAAAAAGTTATTCGACACATGGTTACAAAATTTGTCATACGATGACACGGAGAAGGTGCTGATCCTTTAAGTAAATTAATATCATAAGTAAATTAGTGAAAATATATTTTACCGAAATAACATTAATTAGTTGGTATGTTATTAATTTTATATAAACCTGAGATACAGGTTTATCCTAGTTCAGGTGCCTGCTATTGTAGACTATTTTACATTAAAACATTATTTAAATTAATTATACAGTTTATTGAAATAGATTATTATTATTATTATTTCAAAAAAGAGTTATGTACCAACTTTTGAAAATAGTCCTTAAATTGTATATATTATCCATTATTTTCTTATTAGAATCAGGCATTACTTTACGGAAATCCATTATATTGATAATATAAAAAAATGATGACCTGAAATAAAAAAAAGATCCGCGTAAATAAATTATTACGCAGATTTATATTTTTATTAAGCAGATGTCAGCAAATATTTTTTTTTTTAAATTGATGTTTTTAACCTTACAGGTTTTTAACAATGCTATAAAATGTGTTTTCAATTAAACCTGTAGTGATAAAAAAGTTATTTTAGGTTTGGTGTAGTATTTAAGAGTTCATAATTTCCACATAATTTAAGCTTCCGAAGTGTTTAATTTAAAAGGGCTGTAATATAGACTGTCATTCCAATTTTGTTAAACATAGGTCAAGGTGCAAGGCATTTCATATTATTCCGTAGAAGTTACTATGCATCTGTGTGCATCTTTTGTTTGTAGTTGGTTGAAGACTCCAGACCAATTTTCGGACCACCGTGACCGAAATTTGGTCTGGTGAACATTATTATATTGATGTTATTAATAATAATATCATGTGAAAATAGAACTTCGTCCGTCAGTCTGATATTTGTATTTGAAAGGAGAACTTAATCCTTACATTTATGTTATCAAAATTTAATTTACGTTAAACCCCGCTGTGGTTTTGCAGTCACGTTTGAGAAAATCTCAATGTGGATAGAATAATTCAAAGTTTAATTTAGGGGTTGGTTTTCTATTTAAGCTTTTAAGCATGTCTCCAAAAACCACGTCCCTTTTATATTCGCCCCGTCACCGTTACAGCTTACTAAGTCTACTGCTGAACATAGGCCTTACCCACAGTTTTCGTAATATACTTGGCAAGCTTGTTGACAAGTGCATTTTTTATATTTAGTAATTACTAGGAAGACTCTGCTCTCCATCTCTGTTGCTGGTTTGTTTCCCTCTGCTGCTTCTTACGACACCCACGGGATGATACGGGGTAGTGAATATTCTTACATCGCCATTGCAAGGTAATTTAATAATAATTTATGGGTAACTACCTGGTCAGGCGGACGTTGTTCTGCCCTTTCCGACGACTTTCCTGTAAAAAATCCTTAAATTCATAATAAAAAATTAAGGGTTACTTATCGGGTAAAAAACTACCCTATCTCTCAAGTTGGAAAAACTGCTCACCGTGTGCAAGATTTCGTTGAAATCAGTTCAGTAGTTTAGGAGTTCATAAAGAACAAACAACGTGACACGCAATTTTTACATATAAAGATTTTGTTACACCCAAACTAAATTTTATAAGCTCATGATAGTTCATCATCACCATCACTGCTGACTATGGACTTTCCCAAGAAACGCTTTGATGAATAATAACACTCGGGACGTCAAACAACTCAGTTTCCTCACTCACTTTCCCCCGTAATGGTGGGTGCTGTAAAGCATCCGAAACGTCGGGAATTAAAAATGAGTAGAATGAGTTAAATTTAACGCGATAAAATCCGAACAATTATTTTTTATAAGTAATTAAGTTTTATCGAAATTCATATATAAGATAAAAAAAAGTATTTGTCTTAACAGATAAGAAAAACCAATTTCACCAACCACCCGCAGCAGCCGGTGACTAAAAAATAACCATCCTGTTTTTTTCCCGACGGAAAACATCCTTGATTTTTTCTCTCGTACGACTTCCTTGTGGATTTGTTTATCACCGGTGAATTTTCCGAACCGATACGACTTAGGGACCTTCAAGAAACGTGCTTACTCCTTTTGAAATGAGGCAACGAACCTGCAATGCACCTGATGTTGCAATTGTACATGGACGGCAGTTGAAACTTACCATGAGATGAGCTACCTGCTCGTTTACCTCCTCTTCTATATAAATGAGTAAGTCCTGAGTGATAATATAAAAAAGAATGTCCTGAGTGACTCATCTATCAACGCACAGCCCAAACCACTTAGATGTGGAAACCTGAAATTTGGACAGTGGCTGCCTTTTATAAGGTAGGCATCCACTAAGAAAGGATTTTGGATAGTAAAACTCATGAAAAGGTAAATTGGGTTGTTATGGCGATCGTCAATTTGTCTGATAAACATGGCAATTATAGAAATTTCTCTCTATTCTGGAGGAAACTTTTAATTTACGATAGTGAAGAAGTCTTTCAAACTTAAATTTAAATAATAAAATATAAAACAATTAAATTAAACTAGTTTTACGGATTTTATCGCATTTAATTTTGACTTTTTAAATTCCCGCAGTTCCGAGTGCCTTACAGCACCCATGGTCACGTGGAGACAGATGTGTCTGACGTTTCGATCTCATTGTTAGACCGGCTACCTTCAGTTTTAGAATAATTTAAGCAACTGCTATAAAAGCTTGGTACTCATCCAGATCAATTCTTTTATAGGTGAAGCCGACAACCCCGGTCCCTCGTTTGTACCGGATTTGACCACCTTTTCTCACTCAACTTTATTATTAGACCTTATAGACAGCTGAACTTTGCCTTTGATAGTAGGGCTACCTTTTCTAAGATTCACTTGCCGCGAAAATCCATAAGTATAGCATATATCTTAATTTTTTTTTATTATTTAAAGAAGCGTACAGAAAAAACAATCATACTGTTAATGAAAGACGTCAGTTTTATTATTCAGTTATGTAGCAGTGGTAACCAAATCGAGGCGTTCTTAAAACACACTGTGGATTGTTTGCTGTGTTAATAACAGGCGTATAAATTATTTTATTCGGGATTATTTTACATGGGTTGTAACACCGTTAATTTCCTGGATCTGAGCTACGGAAAATTTTCTTAACAAGGTCTTATAAACCATTTTGGCCCGACCCGTGACGAAAATACACAACCACATAATTAGAAGTCACGCTCTGTAATAAAACTTAATACAAAAATAAATTTATTACTTATGTAATTTCTAAAATAAAATAAAAAATTAAGCCGGGCATTTGTAATTTTCTCCCAATTTACTGTTTCACAGTAGCAATTATGGAGTGTGGTAGGATATTGTTTGTAAATGAGGAAGGTACTCACAGAGACTCTAGTGGTCCCATAGGTCGCCTAAATTACCCTTATCGTAAAACGGTCCCCGCATATTAATGAACTTTCTTAGCGGCCCCACATGTAATGAACAACAAGTGTGTTGGCACGGCTTTAGGGTATTTGTAATACCTAATTAATTTCTTCAATAATTAGAAACTTTCATTGTACCTATACATGTAAAGAATGTGTTCACGTAGAAGTAAACCTTCATTAAACTAAACTTCGAGAGAATGAGACGAAAGCAGAGTATCAAGAGAAGGATAATTAAATACTACTAATTTATATAGATGTATATGTTTGTCTTTTTTTAGTGTCGCTTTTCACTTCAATAATAATAATGTCCTCCAGACCGAATTTCGGTCACGGCGGCCAGTCTTAACGTAGACTAGTCATTTACTTAGGACAGGATTATAGTATCCGAGTGCTTGCCCAAGTACAAGTGCACTCTCTGTTCCTTCAATCTCGTAGTCCAATGGGACGGTAATCTGACACGACCGGAGAGAGACCAGCCGCAGGACCCGCAGGTAAACCACCACCAACTTCCTCTAACGTCCGGCAGCTACTGAAAATTTCTAGTGAAAAAACTCAATAATTGATTTTGATCCAACCTGGGATTCAAACTCGGGACCTGAAAATCATCAGTCGCGTATACAATCACCGCACAAAAAAGGCGGTCAAATAAGAATAACCTATACGATAAGCTACATACGCTATTCTTAAGAACAGGCTATACTTAAGACGTGGTAGAGCTACGCTGCAGCTATATTAGTAGTATACTTGTAGCATGAACTAGGGAAGGACCACGTTCTCACAGAATACTAGCGTAAAATATCAATTGAACGCCGTTTTGTTTCGTATGGTGAGTGTAGAGAACCGGAGATACTTTTTACTGGAAACGAGGCATTCCATCTTAGTCCATACAGGTGACAACGCATCTGCATTTTGATAACCAAGGATAGATGTAGGTGTGTATGTGCCACAGTAACCACTTATCATCAGGTTGACTGTGTGCTCGTTTGTGACCCTTATACTATTCAAAATAGGTCA
Source organism: Parnassius apollo (assembly GCA_907164705.1). NCBI lineage: Eukaryota > Metazoa > Arthropoda > Insecta > Lepidoptera > Papilionidae > Parnassius > Parnassius apollo. The sequence continues at coordinate 2,821,818 of CAJQZP010001449.1, read as the reverse complement.
TGCTTGTGAGGGCTTTGATCGGGCACTGCACAGTTCCTAATTTAAACATCTAGTTTTTATTTTTATTTATGAAACAAAAGGCTATATTATTTACTAGAGACTCGTTCCGGCTTTGCCTGCGTAAGATGCATTAATAATAAAATGTATCTGGATATAAGATAATGAAAGATTATTTATTTTTAAATTTTTCGTTTTTCTTTCAAATCTTAAAGTTTTAGGTAAAATATAGCCTAGATTACTTCTAGCGTAGCTTTCTATTAATATCTCTGTTCGTAAAGTTTCATTACAATCGGATCAGCTATTACATACATTAGTCTGGATAGACAGACAGACAAAAATGTAGAAAATTATTATTCATTTCTTAGTAGCATACAAATCCCTCAGCTCACAAAAGGCAGTTATTTCGATATGACACATACTTTCATGTCATTTTTAAGTATTTTAAAATATATTATTGTAATGAAGGTAGATAAAAAAAAATTAAAAAGATTACACCTGAGTGGTTCTTTTCGCAATATCTTATACGGGCTATTTCTTTTGAAGGCATCTCATTTCCAAAAGAAAAGAGATTTAAAACAATGACAAAATTCTTTTGCCAAACTATCAAATGTTTTATTTTTTACGTCTAAAGTAAATATTAAATTATATATCTATTTTTTATATAATAAGGGTGATAAACGTACGCAAAGTCCACCTGATGGTAAGTGAGTGCTGTGACCCATAGACATCTACATTTATCCTCAATTGGGATTCTAAATGCAGATATGTTGTCACCCCTGAGGACTGGTGTATCCGGTTCACTACACTGTTACTACCTAGCCGAGCAGACCCATTTTTATTACAGTCATAATATAGCTGCATCGGGGCTTCATCATTAATTAATTGTACAAGAAAAGATAGAATGTATTTGTGTAGTCTGCAATCCAATTAATGAATGGGGCGATGGCAAACTAGCAAAATCCAACGCCTTCGAGACACAAGAGTGTCTTTTTACCGTAAAATGGAGCATACTCAACTTCATTCAATGTTGCTCGAACTTCCGGGATATATCTTCGGAGTACACAAAACGTCTTCAGTTGTTAGAGGTTGTGATTTTTCTGAACCTCAACTTGAGTTCATTGAGACCGGAATCAAAGCAGCGGCAGGGAAACTATGAGACATTTCAAGGGTGCGACGGTACTTTACGCCGGAGTGCCATTTTATCTTATAAACAACCAAAGCCAGGCCGTACGTGGAGTACTGCTGTTATAAATTGGCTGGTACTGTGAAATTATACCTTGCAGCTCGGTTTGATGGTAACTTTGTTCTGGTTAAAATCAATCTTATCAAACTTCAGCGCAGGTGCAGAATAGCTAGTCTCCCAGAATACTATAGGATACATTCCGCGAGTATGTGCACGAGTTTAATAATTTATATTACTTATCTCACTGTACTGTAACTTAATTTTCCGCCACTAGATAGTCAGTGGGTCTCTACACTTTGTTGTCGTTATTCCATGCGTTCTAACCAAGCGGTTGGCTTTGTCCTTCGCAAGGGATTGGAATAGCTTGAGAGCGTCTCTATTTTCGTCTGATTACAGCCTGAATGCCTTTAAAAGCCAGAGTAAATTGGCTTTTAAGTCTAGCATAGTGCGATTTACCATCTAAGGCTTATTTTCCACTAAACACTAGCTGGGATTACAGTCAAACGCCAGCTTACAAAAAGTTAAAAGAAAGTTACAATAGACCAGTCATTTGGCTCGAGGAATGGACAACCGATGGAAAAGAAAGTTTCTCGAGTAGCAGCCTCGTATTGGTGAGCGAAGCTTACGGCGGCCACACATTAGATGGAGTGACGACCTGGTGAGATATGCCGGAAGTTGATGGATGCAAATGGCTAAGGCCCGTTATTTGTGGCATTCCCGGGGAAAGTCTGTGTTCGGCACTGGACTTGTAAGCGGTGTAATGATGAATAAACTAATGAATGATGAATCGTTGATCTATGTGTAAGAAAATAAAATTCCCACAAATAGTTCCGTGGGTGACGCAAGAGGCGGCGGAGGGAAGCTGAAACAGGAGATGGGCAGCAGCATCTTTCTCATAACAACTCAAATTAAAAAAAAACCTGCGCTTGCCGACCTGCCCGAAGAGCACGTCAATTACCATTATCCCCATATGAGACAATCTATGGGGGAAGTTTATCTTCAGCCGTGGACTTTTATAGTCTATAATGAATACATCCATGATCCAGATGGTAGGTGGTAATGATGACAGAGATCATTCATACGAGAGATTTCATACGTGGTAGAGCCATGCTGCAGTTATATTTGTAGTATAGTTGTAGCACGAATGGGTCGGCTCGACCGGGGAAGGACCACGCTCTCACAGAATACCAGCGTAAAATAGTAGCTTGTTTCGGATGGTGAGTGTAGAGAACCGGAGACCCTTTTTATTAGAAACGAGGCATTCGATCTTAGTCCTCACGGGTGACAACACATCCGCATTTTGATTCATAATCGAGGATAGATATAGATGTCTATGGGCAACAGCATCCACTTACCATCAGGTGGACTGCGTGCTCGTTTGTCATTCTATCCTATAAAAAAAAAGATTGCTAACGTTAACTCAGTAGGTAGACAACTTTTGGTAATTCCTATTTAGTTATTTTAATTATAATTAGTCAGACACATAAATTTTATAGTGCTTGGTCAACAACCTTTTAAGTTTACAAGTTGAACAATTGTTAGCAACATACGGACTGCTTTGTTAGTGGTTTTAGTTGTTTAGAATAAACGGGATACTTATGCGGCCTCATTATTATTCTGTGACATGTATTGTTTGGTGTTGAAGTTCAGAGAACTTTCGATGTTACCAACCAAAACATCGTAAAATTAACATCATTATTTTTAAAACCTAAGCAGAAAACAGTTTATGCTATTGATCTATGTTTAAGGACAGTGCTGTGAGAAATTGATAGAATAAGGCGTTACTTTGCGAAGATATTATTAGTTCCTTTGCAACCATCCGCTAAGTACTACGCTACAGTACTACACTAGTACTACGCTACAGTACTAATGTAGTACTTAGCGTACTTAGCGGTCAGCAGCCGTAGAGTCAACATCACCTGAAGATGCCTCGTGTAGAGGCGAAACACGTGTCGTATTATCGTCACGGTTGCAAATTAACTATTAATATCGTTATTATTTACTGTGAGAAATTGTTTCTGGTTAATTCCAGCCGTCAAATTTCACCAACACCACATCGCGACAAGACTAAAAGTTGCGTTCAGATCTACAGACATTGAGCGTGCAAGACACGTGGTGTAGCGGACAAAATAATATTTTTTTTTATAGGATACACACGTACAAACGAGCACACAGTCCACCTGATGGTAAGTGGTTGCTGTGGCCCATATACATCTACATCTATCCTCGATTACGAATCAAAATGCAGATGTGTTGTCACCCGTGAGAACTAAGATGGAATGCCTCGTTTCCAGTAAAAAGGGTCTCCGGTTCTCTACACTCACCATACGAAATACAGCAGCATTAAGCTACTATTTCACGCTGGTATTCTGTGAGAGCGTGGTCCTTCCCCGGTCGAGCCGACCCATTCGTGCTACAACTATACTACTAATATAACTGCAGCATGGCTCTACCACGTATAAAATTCTTTTATACACATTATAGTATAGATATATTCATAACTAGCGCACGCAAGCGGAGCGTGTCCGCACAGACTCGGCCAGTATTCTCAACAAGAATGTTTTGTCTCTGCTGGCGCGTGTCTGCGCGCGTCTGTTGCAGTAGCGCGGCTAATATGAATGCAGTTTTTCTTCTATCGAAAACACGATAGAAGAACAACCGCACGGCTAGTTCTTCTATCGAAAAATTGCGGAACATGGTAAGCACGTGCACTTTATAGTTTGCCTGATGGCGTCTGTTCATGTCGGGTGCGTTAGATGTGAATACTGTTGTCTGTGCGGTGTCCGCCACGTTACGTGCTGGGCCCGCTACGTACTGGTAGATCTGAACGGAGCTTAAGACTAAGATGTATCATCCACACAATCTGGGTGCTTTGCGGTCCACCAATGTGCGATTTAATAGGAGTTTTTGGATACTAGGTGTCGTTAGTTGAGTAAACAGTGTTCTGTACGAGCTCTTATTGTTTTAGTCTATTTCAGCAGTTTTTATAAGTTTTAAACAGTGATTAGTGTAATAAAGTTATTCAAGGTATTCGTGGTATAGAATAAACAAAATCACTGCTAAATAAATAATTGTAACAGTGACTAATCCAGATAAATTTAAGGTATTTCAAGTGATTGAGATGTGAGAGAGAGATTGAACGTGTATCCAGACTCACAGTGCTCTGATACAAAACGATATATAGTGTATTGTGAAATAATAGGACCAATTACGATTTTAACAAATTTAATATAAATACAGAGTGTTTATTTAAAAAAAACTTGGAAGCAACGCCACCTTTCAAAATTTAGTGGTACTACTGACTAGCATACATCGATAGGTAATAAAATACTAGTATGAATCACCAAGAAACATTTTTGGTGTTTATACATAGTATAGTATTGATTCTACTAGTACTAGTAGTCGTAGTGTACCATTACTGATCTGAAATTATTTTGTTAATTATAGTGATTAGTAATTTTAATCCAAGTAAAAAACAATAATATATTTTTTTAAATTTGATTGAAAAAACAAACATCACTCACTAAAAAACTCAACGAAAACACAAATCGAAATCAAATACAGATCTTTCAATAATTATCGATGAATGCAATATAAATTATTCGAATCGTTTTGACAAATCTAATTTAAGTTATCAAACACTTCTATCACAGAAAATGACTACACAAAAAAACTGAAAAAGTCAAATTAATGAACAAAAATTACTACTGGAATCTGCTAACGAAGAAGTGGAGTGATTATCTTTAGAAAACATAGACCTAAAAAAACTCTAGCCCAAAGAAAAAAGTTTAATGAAAAAAATTGGTATTTCTGAAAATTCAATAATGTCCTCCCCGTCATCATCATCATCATCATCATTACAACCCTTCACAAGTCCACTGCTGAACATAGGCCTCCCCCAAGTAATGCCACAAAGCACGGTCCTGAGCCACCTGCATCCATCGACTTCTTGCATGTCTTACCAGGTCGTCACTCCATCAGTGGGGGGTCGCCGTAAGCTTCTCTGCGGTGAGTGATGTACTCGCCATTGATGTTAATACCGTATCCTTTCCAGTCCAGTAGCTTGAAAACGTCTTCCAACGCAGCGGTGAAGAGTTTCGGGGATATAACATCACCCTGTGTTACACCTCTCTGCAGTTGGATAGGTTTCGTACTCTGGTTCTGTACTCGGATAGCCATCGTAGCTCTACTGTACAAACACTTCAGCACTTCAATATACCGACAGTCAACTAGGCACCGCTGAAGAGACTGTAGCACCGCCCAAATTTCGACGGAATCAAAGGCTTTCTCATAGTCCACATACGCCAGACAAAGTGGCAGATTGTACTCTTCATGTCCTCCCCGGTCATAAAAAATTAAAAAGTTATAGCTATGAGTAAAAATCCTACAAAAACAAATTCTATAACCCCTAAGAAAAGAATTAGACAATTAATTAATCTTGGAAACAAAATTAAGAAATTTGAACAAGAATTGGAAGAAGCTAACAGAAAAATAGAAAAATTAAACAAAAAATAATGCAAATGCAGGATAATGTAATATGCTCTACAACAAAAAAGAAGTCAAAGAGTACCTCGAGAATCATTCCACATGCACCGCAGACCTGACGCCTTCACAATCTCAAACAAAAATAATAGAAAATAATGGAATACGCTCCATGATTCCAACATACAGCACTCAAAGAAAATTGTTTATTATTGCAACAGGGTCGAGGAGTTCGTCACTGCCTTCAAAACCTTATAGGAGATGAATTTTTAGTCACTTGTCTGTGGAAGCCTGGTGCGAAAATGTATGATCCTCATTTAATAGGAATTGTTGTCAATCACAAGTAAAGATTATGTCATACTTATGGGGGGAATTAAAGACAAAAATCTATTTGAATTAGTGTAATATAGAAGTTTATTTGAATTTTTATCAAATAAATGTATAATTATGTCCGAAATTCCATATAACAAACTTATAAAAAAATATGAACTTTTAATTGAATTTGTACTTGTCATAAAAATTGTAAATTTGTAGAGATGGGTTTTGATCGTTTTATACTATTTAAGTCATTTTTTTCTACCTTTGTTTGCTGCTCGTTGCTAAAAGAGACATTACGCAAAAAATTTACGCATACAAAATAACAAATAATCATGTGATTTTATATACTTGTATTAATTGTAGGTCTCTTTATACTATGCCAAATATGAGAGTACGTACACTCGTACGTTTTGATTTACTAGAATAATGACATCCATATTATGGCAATACTATGTATAACATTACTTAATAAGACATTACGTCTTTAATTTATAGTGATTTCGTTGGCAATGTTAGCTACAATCGACATCGATATACTCGTTTTTGTTTTATTATTACTTTATATGCCTATTATGTTTATTACTTTATATGCTTAAAATATAAAAAATAGGACTAGATTTATTACTATTCGAACGGTCAAGTAAATTGATGATGACTATTATATTACATTTCAAATATTAATTTCGCAAACTTTAAAAACTAATAATTATGGAGGTATCAACACTAAGTCTTAACAGACACACGGTACATGAACAAGTTGGATCTCATTTATAATCCCAATTTTATATGCTGACTAACGATCTACGTTGCACGACTGTTTTGTAGATCTGACAACAATGCCATTTACCCTTGAATAATCTAAGCATTCACCGGGTCCAGATGTAAGTGTGAGCGTTCATCGAAATCTGTCCAGCATTTCTGAGATGCTGATTTTTCATAAATACAGTAATAACTTGTTTAGCGGAAAATATAAACGATCAATTATATTTAACATAGCTTTATCTGATTAGATGAAAATATTTCTAAACCATGATGATAAGGCAGGATCTTGATAACGCTGTGTAGTGGCAGCGAAAAAGAATTCATTACCTCCTACCAAATAATATGTAGGTCTTAACCCCATACCATTCCGCGAGTTTCGTAAAAGATAGAAGAAATGAAACGTGAGATAGATAATAGTTTCTTCGTAATAAGAACGCCAAATAATAAAAAAATACGGTTGCCAAATCACTTGCTAAGAGATAATATCTTGAGGGAGCAGAGAGAAAACGGGTAAAACGTTCGTAATCGATTTATTGATAGTTGTGATCTAGCGACAAAAAAAAAAAAACGCATACCGCTGTCGTGCCGCTGTTATATCACTATACTACTTTACGTGGTAAAGCCACGCTGCAGTACGAATGGGTTGGATCGACCGGGGAGGGCCACGCTCTCACAGAATACCAGCGTAAAATAGCAGCTTAAAGGTTGACTCACGCTAGACCGAGTCACGTCCGAAATGTGATGCAGTATACTCGTCCGAGCAAAAATGGTGTTATAACTAGACTACAATCATGTTGAAATTTGACCATCTGGAATTAGCGGCTATTGCGATTACTCTGGACGATGAAGAATCTGATAAATCTTCAACTACAAGCCGGAACCGAGTTGTTACCGAGAGTTGTCCGTTGCTCGGCCGTCACTCGGTTGCCACTCGGTATATAGCGTGAGTGTGTCCATAGAAAATATATTATGTAATATTAGTTGAACGTGCTACGGCCGACAGTCGGCTCGGATCCGATACGGTCTAGCGTGAGTCATCCTTAAGGCTGTTGTGTTGAGGGTAGAAAACCGGTGACTCTTTTTACTGGAAACGAGGCATTACATCCTAGTCTTTGATTACGCATCCGCTTACCATCAGGTGAACTGTGGCAATTTGGCACCCTTATTCTATAAAGAATAACCGTTGTAGGAGTGTTCTCTGTGCACGTCCAGTGACACAAACTAAGTGTCGATTAAGCAAACACAGTTATTATTTCTTGTGAAACCCATATTAAGTCTAAGGATAATTTTGCAGAAATATACCGGCTGAATTGAAGTAAGTGAGCTTTTCACGAAATATTTAAAATTATACAACGATAGTACGTAATTCTGCATTGTTCAACCACGTTTTGTTGTAATATGTCAGATGAAGCTTCCATAAATTTTAGTGGGTATAAATAAGTATTACAAACCGGATAAATTAAAATCCTTAATTGTACTAAGTCATATAATAAATGAATTTATCGACAACGTTTATCATTCGCTAAAGGCACGTCAATAGAGGTGTCTGTGGAATGGAAAAATGGCAACCACCTTGTAAAAGAAAGAAGGTGAGAATAATATAGTTATCTTATTTTGTACCATGTTAAACGTAATATGTAAAAATACTTCAGTTATAAGAATTTTGTTCCTATTTTAGGACTCTCTCTACGCTAGTAATTACTCTGAGCAGTTTACACAGTTAACGAATAGTTATAATTTAAAATTGGAAATTGACAAACCGACAAGAATTTGTAGCGGCACTTGTATAGAATAATATAATACTCAATGTTGGGAAAGGCAGAAGTGATATTTTAGACTTAGTACTATTTAAGTTTTCAGTGAAAACAACATGCACATTAATATACTGGTATACAAAACCACGAGATTATTCAACAGAAAACTTAAACAAATTCAAATCTTACATAGATATAATTAGATTTACAGATAATTATACCAGTAGCTCATTTAGTGAGGCTTTTAGTAAGTTTTATAATGAATTCAAATTATTTTATAATCTTTGTTTTAATGTTATTCGAGGACGAATTTCACAACAAATACGAAACAAAAATGAATTAAAAAAGGCATAAAATTTTGTTGTGAACGTAAGCGTCACCTATTGTGGCAATAAAGAATATATCCTAATCAAAACAATAAAAATATGCTTAGGAATTATTCAAATAGATTAAAACAAATTAAGTTAACACAAAAAGCTCAAAACCCTTTTTACTGGAAACGAAAAATTCAATCTTAGTCCTCACGGGTGACAACCCATCTGCATTTTGATTCGTAATCAAGGATAGATGTAGATGTCTATGCGTCACAGCAACCACTTACTATCATGTAGACTGTGTGCTCGTTTGTCACTCTATCCTATATAAAAAAATATAAAACCCATAGTCAATTTATCATTTCATAAGACAAAAACAACTTAGAAAATTTTTAATAGTTACAGAAGAAATTATAATAAAGAGTATGGTAGAAATTTGTAACACAAATTAAAATAAATAATAAATTTATAACAAACCCAAAATGCATTGCGCAGGCATTTAATGATTTAATCATTTCATTGACCAAGTATATGCAATAGATGACAAAAATAATATGACACATTCATTTTTCTTTAATTTTTTACATTCTATTAACTATAAAATTATTAAAAAAAAAAACGAATAGTACTGGTTTTGGTGACATTTCAACGAAAGTAATTAAACACGTAGGAAACACAATTGCCCCAGTAATGAGTCGTATTATAAACCTATGTGTTGAAGATGGTGTATTTCCTAAAGTTCTTAAAACGTTCATTATTAAACCACTATTCAAAAAAGATGACAGGGAGGACTTATCCTGTTACCATCCGATTGCTATCACTTCTATATTTTTAAAATTATAGAAAAAGTAATTTATGAGAATTTATATAATTACTTTGAAAAATTAAAGACTTTTTAAAAGAACAAGAAGGCTTTCGTAGAAATAAATGTATTAATGTAGCAATTTATGAATTTTCATACCAAGAATTTACAAACGTTGACTGAAAAATACCAATGACAGTCCTATATATAGACATTTCGAAGGCTTTTGATTTTGTCAGGCATGACTTAAAAAAAAATATTAACAATGCTACAAACATTACTAATATTCCCCTTTACCACTCGTGGTAAGCTTAAATTGCTTGTGTTAGGAGTGGTTCACGCCAGTAGTCGAATGGCGAATTCGAACCCACGACCTTTTTGAGTTCGCTCGAAAGTGGGAGACTCATACAAAATATATTTGCAAAACGTTAAACCAATTTTCTTACGCTCTACATGTATTATCCAAAGTAGATAATTAAGATGCTTTACGGACAGTATATCACGGCTTCGTATTTTCTACTGTGCGTTACGGTATAATTTTTTTGGGCAATGCTACAAGGCGCGTAGATATATTTAAAGCACAAAAAAGTGTATGCGTACTATTGCAAGTATACCGACTATAGAAATCTGTAAACCACAATTTAAAAAATTTAAGTTATCGACATTTCCTGCAATGTATATTTATGAAGTTGTGACATTTGTAAAAACTAATCCTGAAATATTTAATGATTACGTAATAACAAACAATCTACGTAAAAATAAAATTCAAACAATTTCATCAAAGACAGCTTTACTTAGAAAAGGCGGTTTCGATATGTTATCTGAAATATATAATAAGGTTATATCTATCTATCTTCAATATTTTTCACGAAATCGAAAATTCAGAAATATAAAAAATCATTTAAAACATTTCTAATTGAGAAATACTACTACTCAATCGATGAATATTTAAGGGACGCATCAGTAGGCATATTATAATGACATTGCATAAAATATAATTCTTTCGACATTCGATTAGACTATATGTTATTGTAAATATTCCATTCTAATTAATCATTATTTAATATTCTAATATAATTAGAATATAATGAAATAATTTAACTGTGGAAATGTAAAATATTTAATTGTAGCTGTATTATTTGTATACCTATAGGTTGAATGCAGCGAACATATCTTTTTAAAGATCTATTCTGTCTTGTATTCACTTGTATTCACAAATAAATAAAATTTGAATTTAAATTTTATTACTCATTCGGCTTGTCGTTTTTTTACCATCGGCGATTTTTCCGCATTGAAAATAGATTCTGGAAACCCGGAACATATATTTGTATACCTTACTAATTCTTGTTCCGTATGGAATTCAAGCCCGTTAGCAACTCATTGAGCATCCACTGCGCCAGGGAGTAGTCAAATATAACCTTTACGGAAGGATACGTTTACATGTTTTATTGAAACTTGCCTTGAATAGAAATTAGTTTCCACACGTCTGTAAGTTTTACGAAGATATATTACCGGTATCCCTTCAGAGTGTACACGTTAACATCTTCAGAACTTAAAACAATATATTCCAATGGCGTATTCCTAACTTTTCGAACGGCTTTGATACCCAAGGGATAACTATAGCAAAGTGAAACCGTAAAGCCCGTTTAAATATATATATATATATATATATATATATATAAATTCTTAAAACTTGTTTGTAATGTTACAAAATACAAAAAATACGTTATTATTTGATAACTTGATTCCTATCAAGGATGTTTCGTGAGCAAGAATTCTACCATATGATTCTATAATGGTAAAATTAAATCCAAACCCAAACAATGAGAATCAAATGGTTATCTAGTCTCAATAAATCGAATCATATTATTTCAAAAGTTTCGGGAGTCGTTGACAATAGATGACATTGGAAAAACAAGGCCGTATTTTGGGCAAATTGTTCTATTATTGAAAAACAACATGAGAAAATATTATATAAATAAAATATAACATATATTGGTTCGTGAAGTAACATCACAATCGGTTCTGCTATTAAGGAGATTAGCCCGGATAAACAGATGCACAGACAATCAAATATTTTAAAATAGTTATGTACAACACGTACGAATTAACTTGAGAATCCGCTGGAATGCGACCCCCTTCCCGACTCCCCGCACCGCGTCCCGCGCTGGCCGTGCGCGCTCAGTACCGATTGCTTTTTTGTTACGGATACCCGTCTCGACTCTAGTTCGATATTTTTGATAATTGTTTGTTGTTTGGTTTGGACTTTTGTTTGTTTTTGTTATACTTGAACGTTATTTTATCTGTTTGTTGTTAATTGCGTTGTTTTATTGTTAAGTTTGGACGTTGTGTTGTGACGCTTAGGAGTTACTCCACCTTTTTTATTTTTAAAAAAATATGGGAGGAAAGACAATACATAGCCAAGCACGGACACTTGCTCTAAAAGTTTTAAAATTTTTCGAAGATGAAAAATCAAATAAAAAGTTTCTTATTCCTGTGGACCAAGCTTTAAAGAGGGATTGTGCAGCAACAGGCATATCAAAGGCAACACTACTAAGAGAATTAATTATATCCCTCGGAGGGGAAGCCCCCAGCTCAGAGAGTGAAAGTGAGGACGATTTAATGGACGGAATAGAACCGATCGTATACAGTGACAATGAATAATAAATATTATAATAAATCCTTATTAATATTCCTTACTTTTATTCCTTGATTTTACATAGTTTGTGCTGTTCCGCTTATCCAAGATTGATTCACTTTCACCCTAAGGTTGCCTGGGAGAGATTGCTTTTTAGCAATAAGGTCGCCTGTTATGCTTTGTATTTTTATTGTGTACGAATCTGTAACACTTTTTATAGTGCAATAAAGTGTATAATAAATAAATTAATAATATTATAAATGAGAAAGTGTGTATGTTTATTTCTTTGTCCTTCCTTGACGCGTTAACTAAAAATAATATTATATATATTATAAAAAATAAATATTTAAAATATATAAAAATGGCAACAGTATATCACTTATTACTTCACCCCTTGCCAGTATATTTTATTTTGTTTTTATTAATAATCTCATGCAAATCTCAAAAATTTCAAATAAAAAAATATTACGACGCATTATTTTGTACACCGTACATTGACAATTACGTCATCGGCCCAGGTCTCAAGTTAATTCGTACGAGTTATATGTCTTAATCCGTAGATGCATAGACCGCGGCCCGCGGGCCGCATGCGGCCCGCCGGTCGAATAGTGCTGGCCCGCCGACAGCAAAAATAATACTCTCGTACATTCGAAAATATTGAATTATATTCCAGAATAAAACCAAAAAAAAATATGTTCCACAAATAATTTGAATCACGCACGCGCACTCTTAAGTGCACTTATCGGTGCGTCGTGCATGCGTCGGTAACAGCGGCCGGTAATGTTCGTGCTGATCTCGGTTAAATTCGTTTTCTTGAGGAACCGCCGCGGCCGGCGGCGCGGCGACGAAGGCAGCGTGGTGGCGGCTTATCCGCGGCGGGTTATATTGTTAGAGCAAGTGAGATAGAAATAGTCCCGAATTGCCGATTGCTTCGCAGCATGACTACACGAAGCTTCCAGAGTCGGTTTCGTGATTTCTCCAGACAGTTTTCGACTCTATACGCGCGGTATAAAAGACACGCTAACCGCAGCTACCAACAGTTCGGTTTTAATTTGAGTGAAGTGTCAATAGTTCTAGTGTAGATTTTAACTCCACTAGCCGGTGTCATATATTTTGATCCACATTCAACGTAGATTTCCCGTCAAGTGCCGTGTATAATTGGGTTGTGAAATCGTAAGTAAAACTATGTTATTAATAAGTGTTTCCTTACCTATTTAATCAATTATTTTTGATAAATTAAAAAAGGATGGGTAATTTAAGTAAGTACTGTAATTGTTTTTAGGTGCTGTTTTAATCCTAGCGAGGATTAGAACGCAACATGGACAAGCAAGGACCTAGTAAAAAACGTAAGGTTAAAGATGAAAATCGGCAGTTTCAAGAAATTTGGACTGAGAAATACTTTTTTGTATGGTCGCATAACAAAGTAGTTTGTTTAATTTGCAAGAATTCTGTTGCGATTGCAAAGGAATATAATGTAAAAAGGCACTATGAAACGCAGCACCCTACTTTTACCAAGTTTACAGGCGAATTAAGAAAGCAAAAAATGTTGTCTTTAAAACAAGATCTTATTGGTCAGCAAGCTATGTTTACAAAACCCATTCAAGATTCAGATACAGCTACAGAAGTTAGTTATGAAATTTCTCGAATGATAGCAAAGCGAAGTCGCCCCTTCAATGATGGGGATTTTGTAAAAGAATGCATAGAAATTGCCGCTAAGAAAATGTGTCCAGAAGCAGCAAAAAATTTGAGAAAATTCAACTGAATCGTATGACTATCCAAAGACGAATTATGTCTTTGTCAGGTAATATTGCGGAATAATTAAATGAAAAAACTAAGATCATTGAATTTTTTTCATTAGCACTCGACGAATCCACTGATATTAGTTCCACAGCTCAACTTCTGATATTCATACGAGGTGTTACTCAAGATTTTGAAGTCTTAGAAGAGTTATTAGGAATGTGTTCGTTGAAAGGTCAAACCAGAGGAGTTGATATACTCAATTTACTTTTGAATGAGTGTTCAAAAACTGATATGGACTTATCAAAATTATCGGGAGTTGCGACTGACGGTGCTCTTTCGATGATTGGTGTCAATTCTGGGCTAGTTACTTTGCTGAAAAAGCATCTGCAAGAAAAAAAAACATAAACGCTGAAGATCTCATGCAGTTTCACTGCATTATACACCAAGAAGCCCTGTGTTCTAAAAAAATTGAATTTCAAAATGTCATGAAAGTGGTAGTTTCGACTGTAAATTTCAAAAAATCACGAGGACTCAATCACAGGCAATTCAAACAATTCCTTGATGAAATCGAAAGCGAATATGGAGATTTACTGTATTATACAGAAGTAAGGTGGCTAAGTCGTGGATTGACACTGGAACGATTTCTAAATTTAATAGAAGAAATTGGAATATTTCTGGCGGAAAAGCAAAGGGATGTCCCGAAACTTAAAAATCCTGATTGGTTGTGTGATTTGGCTTTTTTAGTTGATATTACAAATCATTTGAATGTCTTGAACACACGGCTTCAAGGCAAAAATCAACTGATATCCCAGCTCTATGCTCATGTATCATCCTTTCAATGCAAGCTGACACTTTTCAGATCGCAATTAAATACTGGAAATTACAATCATTTTCCGAATTATAAGAAAATGGCTGAAAAATTCAACAAAACTGCGATTAATTTCAGTTATGTAGAAAAGCTACATATTTTGATTCAATCTTTTCAAGACAGATTTTCGGAGTTTAAAAAAGTGAAACCTATGTTGGACATATTCAGTAATCCTTTCACGATTTCAGTTGAAAATGCGCCAGAGTCAATGCAGTTAGAAATTATCGACATTCAACGACCAAGATTTACGCAATAAATTCAAAGAAGGAGACTTGCTGAACTTTTACCGCTGCATTGATAAAAAAAACGTACAAAGAGTTGCGCATAAACGCTCTATAATGTGCCAGCTTATTTGGTTCTACCTATACATGTGAATAAACCTTTTCAATACTAAATAATAATAAAAAAATCGAAACCACCTTGCAAATGAAAGTTTGGAAGCAGTTTTACGTGTTGCTACAAGTAAATTTGAGCCAAATATAAAAAAGATTGTAAGCACTATGCAGTGCCACGCTTCAAATTAATAAATTCTTTTTCAATTTTAATACATTATTATCAATTCTTTATTACTACCTACCTAACTACCTCTACTCCTGGCGGCCTTAAATAGAAAGTCTTAATAAGTCTGTGCATCACTGTCTTAATCCATGGAAGTGATCCACTGTAATTAGAAATTATTTGGCAATTTCGTATCATTAGCAATTATTTTAAAATTACTCACTTGAATTTTATGTATATGTTTTATGTATAAATCTATATTGAATAAAAAATAAGCTAACTATTGTTATATTACGTCTAGTTAATATTTCTGATCTTTAAAATTTCGTTCTGTTCAATTCGGTTCTGTTCCATTACGCCCCGATCCATTCAATTCCATTACATCTATTTCATTTTATTCCCATCTGTCCCAAGGAGGTGTCGGATTTATCGACCACAAGTCTCTCGTCAACAAGGTTGTAAAGATTGGGAGTGTGTCGACGAGGGTCGCGTACCTGATACTCAGAATCACCAAATGGTATTCGCTAAAGGTCATACAGGTTTACGCACCAACCTCGGCACATTCCGATGAGGAGTTGGAGGAAATGTAAGAGGATATTTCCAGAGCCATGCATTCCTCCAAAACCCACTACACGGTGTTGATGGGAGACTTCAACGCAAAACTAAGCACAAGAGAAAGCGGTGAGCTGAGGGTGGGGAAATTTGGAGTAGGGCAACGGAACCGAAGGGGCCAGCAGCTGGCCGACTTTATGGAGAAAGAGGGACTCTTTATGATGAACTCTTTCTTCCAGAAGCGGCCCCACAGGAAGTGGACCTGGTCGAGCCCCAACGGTTCGACAAAAAATGAGATTGATTCATTATGACGACCAGACGCCAACTGTTCAGTGATGTCTCAGTGATCGCAAGGGTGAAAACTGGCAGCGATCACCGAATGGTTAGAGGCACACTGAACCTAAATGTTAAGTTGGAGAGGTCTCGTCTAATGAAGTCAACGCTCCGTCCCCCTCGTGTTCTAATCCAGAATCCCGAAACCTTTCAGCTCGAGTTACAAAACCGCTTTCAGTGTCTAGAGGATTGCAATGCAGTGGACGATATGAATGACAAGCTCGTGGAAACTGTCCATGCGGTCGGAGCTAAGTTCTGCAAGACCCGCCGCAGAAGAACACAAAAACTCTCCGATCACACTCTTAAACCTCATGGCTGTTAGACGGGAGATGAGGCTGCAATCGTCAACAGATTTGACAGCATACAGGCAACTGAACAGACAGATCTCCAAATGCATGCGGCGAGACTTACGCAACTTTAATACTGCTCGTATTAAAGAAGCGATCGAGCGGAACCAGGGCTCTAAAGTCTTTGCCAGAGATCTGTCTGCCAGAAAGAGCCAACTGTCAAGGCTGAAGACTGAGTGTGGCAACATCGTTTCCGGGACTCTGAGTGACGGGATTGTGAGTGAGATTGAGAGGTTCTACGGGCAGCTGTACACATCATCGTTGGAGCCACACGCAAGTCTGAGTAACGATCCAAGAGCAAGTCTTATCCGACACTATTCCGATGATATCCCGGACGTCAGTCTGAGCGAGATTAGAATGGCTCTCCACCACCTTAAAAACGGCAGGGCCCCGGGCGAGGATGGAATTACAGCGGAGCTTCTGAAAGCGGGTGGAACACCGGTACTTGAAGTCCTTCAGAAGCTCTTCAATTCCATCCTCCATGGTGGCACTACTCAGAAGTGCGGTGGTCTTGTTCTTTAAGAAAGGCGACAACGCTCTCTTGAAGAACTACAGACCGATTTCCCTTCTGAGCCGCGTCTACGTGCTGTTTTCGAGAGTCATTACGAATCGTCTCGCACACAGACTCGACGACTTCCAGCCTCCCGAACAAGCCGGTTTCCGAAAAGGCTTCAGTACCATAGACCACATACATACCCTTCGGCAAATTGTACAGAAGTCCGAAGAGTACAATCTGCCACTTTGCCTGGTGTATGTGGACTATGAGAAAGCCTTTGATTCCGTCGAAATTTGGGCGGTACTACAGTCTCTTCAGCGGTGCCTAGTTGACTGTCGGTATATTGAAGTGTTGAAGTGTTTGTACAGTAGGACTACGATGGCTAACCGAGTACAGAACCAGAGTACGAAACCTATCCAACTGCGGAAATGTAAGACAGGGTGATGTTATATCCCCCGAAATTCTTCACCGCTGGGTTGGGAGACGTTTTCAAGCTACTGGACTAGAAAGGATACGGTATTAACATCAATGGCGAGTACATCACTCACCTTCGATTTGCCGACGATATAGTCCTTATGGCAGAATCGCTGGAGGACTTTAGCACTATGCTCAATGACCTCAATGGTGTCTCCCAACGGATAGGTCTTAAGATGAACATGGACAAAACAAAGATCATGTTTAATGTCCATGTCACACCTATGCCGGTAGTTGTTGGGAGCACTATGCTCGAAGTTGTTGACGAGTACGTTTACCTGGGACAAATAGTCTGACTAGGTAAGTCCAACTTCGACCGAGAGGTCAATCGACAGATTCAACTCGGCTGGGCAGCGTTCGGGAAATTACGACACATCTTCTCGTCAGGTATACCTCAATCGCTGAAAACTAAAGTGTATAACCAGTGCGTGTTGCCAGTGATGAATTACGGATCTGAGACGTGGTCCTTCACCGCTGGCCATATGAGGACGCTCGAGGTCGCTCAGCGAGCTATGGAGAGGGCTATGCTCGGAGTTTCACTGCGTGATAGACTCAGAAATGAGGATATCCGCAGTAAAACCAGAGTGACCGACATAGCCCAATGGATTAGTAAGCTGAACTGGCAATGGGCCGGCCATATAGCTCGAAGAACCGATAAACGATGGGGAAGAAAGGTTCTCGAGTGGCAGCCTCGTACCGGTAGGCGTAGTGTAGGGCGACCCCCCACTAGATGGAGTGACGACCTGGTAAGACATGCAGGAAGTCGATGGATGCAGGTGGCTCAGGACCGTGCTTTGTGACATTACTTGGGAGAGGCCTATGTTTAGCAGTGGACTTGTGAAGGGCTGTAATGATGATGATGATGATGATGAAATTTTATTCTATTCTATTCTGTTCCATCCTATTCTGTTTTGTTCTATACTATTCCGTAATAAATTGTTATATAATGTTCTATTCTGCTCTGTTCTATTCTATTCTATTCCTTTCTATTCCATTCTACTTTATTTCATTCATTTCTAATCTATCCTTTGCCATTATATTCCAATACATTACATTCAAATCTATTTAATTATATTCTACTCTATTGGATTCTATTAAATTCTACTCTATTCTGTTCTAATCTGTTACATTCCATTCCATTCAGTAGATTATATTCCGTCAGTTAGGCTTTGCTAGGGTTGCACTGTTATTATTTCAAATACAGTGACGTTTACCTATAAAAGTATAGAAGATGTTATGAAATAAAAGAAAAAGTCGTATGCTTTAAGTTAATATTTTATTTCTTAATTGAATATTTTCCCACATTTAGCTATTTTTATGCGTGGGAGAGCCACTCTGCAGCTATATTATCATTGTAGCAGGAGTGAGTCGGCTCGACCGGGGAAGGACCACTCTCTCACGGAATACCATCGTAAAATAGCAGCTTAATGTTGCTGTGTTCCGCATGGTGAGTGTAGAGAACCGGAGACCGAGGCAGTTCCATTATTTTTCATTTCACCTTAGTCCTTAAGTAGTTACTGCGGCCCATAGACATCTACATCTATCCTCGATTACGAATCAAAATGCAGATGCGTTGTCACCTGTGAGGACTAGAATGGAATGCCTCGTTTCCAGTAAAAAGGGTCTCCGGTCACTACACTCTCCATACGAAACGCAGCAGCGTTAAGCTACTATTTCACGCTGGTATTCTGTGAGAGCGTGGTCCTTCCTCGGTCGAGCCGACCCATTCGTGCTACAACTATACTACTAATACAACTGCAACATTGCTCTACCACGTCCCATAAATGTGTTTTTTTTGGGAACCTCCTTATTTTTTGTCCTGATTTCGAGTAGAGTAGTTAAGTGAGGCGCTTGACCTCGGCCTTGTCGTAAACAAAAAATGCATGAAGATTTTTTTTTTGTTTTAATTATTTATAGTTAAATATGCTTTTGTCGTACAAGTAAAACAAATAGTACTTGGAATAAAGGCTTTAATTTATAATTATTACACCTTTGCAAAAAAATTGGGGAAAAATCACTTTTCTTACTTTCATTTTTAAATTAGTATCGCTTTCGAAGTAAACCTGTATTCAAGTTATACATAATCTGATAGCTTATTTAATAAAGTTTCCACTGATATATGATTTTAATATACCTTTTATACAAAATATCTTGGAAATAGTCATTTTAATGAACAGCAGGAAGTAGTCTGGAAGTACTTCAGGAAGTGCTTGACAGATGCGCCATATTAGCTAAAATGGCCGCGATATCTTAGGGGCTACGGAATTATGAGTGCACCCAGGAAATTAAATGGGTTGATGGTTTTTACGCCACCATGGCACGTTTATTTTCTGATAGATAGTTCAAAAAAAATAGTTTATAATTTCAATATTCTCCTTTGTTTTATCCAATGAAATGGTGTATTAAGATAAATTGTCAGCCAATTACAGATTCGAATAGTTCGAAATTGTTCGCTTTGTGGCTCTCCATATCAAAATGTTAATTAAGCAATATTACTTGAATTACACCGAAGGGGCCAGTATAAGATACATTATTACTCGAAACTGAGCTAATTGGTCAGCTGGGAAATATTTAATGAAGATGAAACGCAATTAGATTGACCATTTGTTGACGTTATTCTTCATGGCGATTGCGGTTTCGTAATTACTAGGAGGTTAAGCTGTACCGCGTAGTGGCGGTGTATGAATATCTACTACCCAACATCATTCAAACAACTTACCAAGCGTGGCAACTATGGCAAATATTCGCCTTATGAGGCAATCTATGGGGGAGGCCTATGTACAGGTGTGGACTTTAATAGGCTGTAACGATACTGTTAAGGTTAGGGTTACAGTTTAAGTGCCACATCGGTATGCGTGTTTTTTCTTCACAGAATAACTGTGATAACACACACGGTTCATCTGATGATGAGGCCTACAGACCTTGGATATATCCATACCTATCTTGAATAACAATCAAAATGCAGATACGCTGTTACCCCTAGGCATCAAGATGGAATGTCTTATTTCCATTAAAAAGGTTCTCCGGCTCTCTTCACTCACCAAACGAAATACATCAGCATTTAGTTGCTATTTACCACAGGTATTATGATCTTCCTCCGGTCGAGCCAACCAATTCGTGCTGCAACTATATTGTAGTCGTAGTAAGGCTCTACCATGCTACGGTTTAGAATAAAAATGTAGTTGTGTTGTTACTCCCAAGGAAAAAGACAATATACCTCGTTCCCAGTAAAAAGGGTCCCCAGTCCGAGGCGACACTTACTGTACGAAACACGGCAGCATTAAGTTGCCTTTTTACGCTGATGTTCTATGAGAGCGGTGTCCTTCCCCGGTCAAGCCGACCCATTGATAATGAAATGATATGAAATATATTTTTCTCTTCGACGATACCGTTACCATTTACAGCCTATTAAAGTCCACTTCTGAACATAAACCTCCCACATAGATTGCCATACCTTATATTATGATATATGGCTGTTTGCCATGGTTGCCTCGCATGACAAGCGGGTTTGCACACGTAGATGTTTATTTTTTATTTTTAGCCGTTATTAGGAAGGCGCTGCTATCTATCCTGATTTGTTTCCCTCTGTCGCCTCTTTCAACACCCATTGGATGATATGGGTTAGTGATTAGTGGGTATTCTTACACCGCCACTACAGAACTCTTCGACCGAAGAAAATAAAGTTTTGTTTGTAAAATGTTACTTTTTTAGCTTACTACCTTTTCGAAATGTAGAAAAATTTTCCTTTGACTTCACGCGTTTTTTTATTCTTGTGCTTTTGTATTATTACAATACCATAATAAATCCCATTTCTATTCTATTCTTCGTTACATTTCATTCGTTCAAACCATTTTTGGAAACATAAGGGACCATTGGTCTGAGGTATATTTTTCACGTGTTAATTGAATTATTCTGGTCTCTTTTAGCTCCATTTATGTCGAACCTCTCATCAAATCTTTGGTTTATGCGAATATAAAGAACTGGCATGGTGTAAGGTCTGGAATATGTGCGAGCGTCACCTTCACCATACAAATGGTGGTGAGCTATGATTAACTTTTTAAATAAAAGCATTAACTTTTCTATTCCTCTGCTGATCAAGTAGGGAAAAACCGCGATAATTTTTTGTGCTTACGCTACTTGTCTGCCATAATTTTGCCGTCACTTTCGAGTATCTAGTAATAATGTTCCATATCCTGTCCCAATGTGATCTCTTAAAACATGATTTTCGGTTTTTTCCATTAGTTTCTGGCAATAGCCACATTTTCCTCAATGATTGCAGTTGAGAATCGACCTTTACGAATTTCATCATGCAGAGAAACACGACCATGATACGATACTCAAATGAGTTGTTTTCCTAATAATAATAATAATAGTCTTTATTTGCATAAAACATGATAATTATACAGATGTTTCAGAGTTTTATTGTGACCACATTTTTGCTATTTTAATATAATATAGCATGCAAATTACATTTAAATCAAAATAACCTATATAGTATTAAAAATTAACAAATTAAACATTCTTATTTAAATTATATGTTTTACAATGTCAAAATGTAGTTTACAATGTCAGAAATTCATTAATGTCATAAATATTTTTGTCAATTAACCAATGGTAAAATCTTTTTTTAAATGAGTTCATATTATGTGGAGTTTTAATTTCGTCAGGTATTTTGTTGTATATACGTACACATATTGATAAACAGCATTTACTATATTTAGCTGATTTCGGAACTTCGCTTAGAACTAATCTATTCGGATTTCTTTTAATAATTCCTAGTGTGATGGCCCATTATTATTCTTAATAGTTAATAATTAATTTCATTTTCAAATGGCAATGTTGCACAATTTATAGTCCTATGTTAGGGACTTATGATAGTAAAGGATTATTATAGGTGTCTATGATGCATAAGCATTACAATAAGTAGAGTTGTGGGTTGATATATTAAAGACATATAATAGTAAGATATATGATACTAAAGCATTATTATAGCAGGTCTCTTTGATGCATAAGCATTGTGATAGTAGAGTTGTGGACTGAAGTCCTATATATTAAAGACATATAATAAATAGCAAAGTAAAAAAAAAAGTGAAGTTACAGCCTATATACGCCCCACTGCTGGGCTCAGGCCTCCCCTCGTTTCTGAGAGGGTTTAGGGCAAGGAAGTGTCCGCCGCGCTGCCCAAATGCGTGTTGACGAACTTTTCACATGTCTTCGAAATATTTTTTTTTCTTATTCCTCAGACATGCAGGTTTACTCACGATGTTTTACTTCACCGCCGAGCACGTGGTAAATCAGCACTTAAAATTACAATTAACAATTTCATGGGTGCCGGCGGGGATCGAACCCGGGTTACTCGCGTTCTGTTATATTTACAGCGAGCGTTAACCACTGAGCTACCACGGCTCTGTAATAAATAGTAAGGTCTATGAAATAAAGCAAATATGTGAAAGGCCTCAAACATGTAAAAGCACTATATTAAAATAGAAATGGGACTTGAAAAGTATTATTGTAGTGGCGCGTATATTGCATCACAAGCGTCCGAGACCTAGGTAAACTTGGACTCGCTAACCGTTGTGTCCTACATATCATCTTAGTGCCGGTGGTAAGCGGGTTTGTTGTAGCAATACGACTTTTCCGTAGACATAGCACAACCATACCATTTGTAGGCGGCGTCTTAGCGCATAGCGTTATGATACGTCGGCTATCTTTCGGATTGGGATAAGTGTATTTGGTAGCTTTATTAAGTGTAACAAGCATACTCAACTTGATGTCTTAGTGTATTAGCGCTATGATACATGGAGTTTTGTCCACTTGCATCTTAATAGCTTTTTACTATGATACGTTGGTGTTGTTTGTAGTTATTAACAATACAAATTTTGTAACCAAAGTCGATAAGGATCATGTGGGAATGTTGTGAGGAGGCACCATCCGTATGATAGTTGCGTTGATGTTTAATGTTACTTGCGGTAATGCGTCATGTGATGTATCTGCGGGTGTGTTCCGCCTGATTTGATGCATCTTGCTGGGATTTTATGGGGGACCTTCGGATGATGTAAGCCTAACGATAGTCGTGTTGATGCTTCTACGTTCTGCAGCATTGCGTCTCTGCGGTGGTTGTTTGGCGGGTCGCTATTCTCAATGGCGCTTTCTACGTCTTAGTTTGATTCACACCTAAGTAGCTTTGACGAAGTCTGTCCTCTATGATGTTTTATATAACAACATAACAATATATCTCTGTAATTTTCTTACCTTTGAATAATTGAAGGCAAGTTGTTGGTGGAACCACGATCGAAAATGCATATACTCAACGTCAGTGACACAAACCCTTTCTGATGGAAAATTATTACTATTATCTTATAACTGCGTTTTGGCTATATCTGCTGTTGTATTGGTTGGTGGAGCATATGTGTTGACCTCATGCGGGTGGTAGATGGAGGGAGGATCTAAGGAGACTGACAAGGCTGCGGCCAAAAGCCGCACAACGTGGGACCCCTTTCCCTTGAGGTGAGCAGTAGACTCGTTTTTCGTTCGGCTCGTTTATAAGCGTTTTTTTATACGTGGTAGAGTAGAACTTTGCAGTTATATTAGTAGTACTAGCTGTTACCCGCGGCTTCGCCCGCATGGTAAATGGGAAATGAACTATCCATTGCTTTTTGAATTGAAAGAAAACTGAGTTTTATAGATTTATCAGTGATGCAGAACCATTAAAAGGAAACTGAGCAAAATTGATTCGTCACCCTATTTAAATGTTTTGAAACGCATCGTATTTCAATTAAAGGAAACTGAGCATAATTATCCGTCAGGGATGCAGACTTTTGAAAAGAAACTGAGCTAAATTGATTCGTCAGAGATGCAGTTTTCTGAATTGATAGGAAACTGAGCCAAATAAAAGATCCGTCAGAGATGCAGCCTTTTGAGTTGAAAGGAAACTGAGCTTAATAGGTCCATCAGAGGTGCAACATTTGGAATTGAAAAGAAATTGAGATAAATAGGAAATTTTTAATTGAAAGGGAAGATCTGTGTGAATTCTGATTAATTGATTGTGGGAATTTTGGAAAAAAGACTAACTAAACACTATTTTAAGACGCTACTGTACACAATGTTATTTTTTTTTCATTCGGGGAAAGAATGTGGAGATTCTAGGCATTTAACACACGCGAACATGCTACATACAGCTGACCATGAGAGAAGCACGGTTTTTCTCAGTTGACCCCCGCTACCTGTAACGTTTGCCCTTGCACTTTATTAATTGTCATTGCAAAACTGAGCTAATAGGAAACTGCAACCTTTTGAATTGAAAAGGAAGATCTGTGGGAATTATAGGGATCCGTGGTATAATAACATTTTCACCTTTTCCTACGCCTGTCAAAATTGTAGCACAGATTATGTTCCGTCCAAGATGTGTCACACGCAGCCTTGTCCCGTTACATAACCGAGGAGCATCTAAATTTCGCATCTAAGCAGGGAGTAATAATGAAGTATGAGGGCACACCTGACAACTCTAGAGAATTTAGAAACTCTACGGGATATGAAGTGCTCTGTTCTGTGTCCATAACTGTGTCTACTGACAAATACTCTGTTGTTTCTCCTGCTACTTCGCTTAATATATCTGAATTTATTTTGTTAACGCTCTCATTTTTTGTTGCAAGAATCGCCCTTTCACATAACCATTTGTCTATATGCATGTTGTTCGTTAAATCTGAATAAACGTTCGCAATTAATTCGGAATGACTCTGTAATAAATTATAAAAATCTCTCGTCAATTTAACGCAGCCCTCAACATACGTTTCCAACCGCCCATCGCCAATTTTTAATAATGTGTCAGCATAGTTTCCAGCATTGATATCATTATACAAATGCACTCTCATATTCGTAGTTAAACTGAATTTTGTCACCTTGTTCCATAAAATATACGACTTGAGGCGTGCTTTAATTTCATCTGCAGGTGTGCCCTTTTGAATGACAGGTAAAGTTTAGCGAAAGTCACCAGCCAGTAAAACCACCATTCCTCCTATTACATCGGTATTGCTGCGCAAATCCTGGAGCGTTCGATTTAGTGCTTCTACAGCTTTTTTATGCAACATTGTACTTTCGTTCCACACTAAAAGTTTGCATTGTCGTAGCATTATACCTCGTGCACTATTTTTGCTAAAGTTGCAGATCGGCGATTCTTCCTGTGCTAGATTTAGAGGGAGTTTTAAAACAGAATGTGCAGTGCGGCCCCCGCTTAGCAGCGTGACGGCTATACCGGAGGAAGCTACGGCCACAGCAATGTTTTTATCTTTCCGTACTTCTGCTAATAATAAATTTAACAAAAATGTCTTCCCAGTTCCTCCAGGGGCATCTAAAAAGAAAAGTGCACCATTTCCATATTCAATTTGTCCTAATACTTTGTCAAAACTCGTTTTTGTTCAGGAAGCAAGCGGGGTACAAATTCGGCTACTTGCTGCTGCAAAGCTGGTATATCGTAGTTTGTTTCACGTATAATTTCATCACTTAGTTCATTTTCCGTTGTTCGCTGAGGGCTTATCATTCCAAAGTCGCTTAATTTTTTGCCTACCATTGCCATTACTTTATCTTCAATTTTTCCAAGTGCTTCATTATAAATGTGTTCATTGTATGTCATGTTCGCGTGTGTCTGCTGTAACCCTCGCAAAATATCTTCCGCCATGTACTCTTTATATTTGTCCCACAATTCATGTGCATTAGATAGCCCGCAAGATGATATGAGAGTTGCATAAAGATCCCTTATTTTGGCTGGTGGCACTGCACAGCTTCCTCAATGGTTCCATCCCAGTGATTAAATATCGTTTTCTAAAAGATGCAGAGCTTCACATGCTTCTCTATAAGTTGCGCATTCCTGACCCTTGACAGTTTTAAGGTCTTTATATCCAGCAGGACCACGAACATGGTGCAACAGTAATCGAAAACAGAAACATTCAAAATTAGTTACATGGACGGTATACACACGACCAAGGGCATCTGATGACTTTACACTGGGCCAATTTGCAACAGGCGCGCCTTGAATACGGCATTTCCACTCCTTCCTAGATGTGTTCCAAGTATAATAGCGGGGGACTTCAGAATATATCAACTTTTTTGCAATGGGGTCGGTTTGACAAAGTTGAAAGAAGGCTGTTAGTGTAGTTTTTGGCGGTGATGCAATTCTTTCTTGGAAATTTCTTTCGGTGGAATATACACGCTCTCCATTTTCTAAGTGCACAGCGAGATGAGTAACTTTTGGGTGCCTTTCGTGTAAAGGGAAGCCAAGGAGACGCCACGCTGCCTCGTTACTGCTGACATAACGCCCTGCTTGAAAAGTCTGTACTTCATTAACGGGATTTGCCTCACCTTCACTCCTGAGATTAAATATTGCTTGGTCGCTTCCTTTATTTATGTACTTACAGATATACTTGATTGCGCGGACAGAGCTACATGCTTCTACATTAATGTGGGCATTAAACATTTTACATAGAATGGGCGAATACGGGACAATCCAGCTGTTATCTAAGGTTTCGAACGCTCCAGAGCGAGATTTGATTGTAACTTTCCTGCCACCATCTTCGGGAGCTCTGCGTCTGTATAAAGGGTAGCCATTTTCATTGTGCACTGTTTCTTTTAATAGCTGTTTAGGGAATTTCTTTGTACATTTTCCTTCTTTCATACATGGCGATATTGAATTTCGTGCTTCACATGGACCGTGAATCATATTTCGGACAGAAACAGAAATAGAAACAGAAACTTTTTAAGCTATTGCATAGGTATGTCTTCGTAACTTCTATCGCGGGCCTTGAGCGTGGGGACCGAATCCAGAAATTTATTCCGCCGTAACGAAAAAACCTCACGCTCCCCACGCTGACGGGCACGGAGGTGTGGCTTGAAGGCCGTGCATTGTCTAACGTCGTTTCTTTTTTCGGCTGTCTTCGAAACGGTGTTTGTGTATAAAGTGTTTTGAATATGAATGAACAAAGTGCATTTATTATTATGAAGAAGCACGAAATAATAGTGAAAGAAAATGAGTGAGTACTCTATATACACATATTTTATTATTATCACACACGCGTATAGTTTTAAAATATTACTCTAATTTTAGATTCTCTATATATATATATATATATATAGAGATGGGCCGAAATTCGGTACAAGAAAAATAGTACCTATTTTCACTGAAATATAAGGTACTTCTAAACTACAATATGCCATGGCTGCAACTGGTGGTTCTACTCATGATACTGTACCACTTTCCCCAAGGAAACCATAGTCAATTCTCAAAAAAAAATTGCATTTTGTATGGAAATCCGGTCAGCTGATTGGCCAAGTCTCCATACAAACAACCGTGGTATATATTTTTGAAGCACCTTATATAACAACTTTAGATACTGTAAAATAAAGGATATTATTTTTACTCATTCATGGTCAATTATTTATTTATTTATTTCGGAACATTGTAAATGTAAACCTTATATTAAATCAGTTCCTATCTTATCATTAATTTTAATCTTAGTTCTTAACCTTAATCTTAGTTAGTTATTAATCCTAGAAATCCCTGCCTAATTAATAATTAGCCATATTACAAAAATGAAATAAACTTTGTATTCTCCTAGTAAACATCTGGATAGGAGTCCGTAAATTAAATAAAAAAATAATGTTTTTGATTCAACATTCATTAACCTCAAGTATTTTTTATTACAATTAAAGGGTATTTGTTTTCAACAATCATATTAAACCAACTTTTCTTGTCTATCTAGTCATATTTAAAATTTACCAGAGTCAGGTTATGGTGCAAAAACACCAAAGATCTGCCTTATCTGGCAGAAGTTTGTTACGTTTTTTTTTTCGTAGGTATATGTTTCCTGCGGTGTGCGGGCGGGGTATTTGAAGTAAATACGTAAACAAGTCACGACGCGTCGCTCTCGAGAAAGCGTGCGAAAATGAACCGAAGTTCGGCCGAATTTCGGATTCGGTTCAAATCACATTCGGCCCATCTCTAATATATATATATATATATATATATATATTCACAATATTGATTCTACGTCCTTTCATTTCGCATTATTGTAGCGTCCACCACTTGCAAGCAATTTTAATACATTATGACTGCGAATATTGGTCCATTAAACAATTTCGAAGATGGTGTTTAACTCATTTCTTTGAAAATTTACCATATATCGATATACAAATATTCGTATATTGGCAGACGATGGGAAACCAATCAGGACTCCCTTCCATATTACAAATTATCCAGATACGCCGTAATATACATAGTTTTTAATTCATTCTCCTGCTTAAGGTGACACTAGTCGACATTATTTCCATAGAAATTTCGGAGGGGTTTTACTCCGCTGTTTGACAGTGTACATCAACAGTACATACAAGTGACAGTTAAACATGATATCGTTTTGTCTCATTATTAATTTTGTCTGTACGGAAACAGAATAGTAAAATAAAAAGTCATTAAAAAGTTACGAGCCATCAAAGATTCGTTTTTATTGCCAATTTTAACACAACTTTGGCCGTAAATTAGTAATAAAAGCAGTGTAAAATTTCCAAGACAAAGTCGGTACCGACTCAGCTCAATTATCGAAGAATTCAATAAATTTTATTTGTAATTGATTTATGCAGTGGTTTTTTCATAAAACCCCTTCTTCCAAAGGCCTTTTCGTATTTTTTTACGCGTTTATATGAATTATCGTGCATCTCACTGAATAATGTTTCCCCCGGTGCGGTGCGGGAGGACGACACTTACACACACATGCATGCGCGGTGACGCGCGCTTATTCTAGTTTTATTCGACTCAGTCTGCTGCGGCCTGTTACGTTCGTATGACTATAGCTATACCTGCGCTCTAAATTACTACGCTACATTGACCCCTGCTTTAACTTTGGATTTCGATACTACTCTGTTTGGCATAGAAATTGATATTATTGAAAGAGATGATGCGTTTTGGACGGCAGACAAAATTTTATAATTAGATAGCTTTTATCAGAAATGTGTTTTGCCGGAGCTGACAGATCCCCGTTACCCTCGCAAACTACAATTTAGAGATCGAATGTAAATCAAATTGGTATAAGCACAGACAAAAATAGCGGAATATAAATAAAAATTTGAAAAAAAAAACGATCTCAAAATTTTATTAATGTTCCGCTAATTTTATCTGTACTTACCTATGTCAATTTGATTTACATTCTATTATAATTATATTCTTAGACGTGCAGGTTTCCTCAATATGTTTTCCTTCACCGCCGAGCACGTGGTAAATCAGCACAATTGCAATTAACAATTTCATTGGTGCCGGCGGGGATCGAACTCGGGTCTGCATGTCTGAGAAATTAAAAAATATATATTTCGAAGACATTACGACGATTCAAAAACGTTTACATATAATAATTTACCTCGAAATTCACTATAAGCGATTATCGTTTATTGATTATATGTTGTTTAAAAAGTATTCTTATCAGTTTTTTGTGTTAAATGGATGCTAAGTGTAAAAGAATGCTTCAGTATTGATAGCAATTTATTAACGAAATATCTATTGAGATGTGTCTAGAAATTATTAATACTTATTTTTATTTATTTATGAAAATAATAAATAAATAAAAATAAGTATACATTTATCTATATTGAGTACTAGTTATTCCCCCGCGATCTCGCCAGCGTGGAATATAGATTTCATGGGTTTTAATTTTTTTTTGCGCGGAACCCTAATTCTTTTTCTAAAACAAAAGTAGTTCAAGTTATTCCTTATATCATCAGCTATCTGCCAGTGAAAGTCCCGTCAAAATGGATCCAGCTGTTTCGGAGATTAGCTGGAACAAACAGACAGACAGACAGACCGACAGACAGATAAAAAATTTAAAAATTGTGTTTTTGTTACTAGTACTTTCATATGCATTTAATAAAAAATACGTGTGGCACTCGGTGACTGCCGCGGTAAAGCTATTGCATAGCATTTTTTATGAACTTATGCAATTATAATTATTTATTTATTTTATTTATGCAGTTAAGTCTTTGATATTAAATCAATTTACACTTTTTGAGCGTGGTGACCGATAAGAAAACAATTTTTTTTCTCTTATTGAATAAATGAGAAGTTAATATTGTTTAAAATATTTTTAATATCTTACAATACATGTAGGTTATTCAGGAATTTTTATCATTGCGTTAGCAGCTAGTGTACACGCATACGTCTAGTCCCACGCACACAAACACCGTGCCGAAGTCTGTCGAGTGCCGAAGTCTGCCGAACTGAAACGATGTTAGACGATGCACGGCTTTCAACGCCACACCTCCGTGCCCGTCGGAGTGGGGAGCGTGAGGTTTTTTTCGTTACAGAATTTCTGGATTCGGTCCCCACGCTCAAGGCCCGCTATAGAAGCTATGCAATAGCTTAAAAATTGGACGTCATTTTTCTTCCAATTTTGCTGTACTGAATATTTACGTAGTCCCGCTAATTTTCGTTGCAAAAATAATAGCGCTGTTCTCGATTTGTGAATACTTTCATTTATGGCCGTATTTGACTTCCGCACAAAAATTAGGAGATGCGACGTTGCCGTTCCGTCACCGTTGCCAACGTGTTACTTGTATTTGGTGATATATGGTTATGACTGCCTCGTTGGTCTAGTGGTTGTAGTAGTGCGACTGCTGATCGTGAGGTCCTGGGTTCGAATCCTGGGTCGGGCCATAAAATCAATTATTGAGTTTTTCTGTCAAAAATTTTTCAATAGCTGCCCGGAGTCAGGAAGTTGGAGGTGTATCACCCTCGTGCCTCGGAAAGCACGTAAAGCCGTTGTTCCTGCGCCTGATCTCTCTTCGGTCGTGTCGGTTTACCGTCCCATCGGATTATGAGAATGAGGGAATAGAGAGTGCACCTGTGGTTGCACATACACTTGGGCATGGGCACTATAATCCTGTCCTGCGCCGATGGCTAGTCTCCGTTGAGGATGGCCACCGTGACCGTAATTCGGTCTGCAGGACATTATTATATGGTTTATACTGAGCTTGGTACTAATAATTTTAATTTTAAACCTGTTTTTTTTAACCTTACATTTACCTACACATAATATGGACACCCGAATAACCTAAAACTTTCATACTGAATGATATTTGACACCCGTTTTTTGAATTTAGTTATATTTTTATAAATGTAGATGCGGACGTCGGCTTATCGGTTTATTTCATGCTGCACTATATTTTCACATTTTACATTTGGTACTAATCTGCCTAAAAGAACTCTTGTTAGGTATTTCGTAAGCAACCCATTATTTTGTTTTATTATAAGTTACCTTCTGATTGAGTACAGGAAGATGGACTCAATTGTAGATATTGACAGGTTTCATAGAAGTTTGTTTTATTATATTGTGACTAATAACCTCTGACTAATAACCTAATATCGTCTGACGAAGAAACTCATTTTAATATAAGGTTTTACTGCATTAATTGCCAATAGGTTGTTAAGTTCTACAATACACCGTGGCATATTGTTGCTGACATCACTCCGAAAATATAATTTATTTACTTGATCGTGTTGAGTTTTGGTGCTCTCACTGCATCTTAAGGATGAGTGCGACTATTGTACCTAATCTGTACGAAATTACTCTCTACTTCTTCATCATTCTCATAGAATACCAGCGTGAAATAGTAGCTTAATGCTGCTGTGTTTCGTATGGTGAGTGTAGAGAACCGGAGACCCTTTTTACTGGAAACGAGGCATTCCATCTTAGTCCTCACGGGTGACAACGCATCTGCATTTTGATTCGTAATTGAGGATAGATATAGATGTCTATGGGCCACAGCAACCACTTTCCATCAGGTGGACTGTGTGCTCGTTTGTCACCCTATCCTATAAAAAAAAACTTAACTAGATTCATTTTTGTGAAAGGCCATTTTTGTTAAATTATGATTTATGTTTGGTTTTGCAGTTATTTGAATTACAATTTAATTTTTCACACACGTTTTCTAAGCTTCTAAGCGTTTTATCATTTCTAGAACGAAACATTTTATAAAACACCAAATTGACTGTTTTACAACGCATGGCCTCCATACTAAAATACGAATAAAACAATAGCGAAAAATGTCATTAAATCAATGATCATTAATGCGTGTGTTATACACAACGAATTAAAATATAAATATATTCATGGTTATATGGACGTCAAATATCGTGCAGCATTAAACTTTAATACCGATAATCTGACGTCATACGACGTAATTCAAATAACTGCAAAACCAAACATAATATCTTAATTTAACAAAAATAGCCTTTCACAAAAATGAATCTAGTTAAGTAGAGAGTAATTTTGTACAGATTAGGTAAATAGTTCGCACTCATCCTTAAGATAGTGATCATAAAAAGTAAACTCGCAGTGAGAGCACAAAAACTCAACACGATCAAGTAAATAAATTATATTTTCGGAGTTATTCATGTCAGCAACAATACGCCACGGTCTATTGTAGAAATTAACAACCCATTGGCAGTCATTGCAGTAAAACCTTATATTAAAATGAGTTTCTTCCCAAGGTCATATTAGGTTATTAGTCACAATATAAGAAAATGAACTTCTATTAAACCTGTCAATATCTACAATTAGTACTTATTTACAATAGTAAAATAAATGATAATATAGTCAATCTGTAATGTATCACGGCTGGGGAATCCTAAATATTTTTTCGTATTTAGTAAACGAATAACTAGTTGGTAAATTAATCATGATATATATCTTTTTTTTTCGCCGGAGACTAAAATGATATTGCTTTTTTTCGTAACTGCAGATTCTGTGGATTTATTTCATTATTTTGAACAATATACGAAATTTAAGTGACTAAAATTAAATCTAACCAGAATCATAAAAACTGTATTATTCGTGCTAAACGAATCTAATAAATATCTGTTATTTTTTGTCTCATGCGAAAAAAACGGACTATAGGAATCTATCGAATACCTACATAAACAAAATATCACCTATAAATAAAATATTACAAAGCGGAATAACTAATAAGAGTGGCAACGTCGCACTATACAAAGGAATTGCGTAGGTGGCACAAGTCGCGTGCTCGAACTCATTGGTGGGCGCGGCCAAAAAGCACGTTGTTTCACCTGGCATCGTGCCACTCGTATTAAATTATTAGGCGCTGCGTTATCGCTTTATACTATACCTCTATGGCTCTATAGATACCTAATATAGATTGCTTATTTTCTTATGTTTAGTTTTCTCCGGGTAGTCATGCAGCGATCACTCAAGAGTTCACGACGCCGAAGTATGAACTGGAACAGTCATCGCAGTTTATATCCGTACTAGCTGTTGCCAGCGGCTTCAAACGCGTGAACTCGAAAATTATCCCACAGGAACGAAATACCTGAATAAACGGTATCAAATGTGTTATTCCAGACTAGGTATAACCTATCTCTGGGCTAAATATCATCAAGATCCCTTCAGCTGTTCTGGCGTGATTGAGTAACATACATCTATCCGTCCAAACTTTCGCATTTATAATATTTAGATAATAATTGTAATTAGTTCTGCCTACCTATAAATTATTTTCAAAAATACTTACCTGTCTTCTTACTTTGTTTTATATACACACAATATCGCTAGATGTAAACACACGTTTTTATCAAGACAAGTGACCCGTCAAGACTGTTTCCTTAGTACCGACGTACTTAGGCAGGTAGGTAGGCAATTTACATTTTAGAGTCCACGACGCACTGACAGTTTGTCAAATTTTGTTGTATAGTAGGTTATGGGTATTTAGATAATAACAGTAGGTAGGTACCTATCCACCGAACCGTCAACGCCGCGCAAGTGATTCTCGTCTCACCTGTCCGCGCAGTAACAACAAAAGTAAGGCAGCTTGGCAAATAATAAAAAACGTTAATAATGATATAGCAGTTATTAATGGCATTACTACAATAACCTCTAATGGCAATACATATTATCAACCAGATAAAATAGCGGAAGTGTTTAACAATTACTTTATAAATTTAAATAATTACATTAAAACACCAAATAAAATAATAACCAATAACGACTATACGTCTAAATTGACATTTTATCCCAATTCTATATATCTAGTTCCAATACATAACACTGACATTATAAAAATTATTAATTCTTTAAAAAATACATATTCTTCAGGTTATGATGATATTAGTACTAAAATCTTAAAACAATGCTCCAAATATTTGTCTTTCCCACTAACTTACATTATCAATTTATCTTTTGTTCAAAGCATTTTCCCAACTAGATTAAATTTTCACTTTCACTACACAACAAAGGTGATAAAACGGACATAAATAATCAGAGGCCCATAAAACTTGTATCTGTTTTATCAAAAGTATTTGAAAAGGCTATACATATCAGAATCTATAACTTCTTTACCAAATACGAAATATTAAAACCAGAACAATATGGGTTTACAAGAAACAAGTCAACGACTTTAGCATGTTTCAACTTAATAAAACTAATAACAAATAGCCTAAAAAACAAAATACTTATAACGTCCATTTTCATTGATATGTCCAAGGCATTAGACTTCGTTGACCACGAATTATTGTTACGTAAACTTAGCAGGTATGGTGTAAGAGGCAATGCATTAAAATTAATACAAGATTATTTAAGTCAGCGAAGACAATGCGTTGAGGTATCAAGTTACTCAGGACGCAATAGAAAAAATTATAGATCACAGTATTGCGCAAAATAAATGCGGAGGGCCACAAGGAAGTATACTGGGACCTTTATTATTTATAATCTATATCAACGATCTTTGTAACGTAACTACTCATAAATGTGTGCTATATGCTGATGACATTACCATTAATATTGAAAATAATAATAAATATTTTGACTACGAACATGAAATAAATAGGACCTTAGAAACAATAATAGATTGGTTAAGACACAATAATTTACAAATTAACATCGAAAAAACTAAGATGATAAGATTTCAGACATATAATAGTAAACAAGAACCACTTAAAATTGAATATGGGAAAAACATAATAGAAGAAGTTAACCATACTAACTTTTTAGGTGTAACAATAGACAAGTTCTGTAATTGGAAGACACATATTGATAGCCTATGTAAAAAGTTAGATAAATTTGTCTTTGTTTTATATCGGTTAAGACGAGTGGCTAACATGGAGGCCGCACTCTCTGCCTATCATGGATATGTTTCTTCGATCCTACGTTACGGCTTAATAATATGGGGTAATTCTGTTGATTTAATTAGAGCTTTTCGTGGACAGAAAAAAATGTGTACGGTCTTTATGCGGAGTGCACCAATTAGATAGTTGTATTCCCCTTTTTCGAAAACATAAAATATTGCCGCTTCCAGCATTATACGTTTACGAAATCTGTATCTTTGTTCACAAAAATAGTAATTTATTTGAAAAACACAATGATGTTGTAATTAGGACTAGTAGAAATATACATAAATTGTGTGTACCAAAGCAAAGAATACAACTCTACTCAAAAAAATGTATATTGTATGGCAATACATGTTTACAACAAATTGCCTGTTTGTTTCAAAAAGATGAATATAGGAATCTTTAAAAGTAAATTGTTTCAATTTCTTTTAAATAAGTGTTATTACTCAGTAAATGATTTCTTAAATGATAAATTTGACTCAAATTGTATTTATTGAATTGCTGAATTTAAATTTTTTGAAATGTTTTAACTAAAGTATTATGAATTGATTGATGATTGTTTTATATAGATTTGGTTTCCATAAATATTGCGGCAAGTATCTTTATACTATATAATAATTAGTGTCTTAGTTTTCTAGTTTATTCGAAAAATTATCTATCTGAAAATATTTGTACGCCGGAAACGGCAGAATATTTATGATCAAAATTCTTTTGTAACAGTAATGTACCATATTCTGACAAATAAAGCATCTTATCTTATCTTATCTTAACTTTTTTTACGACCGCGCGAGACTGTCGCAACAAAAACGATTACTACTGAAAAACTAATATAGGTACCTACCTAACATTCAAATAAAAATATTCTCAAAAAGCTCAACGAATTCAGAATTTAATTTTGTTAAAAGAAAATTAGTCAAATAAAAAATAAAGGATGAAAATAAAGCATATGGGAATATAAAAATAAATCGTATTTATTTTTTATTTCGAGTTTTACAAGAAAAGTATAATATTTACTGGAGATAATTATTTTATTATTATAATAGTACATGATATTCCCTTTAAAATGACACCAATATGAATAATATCTTATATCTATATCTACAAATAAATAAAATTGAAGTGTCTGTTTGTAATGTTAAAACAACTGCTTTTTATTAAATGAATATGAAAGTACTAGTAACAAAAACACAATTTTTAAATTTTTTATCTGTCTGTCGGTCTGTCTGTCTGTCTGTTTGTTCCAGCTAATCTCCGAAACAGCTGGATCTATTTTGACGGGACTTTCACTGGCAGATAGTTGAACTACTTTTAATGATTTCTTAAATTTACGCGAACACTACACATTGAATAAAACTATTATTTACGGATTTTATCGCGTTTAATTACTTTAATTTATTTTTATTATTATCCCGACGTTTCGGGTGCTTTACAGCGCCCATGGTCACGGGGGGGGACTGAGATGTTTGACGTCCCAATGTCATAGTTAGTCCGGCTACCTTCAGTTTTTTATTATTAATTTTTGGTCCGATTATCGGAAATCACGGTCACGGGGGGGACTGAGATGTTTGACGTCCCAATGTCATAGTTAGTCCGGCTACCTTCAGTTTTTTATTATTAATTTTTGGTCCGATTTCCGATAATCGGACCAAAAATAAAAATAAATTAAAGTAATTAAACGCGATAAAATCCGTAAATAATAGTTTCATTCAATGAACTACTTTTGTTTTAGAAAAAGAATTAGGGTTCCTTAATGCTAAAACTGCTTTTAAGCTATTGCATAGCTTCTATCGCGGGTCTTGGCCTACGTCCTTTCATTTCGCATTATTGTAGCGTCCACCACTTGTAAGCAATTTTAATACATTATGAATGCGAATATTGGTGCATTAAACAATTTCAAAGATGGTGTTTAACTCATTTCTTTGAAAATTTACCATATATCGATATACAAATATTCGTATATTGCCAGACGGAGGGAAACCAATCAGGACTCCCTTCCATATTACAAATTATCCAGAATCCCCGTAATATACATAGTTTTTAATTCATTCTCCTGCTTAAGGTGACACTAGTCGACATTATTTTCATAGAAATTTCGGAGGGGTTTTACTCCGCTGTTTGACAGTGTACATCAACAGTACATACAAGTGACAGTTAAACATGATATCGTTTTGTCTTATTATTAATTTTGTCTGTACGGAAACAGAATAGTAAAATAAAAAGTCATTAAAAAGTTACGAGCTATCAAAGATTCGTTTCTATTGCCAATTTTAACACAACTTTGGCCGTAAATTAGTAATAAAAGCAGTGTAAAATTTCCAAGACAAAGTCGGTACCGACACAGCTCAATTATCGAAGAATTCAATAAATTTTATTTGTAATTGATTTATGCAGTGGTTTTTTCATAAAACCCCTTCTTCCAAAGGCCTTTTCGTATTTTTTTACGCGCGCGTGTTTGTATGAATTATCGTGCATCTCACTGAATAATGTTTCCCCCGGTGCGGTGCGGGAGGACGACACTTACACACACATGCATGCGCGGTGACGCGCGCTTATTCTTAGTTTTATTCGACTCAGTCTGCTGCGGCCTGTGACGTTCGTATGACTATAGCTATACCTGCGCTCTAAATTACTACGCTACATTGACCCCTGCTTTAACTTTGGATTTCGATACTACTCTGTTTGGCATAGAAATTGATATTATTGAAAGAGATGATGCGTTTTGGACGGCAGACAAAATTTTATAATTAGATAGCTTTTATCAGAAATGTGTTTTGCCGGAGCTGATAGATCCCCGTTACCCTCGCAAACTACAATTTAGAGATCGAATGTAAATCAAATTGGTATAAGCACAGACAAAAATAGCGGAATATAAATAAAATTTTGAAAAAAAAAAACGATCTCAAAATTTTATTAATGTTCCGCTAATTTTATCTGTACTTACCTATGTCAATTTGATTTACATTCTATTATAATTATATTCTCAGACGTGCAGGTTTCCTCAATATGTTTTCCTTCACCGCCGAGCACGTGGTAAATCAGCACAATTGCAATTAACAATTTCATTGGTGCCGGCGGGGATCGAACTCGGGTCTACATGTCTGAGAAATTAAAAAATATATATTTCGAAGACATGTGAAGTTCGTCAACACGCATTGAGGCAGCGTGGCGGACATTTCCTTGCCTAAAACCCTCTCAGAAATTAGAGGAGGCCTGTGCCCAGCAGTGGGACGTATATAGGCTATAACTTTACTTTTTTTTTACTTTTATAAATACATTATTTTACCGACGAAAATTTTAAAGAAAAATAAAAAATAAGCAACCGACAACCTCCTAGGTCCCTAGGTGACTTGCGAGATGTCAGTGTAACAAAACAAAACGGCCCAGAAAAACAGACTTTCCAACTGATAGCTATTTTTTTTTATAGAAGAGGGGGCAAACGAGCATGTGGCTCACCTGATGTTAAGTGACTACCGCCGCCCACGATCAACCGCAACACCAGGGGAATTGCAGGTGCGTTGCCGGCCCTTTAGAAATGAGTAAGCTCTTTTCTTGAAGGTCCCGAGGTCGTATCTTAAATTATTCCACAAAGAGGTTGTACGCGGAGGAAAACTCCTTTTGAAACGTACAGTGGTGGACCGCCAAGCATCCAGATGGTGTGGATGGTATCGGGACGTTTGCCGTGTAGTGTGTTCACGAAATTTGGCGGCTGGGATTAATCCGAACAATTCCTCAAAGCACTCCCCGTGATAGATGCGATAAAATACGCAAAGAGATGCAACATCTCTTCGCAGCGCCAGTGAATCGAGCCGATCGGAAAACACTCGGTCGTCGACGATTCGAGCCGCTCTGCGCTGGATGCGGTCAAGTGGAAGGAGCTGGTACTGGGGAGCCCCAGCCCAGAGATGAGAACAGTATTCCATGAGCGGCCGAACCTGCGCTTTGTAAAGTTGCAGGCGGTGTGCCGGCATGAAATACTGTCCCGCTCTGCTGAGCACGCCAAGCTTTTTAGAGGCCAATTTGGCCTTCCCTTCCAAGTGACCACGAATGTCCTGCAAAATAATAATGTCCTGCAGACCGAATTACGGTCACGGCGGCCATCCTCAACGGAGACTAGCCATCGGCGCAGGACAGGATTATAGTGCCCATACCCAAGTGTATGCGCAACCACAGGTGCACTCTCTATTCCCTCATTCTCATAATCCGATGGGACGGTAAACCGACACGACCGGAGAAAGATCAGGCGCAGGACCAACGGCTTTACGTGCTTTCCGAGGCACGAGGGTGATACACCTCCAACTTCCTGACTCCGGGCAGCTATTGAGAATTTTTTGACAGAAAAAACTCAATAATTGATTTTATGGCCCGACCCGGGATGCGAACCCAGGACCTCACGATTAGCAGTCGCACTACTACAACCACTGGACCAACGATGCAGTCATAACCATATATCACCAAATACAAGTAACACGTTGGCAACGGTGACGGAACGGCAACGTCGCATCTCCTAATTTTTGTGCGGAAGTCAAATACGGCCATAAATGAAAGTATTCACAAATCGAGAACAGCGCTATTATTTTTGCAACGAAAATTAGCGGGACTACGTAAATATTCAGTACAGCAAGATTGGAAGAAAAATGACGTCCAATTTTTAAGCTATTGCATAGCTTCTATCGCGGGCCTTGAGCGCGGGGACCGAATCCAGAAATTCCGTAACGAAAAAAACCTCACGCTCCCCACTCCGACGGGCACGGAGGTGTGGCTTTGAAAGCCGTGCATGGTCTAACGTCGTTTCAGTTAGGCAGATTCGGATCGGCAGACTTCGGCACGGTGTTTGTGTGCGTGCGAATAGACGTATGCGTGTACACTAGCTGCTAACTCAATGATAAAAATTCCTGAATAACCTACATGTATTGTAAGATATTAAAAATATTTTAAACAATATTAACTTCTCATTTATTCAATAAGAGAAAAAAAAATTGTTTTCTTATCGGTCACCACGCTCAAAAAGTGTAAATTGATTTGATATCAAAGACTTAACTGCATAAATAAAACAAATAAATAATTATAATTGCATAAGTTCATAAAAAAAGCTATGCAATAGCTTTACCGCGGCAGTCACCGAGTGCCACACGTATTTTTTTTATTCAATGTAGATTATAACAATACTTATTGAAAGTCAATTTTTTCATTTACCACTGGTTCGCAAAAAAACCTCTGTCCTGGGAAGAACCAGCAAGAAACCCAGCGGGACTATTTTTTTCCAATAATAGCTTACAATAATGTTTACAATAAACAACACAAGACAAATTAGAAATAGCCCTTTCAGCGCCAGAATATTTTGGTACGTTTATTCTGTATGCCGTCATACATATAACAAGCTACGAGATAAATCGTACTTGGCATAGTATAATATAAATCCATTCGACTATGCCGACTACGAGTATATTCGTATACGGCTATACTCGTAGTCGGCAAAGAAAATGGTATTCTTTCGTAATTTGGCGGGAAAACAGGAAGCAACACGACAGGTTGCTTCGTGTTCGGGAGCTAGACATGAACTAACAGTGCAACTAGTTTCGGCCGGTTAGGGCGTTAGGGCGTGGCTTCTGACCGAGTGGTGGCGTGTAAGTGACATTATTCTTTTTAGCTTCGTAATGCAAACGATGCGCTGTCGTAACAAGTAATTATCTGCATAAAAATGGCTAAGCGATTAAGTGAACAAGAAATATCTGTTTTAGCGAATTGTGATAGTAGTGACGAGAGTGGTGATGACTTCTCTTCGACAGATGAAGACGAATTGTATGTGCAACCTGATACAAGCGCTCATAGTTTGTTTTCGGAGCGCGAACATGCTGAGTCTAGTTCAAACGCAGAAGCTACACAACAAGCTATTACATTGCTATCCAATAATATTCAATCTTCTTCTTCATTAGATAGTAGTGGTGCTCCAGATACGTTTAACTCAGAACTTCAGCCGAGTTCAGAAGAAAATGTCCCTTTGGTAGGAGAACACGAGAGTAATGAATGGATAGATACACCCTGGGAAATTTCAGACTTTCCGTTTTTGGGTCCTGAGCCAGGTGCGAAGATAGCTACTAATAAGAGCACAGCTCCTTCTATGTATGCTGATTTGTTCTTCAACGACGAATTCTTGGAAAATTTAGTTACGGAAACTAACCGTTACGCCACCCAAGTGCTTTCAACGCGTCGTTTGCGACGTTCGTCAAAATTGAAAGAATGGAGAGAAACGAATAAAGCCGAGATGAAGGTATTTATTGCTATTGTTTTACATATGGGTATCTTGCAATTACCTCAAAAACCACTATACTGGAGTAAGCATAAGTTATATGACATTCCGCTTTTTAGAAGTTAGTGATGAGCCGTAATAGATTCTAGATACTATTCAGATTTTTCCATTTTTCAAACAACGAAGAAGTTGATGAAAGTGACCGTATTTACACAATAAGATTTTTGATAGACCATTTCAACAAATTGATGCAAGATATTTATGCCCCGAATAAAGATTTATGCATAGATGAATCTGTAATATCGTGGAACCATATGTCAGAGGAGTCACAGACAAGGTTGACTACATCTTGAAGCGAGCTTCCATTAAAAAATACTACAAGCCGCCGAACAAGATTAGTCAATTTTTACCATCCCTCAAGTGTAATATCCCTCTACAAGATGCAAGAGTGTACTAGTTAGATTGTGAATGTGGTCTCTCTTATATAGTACAAACAAAAAGATCCATAAAAACCCGCGTGAAAGAATATATAGCTGACGTGAAGCACCGACGCTCCGGGAAGTCTGCAGTCTGTGAACATGTTCAAGATCGTCCCCACCATTACATCAGATTTGATAAACCACAAATCCTCGCAAAAGAACACCGATTCCTACCAAAGATGATACGCGAGGCTATTGAAATTAAAAAACATCCTAATTCCAATAGAGAAGAGGAGCATAGGTTGGGTGCTGCCATCTGCTTGGGATCCTATAATTAACAAAATTAAAACCAAACCCAAGCAAACCACTGCAAGACTTCAAGATACTGTAAGTTCGTTTTGCGTAAATCTGACCAAAAATTAATATTCAAAAACTGAAGGTAGCCGGGCTAACAATGATATTGGGACGTCAAACATCTCAGACCCCCCGTGACCATGGTTGCTGTAAAGCACCCGAAACGTCGGGAATTAAAAATAAGTAAAATCAGTTAAATAAACGCGGTATAATCCGAAAATTTAGTTTTATTCAATGTGTAGTGTTCGCGTAAATTTAAGAAATCATTATCGAAAGCAGGTAGTCGAATAAGCTACGAAATAGAAAAAAATTAAGCGTATAGGTACCGTATGCACTATAAGTTGTAGCGCGGCTCAATGGCGGGAGTTAAGTACATGTCAGGAAA
This sequence comes from Parnassius apollo, assembly GCA_907164705.1. NCBI lineage: Eukaryota > Metazoa > Arthropoda > Insecta > Lepidoptera > Papilionidae > Parnassius > Parnassius apollo. Next base: position 2,778,707 of record CAJQZP010001449.1, on the reverse strand, counting down.
CATTTCGTTACCGCGTTTTAAAAACCTAATAACGACATCTAACAGAATCAATTTAAACTATGTATACGTTAGTTATTAAGAACTCTCAAAAAATATTTTTCTTATAATTTTGCACAAGTTTTATTATTGTAATACCGATTCATTCATAACCACATATAAGAACTGTAGTCATTTCCGTTCAAAAAATATTACTAAGGCTTTATTAATAAGGCTTACTAAGAACTGTTTCTACCACAGTTAAGTAATAGTTAAGGGTGAAAGCGTGACAGGTGGTGATAGTATTTCTGATCCATACTTATAATCACGCCTGTAACCCTTGCGGGGTAGGCAGAGCATCAACGGATTACTTAATATCGTCAGCGAGGTGTTTTTTTTTAAATAAAAGAATATTAACAATGTTATAAACATTACTAATATTCCCCTTAACTTGTAAGTTAAAGTTGGATCGCCTCTATCTTCAGGGGTGTGAATTACAATGCACCAAAACGTTTGAAGAAAATCAGCTGGTGAATTTTATGTTTTTTATCGCTCTCTTCCCGATCCTGCGTGGAAAAATACAGATCCATACATTTTTTATCGTAATTTTGGTTAAAAGACATAATAATCCAGATATTCTGACCTTCTGTGTTCGTCCATCGTACCGTCGTCCGTCTTGTAGAATCACGGTGGCGCCACCTACCTGAATTTAATTTTGCAACATATTCGATTTTCCCACGGGAATGATATGTTTGTCCGCTGAAAAAAGTAGCCTATGTCACGCTACAGCCACCGAACTATCCCCATACAAAAAATCATGCAATGCCGAAGCTCTGTTGCGACGTGAAAGAAGGACAAACAAACAAAGACACTTTCGCATTTATAATATTAGTATGGATATGGATAGTTGTAGCAGAAATGGGTCGACTTGACCGGGAAAAGAACGAAGGACCTCGCTCTCACAGAATACCAGAGTAAAATAGTAGCTTAATGCTGCTTGCTGTGTTTCGTATGGTGAGTGTAGAGAACCGGAGAACATTTTTACTGGAAACGAGGCATTTCATCTTAATCCTTACGGGTGACAACGTATCTGAATTCTGATTTGTAGTCGAATATATATGTAGATGTCGATGGGTCGCAGCAACCACTTACCATCAAGTGGACGGTGTGGTAGTTTATCACCATAATGATAATAATAATTGGGGATTCAACCAGAATTGTCTTTTCCAGAGTGATCAGAAGAGGCTCTACAAATCATTGGAGCGACCAGAGGTATGTGGAGCGGGCCCAGGACCGGATCAGGCTAACACTGTCGCATTTTGGCGTGGCCTGTGGTCAGAGCCCGTAAACCACAGCGAGGGCCCTTGGACGGAAGTTGTGGTGAGTCAGTGTGCAAGTATTACGCCCATGGACCCCGTCATCATAACGCCGGATGACGTAGCTGAGGCGGTCCGTAGGGCCCCGAACTGGAAAAGTCCGGGACTCGACGGGCTGCATCACTACTGGCTGAAGGGGTTCATGGTGTGTCACGCTGTGCTCGCCCGTCAGTTTCAAGAGGCTCTCAACCAGAAGTCGCTCCCTAGCCTATTCACTAGTGGGATCACTCATTTGGTTCCTAAAGACCAGGTTACCACAGACCCGAGCAAATACCGCCCTATTACGTGTCTACCTACCATATATAAGACACTGACATCCATTTTGAGTGCGAGAATCACTCGTCACCTGGAGCTAAATCAGGTGATGTTACGCGCTTAAAATGGATGTCGGGGCGGTGGTCGTGGAACTAAGGAACCGCTCCTCATTGACGCGGTCATTGGCAAAGTGGTGAAACGCAACCGTCGGAACTTCTCCGCCGCCTGGATAGACTACAGAAAGCCATTCGACTCGGTGCCACATACATGGCTAAAGAGAGTCCTCGAGCTGTACAAGATAGACTGTACAGTGAGAGACTTCCTTGAGCAGTGTATGGGGCAGTGGAGTACGATCCTTTGTCATCTGGGTGAGCGGATGATGGCTGCGGAGAACCACATAAGGATAAGAAGGGGTATCTTCCAGGGCGATTGTCTGAGTCCAATCTGGTTCTGCCTCTCTCTGAACCCTCTCAGTACCTTACTTGAGGGATCCGGGAGGGGATTTCAGCTGCGGAAAGGAGGGACAAAAGTGACCCACCATTTTATATGGATGTGTTTCGCCTCCAGTCGCTCCCATCTTATGGAATTGCTAAAAATCACTTGTGAATTTAGCAATTCTATTGGAATTGAAATGGGGACGGACAAGAGTGCGGTCCGCCATGTTGAAAGAGGAAGGGTTGTTAACTCTGAGGGCATAGATTTATCTATGTCCGTCAACTTTAGGACCCTTTCCGAGGCTGAAATATACCGATACCTGGGTATGTCACAGAACATCGGTGTCGATGAGGCTGGTATGAAACAGTCAGTTTGCGACGTGTTTATGCTCGCTTGACCAAAGTGCTTAATAGCCTTTTGTCCGGTGTGAATAAGACACACGCATATAACGGTTGGGTCATGCCTGTCCTTATGTATACCTTTGGCATACTCAGGTGGACTCAGACTGAATTTAACGCCCTTGATAAAAAAGTCCGCACTACCATGACGTCCCATAGGATCCATTCTCCGAGATCGTCGGTAATGAGGCTGTACTTGCCGCGAAAGCATGGTGGGCGTGGCTTTCTGAGTGCGCTCACCATGCATAATCGTGAAGTGTGCAGCCTCCGTCATTACTTCCTGGCGAGATCGGATGATCCATTCTATAATGACGTCATTTCTAGTCATAAAGGAGCAGTGGCAGGACCCAGCAGTGCTTAGCATTTCCGACCGGGTGACCGTATGGAAGGAGAAGGAGCTCCACGGGAGGTTGGATCTACATGAGCCCTTCGTAGATACAGTCGCCTCCCTCAACTGGCTACGTTTCGGTGACCTCTTCGGGGAAACCGAGGGTTTTGTCTGTGCAATACAGGATCAGGTTATTAAGACCAACAACTATCGGAGATACATCCTAAAGGATGGCACCGTCGACGTCTGTCGAGCTTGTCGCCATCCCGGGGAGTCACTTAGGCATGTCATCTCCGGTTGTTCGTCACTTTCTAACTCTGAGTACTTGCACAGGCACAACCTAATAGCCAGAATTTTACACCAGGAGCTCGCTCTGAAATACGGTCTCGTGGACCGGAAATTGCCGTATTACAAGTACTTGCCGGAAGCCGTGCTCGAAAATGACCGCGCCAGGCTCCACTGGGACCGGGTCATCATCACAGACAGGACTATTCTTGCGAATAAGCCTGCTATTGTGCTGATGGACCGTGCACAATCAAGGATATTTTTGATCGACATTACCATTCCGTATGACGAGAACCTCGTGAAAGCCGAAACAGATAAACGAATAAAATATCTGGACCTGGCTCACGAGGTAACTGACATGTGGGGTGGTCTGCCGGCCGAAATTATTCCTGTAGTCGTCTCTGCGAATGGGCTACTCCCAGTCAGCCTCTCGGGTCATCTGAGGCGACTGGAACTCCGTGACGGACCGCTCCGAGCTCAAATGCAGAAGGCGGTGCTGCTCGATACCGCCCGCATCGTCCGCCGGTTTCTTTCCCTTTCCTCCTAACCCTCGGCCGTTTGGTCTCCCCTGCCGAGGGCTTCCATCTGGTTGGATCTTATTTATTTATGTATTTTTTTCTTTATTTCATTTTATTGATATTTATGTATATCTATCTTTTCATTTTAACTTAAAATTATATATTTATAGAACCAATCAGATGAGAAAATTATATGGATACCACAAAAATAATAATAATTTTTATTGACGCAAAGTAAGGATTACATTATTTATTTATCTTTAAGACATTTGAACAAATGGTATGAGTTATAACTTATCTATACAATTTTATACACTAGCGTCTAAACTAGGCCGAGCCTGTATCTTAGACACTAGTCATTTCCAAAGGCACCATTATTTACAATTATAAAGGCATACGGCATTTTATGATTCACCTACATTATACATTATCACTTTTTTGCGATTACCGTCACACTAACTTATTATGCGTATGAAAGGTTGACTACTGTTTATAGGAACATTTTTAATTTCTTAATTTATTATGCAATAAGTGATTATTGTTATCACAAGTCAGTGAACTATTTCTTTTGGTGATAGGTTACAATGAAGTATTGCAAAGATATATGATATATAATTTTAGTAATTCTACAGGTATTTAACAAAAAGTTACGCAATGTACAGTGAACAGTCAATACATATTATATAATTATTTAATTCATGGTTTTTTGCAAATTTTTTATTTTTAATTATAGATAAAGTACTTTTAGTAGTTAGTTAAATTATTCTAATGTAATGTTATTTTAAAGTGACTAAGAAAATTTCAGTTTCTTCTGTATTTAGAGTTTTTAACCAAGATAGTAGTAGTTTTTTACATTGATATTTGTTAAGCGAGTAGATTTGTAGTATTTTATTTATTTTATTGTAAAGTATAGGACCTAAGTAGCATTGAAATTTAGTTATAAAATATGTTTTAAAATGGCAAGTAGGACAGACCTTATCTTTACGGAAATTGGTTGTTAATTCGTGATCATATTTAAGTTTTTCATGTTGGAATATAACAGTGTCTTTTATATACAATTGTCTGTCAATACGACACATTCTGAATATAGTTTATCTGTAGAATAGCTAAATGGTTTAAATGTCATTACTTTGAGTGATATTCGCTGCGCTCTTTCTAATTTTATGAGATGAGTTTTACGGGCTCCACCCCATAAGGCACCCCATAAGGACGACATGATAGACTGTGCTAATGATAAGTAAACAGTCTTAAGTAGAGAATAGTCTGCCAAGTGTCTTAGTTTTTTGAATATATATACCAAGCTTCTTGTTTTCCCTGCTAACTGATTAATATGAGGGCACCATGTTAGATTTTCATCCAACACTACGCCTAAGTATTTTATTGTGTCATTTCGGTCTAAAGATGTGCAGTTGCATTGAATTGAGCTTTTATTTTTGCAGGTGTGTATTTTTATTTTAAATGAATTTTCAGTAGTTAGTGCTCGTTAATTATTTGTGAAGAACATAAATTTTGTTTTAGAGATATTAAAAGTAAGAAGGTTTTGATTGAGCCATTGTGACGTTGCTTGCATTCTTAATTCAGCATGAATCCTAACTTCATCCCAACTTTTTTCCATAGAAGATTAATGCAGTGTCATCAGCGTAAGTAAAAATTTGGCACCTATCTAATTTTAGGTTACATAAATCCTTAAAATAAATTAAAAATAAAGTTGACCCGATAACACTACCCTGAGGTACGCCATAGTTAATAGGAGCATTATTACTAAAATATCCATTAATGGTTACCCTCTGGATCCTATTTTTAAGTAGTCCTTGAATAAAGCAAGTGCCATCCCTCTGATACCGACTTTTTCCATTTTACTCAGCAAAATCGGAACTGAAACTGTGTCGAAGGCTTTTGCCAAATCAAAGAACACTCCAATACATTTAAATTTACTATATATTGGACAAACTACAAATTCACTTAGATCAGAAACTGCATCAGCTGTTGATCTAGCAGTTCTAAAACCATATTTATTGTTGGATAAGATATTATTTTTCTCTAAATACAATATTAGTCTTTTGTTCAAAAAATTTTCAAAGATTTTGGATAAGGAAGGTAGTACAGAAATCGGGTGGTAATTATTAACGCATTCTCTGTTTCCTCCCTTAAAATAGGATGAATTACCGAAATTTTAAATACGTTCGGAAAAGTACCTGTTTTAATACACAAGTTCAAGATACGTGTTAAAGGTGGAACAATAATGTTTTTGTTATTTTTTAATAATTTTGAGGAAATACCATCCCAACCTACTATACTATAGTGTAGATTCAACCTCTTGCTCTGTTGTTTCTAACAAAACCATCGAGTTACTGGTTTACATTTTGGAATACTTGAGTTGCCTTCAAATGTAATTTTATCAGATAGCTCTTTTGCAACATTAACAAAATAGTTATTAATTTTGTCTAGAGCTACTTCTGGTGTATTTTCTGTTTTAAGTAGATTAATAGGCTGTACTTTCGGCCGAATATTTCTATTAGTTATTTTATCAATTATTTTCCATTTCATTTTTGGGTCTTTAGCGTATTTATTTAATTCATTTCTTACGAAGTTTCTTTTTAAGCGTTTTAGTATGTTATTACAATAATTCTTGTACCTTGAGTAAGTAATTTTAAGTATTATGTTATTAGGGTCAGTTTTACATTTAAGATGCATTCGATCTCGATTCCTTATACAACGGATAAGGCCAGGTGTGATCCATTACATCATCAGGATTAATTAGATCATCAAAATTTTTAGTTTTAAGTTCCTCAGTAATTCCATTATAATTAATTTTATTGTAGGCATTATTGTTTAATAAAATGGTTTTGAAATTTAAGCTTAAGCACGTTATGACGGCTAGTAATCGGTCAAATGGCTCTCTAAAACGATTGTAATTAATGGTAGTTTATGAGCTCTAGTAGGGTAAGTATGACCACTTAAAAGACCGTGAATTGCTAGTAAGTTTAGGTAGTCTGAGGAATTGCGATCTTCATTATTGAGTTTTATATCTATGTTTAGATCACCCATTACAATTATGTTACTAAAATTCGCGTAAGTTGTAAGTAATTTATTTAATGACATTATAAAATTATCGATGTTTTTATTTGATGGAAATCTATAGATACCTATTGTTTAGTGTACGCTACAATACCATCATTTTGATTATGGTTATTTTTTGTAAAGTGAGTATTGTAGTTTTAAGAGATGGAAAATTTCCGCATTTAGAATTCTAAGTTTCATATATATATATATATATATATATATATATATATATATATATATATATATATATATTACATGCTATATCTAATCTTGTTAGAAGTTAGTATTTGTAAATTATTATTCTTTGCTGAGATTTTAGAAGAGAGTTGAAAGATTCTGGACTACACAAGAAAGACGCACCCGCTCTAATTTGTTACCCTATAAAAAGAGACTCATGACACACTTTGCGGCTAGTAGCCGTGCTGATCGTGCAATCGGTGGTGATGCCGTACACTTACATCACGTCTGCAGAAACAGTGGTCTGGCAGGTGGTAGCGCTCACGGAAGGCTTTTTATGGCCAGTGTGCATATTTGCCCAAACCATGTGACGTACATTCACTGTAGCTGAATTTGATCGTATTCTGTATGGCGTTTACACGCAATGAATGCGCGACTTCGGTCGATGTTTGTGCTTACGCACTACCAAGGGGCCAAACCCTCTTTTACTGATTCGCCAGTTATTTTGCTGTGGACTACGGTCCAGTTCCCAACTTAACGTCCCCTTCGGGAAGAGCGCGTTAGTTGGTTGGCGCTCACTGCCCATGGCATGTGTGGAGCCATGTGCCTCCCTCACATTTATTTTAAATGTTGCAGAGCGAAACCCTTGTATCGGGTAATTTGTGTATAATTATATTGTGAGCCTTATCCAAGCGGGAAGGGATAAATAATAATAAATTAATAGTGTAAACCTGATACAAGTGGAATAGGGACGTTTTAATGTTCTTCACCTTTCTCGAGCCCTGTCTTTGTGAACGGGGTTCACTTAGCTTATAAGGCACTACCAACGGCTTTCAATTACTCTAGTAAATATTCATTCTTCCAAAACACACTTAAAAGAACTAAGTTACTAAACAAACACAATGTAAATATGGGTCCTAACTAAGACGATCACTCCAAAAGTATTACAAACGGCCTATTAGGTACTAAACCTTTGGAAATATCAAAACATATATATATATATATATATATATATATCAAAACATATATATATATATATATATATATATATATATATATATATATATATATATATATATATATATATATATATCATCATCATCATTCTCTAAACCATTTCCCATTATCTGGGGTCGGCGCAGTAAATCTTCTTGTTCCATTCCTCTCTATCAGCCGTCATTTCCATACTTACTCCTTTCATTCTCATATCACTCTTCACACAATCGATCCATCTTTTATTCGGCCTTCCTCTGCCCGTGTGTCCCTCCACATTCATATTCAACACTCGTTTTGTGACATGACTTTCATCCCTCCGCATCACATGCCCAAACCATGCCAATCTGCTTCCTCTCACCTTTTCTACCACTGGCGCTACTTTCAGGCTTCCTCTTATATACTCATTCCTTATCTTATCCATCCTTGTCACACCACACATCCATCGTAACATTCTCATTTCATTCGCATGCAGTCTATTTTCATCCTTCTTCTTGACGGCCCAGCATTCACTTCCATACATGACGACAGGTCGGATGATCGATTTGTAAATTTTCCCCTTCAGCCTTATTGGCATTCGGGGATCGCACGTTGTGGCTGTGACCTGTCGCCATTTCATCCACCCTGCGTTAATCCTATGCTGCACAGCTCTATCTATTCCGCCGTCGCCTTGAATGAGGGAACCGAGGTACTTGAATTCTGAGCAGGTAGGCAGTATAGCGCCATCCAACGACATGGGTACAGGACTGGAAAGACCGCCGAAATCACAGCACAGATATTCGGTTTTGGATCTGCTGATCTTCAAGCCGACACTTTCCAGCCTCTGTTGCCACCCCGTCAGTCTGCTCTGTACCTCGATGCCTTCTTCCCCAACAAGCACGATGTCATCGGCAAAGAGCATGCACCAGGGTGCCTCATCCTGCAGGTCCGACGTCAAAGCGTCCATAATCAGTAGGAAGAGGTAAGGGCTCAATGCCGACCCTTGGTGCAGCCCTACCGCCACATCGATACTGCCCGTAGTTCCCGCGGCAGATCGTACACATGTACGGGATGCTCTGTACATAGCACGGACTAACCTCACATACTTCCCAGGCATACCTTTCATCTTTAACGCCCACCACAAAACCTCACGGGGAACCCGATCGTACGCCTTTTCAAGGTCGACAAAAACCATGTGCAGATTTTTATGCACGCGCTTGTACTTTTCGCACAATTGGCGTAATGCGAAAATGGCATCTGTCGTACCTCGACCGGGCATGAATCCGAACTGGTTTTGTGTTATCTCACACTCTTCTCTCATTCTTTTCTCTATTATTCTTTCCCAGACTTTCATCGTATGTGACATGAGTTTTATTCCCCGGTAACTGCTGCAGTTTTGAACGTCTCCTTTGTTTTTAAAAATGGGGACCAGTATACTACTGCACCATTCCTCAGGTATTTGTTCTTCCTGCAACAATTTACCGAAAAATAAACTCAACCACTTCCATCCATCCGCACTCAGCAACTTCCACACTTCTACTGGTATTTCATCTGGGCCGACCGCCTTCCCATTCTTCATATTCCTAACAGCCATTTTTACTTCTTCCACACTAATTTCTCTCACTAAGCCCATATTCACTGGTGGGTTTTCAAGCATACCATTCCATTCATTCTCCTCATTCATCAATTTCTCAAAATACTCCTTCCATCGCTTCTTTATACTTTCATCGTCAGTCAAAATCCTTCCAGAATCATCTTTTATACATTTTACATGTGAAACATCTCTTCCATTCCTTTCTCTCGCTTTTGCAATTTGAAAAAGTCGTTTTTGACCTTCGGGGCTTTCAAGGGACCGATATAATTTATCTTGCGCCTCTGCCCTACAAATAGCAACTTCCTTCTTTGCTCTCTTCTTACATTCTTTATACGCCCCTCTCTTACTTTCTTTTATGGAATCATTCTGGTCTTCTACGCTCTGCCATTCTTTAAAGGCATTTTTCTTTTCTCTCAAAACTTCTCTAATACTTTCACTCCACCACCACCCATCCTTATCTATCATACGCTTCCTTTTTGTTTCTCCTAACACCTTCCTTGCCACACTTCGGATACAATCAGCCATTTCCTTCCAGCACTCATTCACACTCATTCCTTCCATATCACCCATCTCTATCATCTTGTTTACAACTAGCTCTCTAAATTCACTTGCATACTCCTCCTTATGCAACAAATGCCACTTTATTTTGGGTGGGGGACGATCCTTATGTTTGTTGAGGCGAACAGTTAAGCAGATGTCAGCCAGCAGAATTCGGTGCTGGGATACTAAGTCTTCACCTGGAAGCACTTTGCAGTTTTTTACACTCTTGATTTGGTTCCGTCTTATCAGAAGATAGTCGATCTTATACACTTTTGAATTTATATATATATATATATATATATATATATATATATATATATATATATATATATATATATATATATAAGGGGAAAAAATAAAATGAAATATATAATATTTAAGAAGAGCGGTGTGTGTTACACTATGAAAAGCATTTTAAAGACGAACAGTGTAGTATTGCGGCGGGGGTAGAATTTTACTTTAAAATCATAACATAAAAATCATCGCCCTAAAATTTTTTCGCCTTAATTTCATTTTTGCTATGATATAAATTTCAACTTGTGATAAAAAGCAGTTGATTTTAATTACGAAATATTTGTAAAAAAGAAGATAAACGCATATTAATATGCCATGAAATGAAGATACCCGTAGGAGAACCAGAGTAACTAACGGATGAGTTAGCTGAAGTGGCAATAGGCCGCCCATATCGCTCGAAAAAACTGGCAAATAATGGGTAAGAATTGACCTCGAGTGGCATCCTTATACCGTTAAGTGAAGATTAAGGTTGCCCCTTATTAGATGCATTAAGTTAGATATGCAGAAAGTCGATGGATGTAGTTGGCTCAGGACCGTCCTTCGTGGACATAGCCTGCCCATATCCTTCCACACGGTAGAGGTCTCAGCGGAGGAATTTTGCGCGGTGATGAAGAAATAAATATCATTTTTTTATAGACTAAGAATTACAAACGAGCACAAGTCCGCCTGATGCATGCTGTGGCCCATCGACATCTACATCTTTTCATAACTGAGAATGAAAATGCAGATGCATTGTCACCACTGAAAAAAATGCAGCTTAAGCCTAAGCCTAAGCTGAAGTGACAATGGGCCGCCCATGTCGCTCGGAAAACTGATAAACAATGGGTAAGAATGCATCTCGAGTGGTAGTCTTATACCGGCAAAACCCTATTTTCTCAGGGACGGGTAAAGGTATCAAATTAAAGTTTATGATATGAATGTATAAAATATCGTCACAATCTGAACGTTTAGGCAAAAATTGACTTCTCTTTTTAATTCTTACAATCAACGTATTATTTATTTAAATAAAACTAACTTTTACTTAAAACGTAAAGACCGACTTACATTAAAAAGTGAAATAATTTCAATAATCAGTTTACGTAGTAAACGAAAAAAAAATTCAAATTCAGATTTTTATTGTTTACAAACCTTGTCTGCGTGGAGCTACAAATATTGCTGAAAAATTATGTAAATAGGCCTAAGGGTTACGGCGGAGATAGATTTCAAAGAATCGTTTTCTTGCGCCATGGGAACTCCGCTCCAATTAAATAAGGTAAGTCCTAAGCTCCACTTCAAAATGGTGAATTATTTTTCTTAGTCCTTTGAAGTTGGATTTTAATTTTTATTTCATGTTTTTTGTTACTCCTAATTCGAACGTAATAAGAAAATTCATAACCTCAACTTCATCTCAATAGTAACATTAAGATCTTCACCGCCGTTTTCTACTCTTAGGGATAGAATTTTACTAGTAATTACTGTGGTATAAGGGACCACCCTAGATGTATTACTCATTAAATAAGAAAGAGTCATGAAAATAAGTTGATTAAGAGTTTGCATATAATACATAAAAAAATACATGCAAATTGAAACCAAGTCGGCCTAATGGGTCGGCATACTACTTTTCAATCACAGAGCCACACTGTAGTAGTACCACGTTGCAGTTCTATTACGCAATTCATATCCACATTAATCCTTCATGTGTACACGGATCGCATAAATAACAAACTTCTATTAAGCTCAGGGGGCCATTCGCACGCAAAGACATCAACAACAAATTTTAAATGTTCTATCAGTCCGATTGTCTGTCAGGGCTAATCTTTTGAGTAGCTGGACCGATTCTGATGACATTTTACGAACTGATAAAGAGCAATACCAGGAGGGATCTAGGCTTGGATATTTTATCAAAGAACTTTAAACATTTTTAGTAAAGATGAAAAATTCATAAAATAATGGTCTTTGATTATTTTAAATATAAATAACGTCACATAGATTATATACGTGGTAGAGCCATGCTGCAGTTATATTAGTAGTATAGTTGTAGCACGAATGGGTCGGTTCGACCGGGGAAGGACCACGCTCTCACAGAATAGTAGCGTAAAATTTTTACTGAAAACGAGGCATTTCATCTCATTCATCAGAGTTGGCGACATATGTGCATTTTAATTATTAATCGAATATAGACGAAGACAACTATGGGGTCACAGTATCAACCATAAGGTACTGTGTACTGTGGGCTCGTTTGTCACCCTTCAAGGGTCACAAACGAGTTCTTCTTACTTCAAGTCTTCTATTTATTGATTTCTTAAATTTACGCGAACACTACACATTGCATAAAACTAAATTTACGTATTCTATCGCGTTTATTTAACTGATTTTACTTATTTTTAATTCCCGACGTTTCGAGTGCTTTACAGCAGCCATGGTCACGGGGGGGGGGGGACTAAGATATTTGACGTCCCAATGTCATTGTTAGCATGTCATAAGTCTGCAGTCATGTCATGCATAAACCACAAATCTTCGCAAAAGAACACCGATTCTTACCAAGGATCATACGCGAGGCTATTGAAATTAAAAAAACATCCTAATTTCAATAGAGAAGATGGTTGGGTGCTGCCATCTGCTTGGGATCCTATAATTAACAAAATTAAACCCAAACCCAAGCATACCACTGCAAGACTTCAAGACACTGTAAGTTCGTTTTGCGTAAATCGGATCAAAAAAAATTAATATTCAAAAACTGAAGGTAGCCGGGCTAACAATGACATTGGGACGTCAAATATCTCAGTCCCCCCCCCCCCCGTGACCATGGTTGCTGTAAAGCACCCGAAACGTCGGGAATTAAAAATAAGTAAAATCAGTTAAATAAACGCGATAGAATCCGTAAATTTAGTTTTATTCAAAGTCTTCTATTTATTGGACTGAGAGAACAAAGCAGTTACTAATAAATCAGTGGTGAAAGATTACTTGCGGCACGACGACGGATGACTTGCATTAATTTTGCATATTGGAATCTTCACAGTCAAATACCGAAACGTTTGCTATGGGTAAAGCTTCTTAGAGTGTGTTATTGCATTCAATGTTATTTATATTGTTTATCAAGTTAGTCTGAAAATGGAATGTTCTTAACCATTTCAAGCCTTTAACTGATTATTATTTCATCTAAAGGTAAGCGGTGATGCAGCCAAAGGTTTTAAAATACACTGACATTGCTTGACAAAAGCTAGAATTACCCTAAAAGTGACATATTGTAATAGGATGAAATGGTGGAAATTTTTTTCAACTCAAAGTAGTTAAAAATTGCGGTCGCTAACTCGTCTGCCACGCGTGCCATCAGTTCAAAAGTCTACCATATGGGGTAATTTATAGGATATGCTTATGTTTAGCAGTGGACTTTTATAGGATCCAATGAATGAATGGATGAACTTTCCTATTTTATAATGTACTACCGAAGCGGCCCCGATTCGCACGGTTGATTTCTGGATCTCGTAAACACCACCTACCGGGTCCAAATGTAAATCTAAACCATCAAAGGACCCATGCAAACACATACAAAAATTATCATAATTGGTCGAGCCTTTTTTATGTTTTAACATGTCTAACGGATAGCAATTGGTTTTTATATAGAGAGATTATACGAACAATTCAATTTACCCTTTCGTATTCCTATTCCATCAATAGACATTTTTGAATAAACACAAAAAGAATACGTCACGCTTTTATATTACTTGAATATTGTATCACGGGCAACGTGACAGCAACAATAATGGAAGAAAACGGTTTGGGTATAACGGAGTTTTTTTTTATAGACGAAGTATGTATGACAAACGAGCACACATTCCATCTGGTGGTAAGTGGGTGTTGTGGTCCATAAACATTGACCTTTATCCTCGATTAAGACTCCAAACGTCGCCAAACTGCAGATGTGTAAGATCTAATGCTTCTTTTACAGTCAAAAGGGTCTCTGGTTCCCGACACTCATCGTACGAAATACAGCAGTATTAAGCTGCTATTTTACGCTGGTATGCTGTGATAGCCCCAGTTGAGCCAAACTATTCGTGCTTCAACCATTATATAACTGCAGCATAGCTCTACCACAAAGAGAACCGGTTTCATAGACCTTGTGAGGTATAGAATCAAAATAAGCAATGTCATCGTTACATACTAGTTAGAAGGCAGTGTTTGGTAGATTAAGACACATCTTCTCGTCAGGCATATTGTACAAACAGTGCGTGTTGCCGGTAATGACCCATGGATCTGAGATGGTTATTCACTGCTGTTCGTAAGAAAAAGCTCAAGGTCGCGCTTAGCAAGCTATGGAAGGGACTATGCACGGAGTTTTTCTGCGTTACAAACTTAGAAATAACAATATCCGCAGAAGAATCAGAGTCATCGATACAGCCCGACGGATTAGTAAGCTGAAGTGGCAATTGTTTGGTTATATATCGAATAACCGACAACCGATGGGGCAAAAAGTTTCCCGAGTGGCAGCCTTGTACCGGAAGTCGAAGTGAAGTGCCACCCCCCACTAGAAGTAGTGACGACCTGGTAAGACATGCAGGAAGTCGATGAATGCTGGTAGCTCAGGACCGTGCCTTGTGGCATTACTCGAGGTAGGTTTATGTTCAGCAGTAAGCTTGTGAAGGGCTGTAATGATTACAGATTATAGGAATAATTATTGAAAACATGTATGCTTATACTAGTTCTGGAGTAATACTAGTTCGGGAAAAAATCCTATCCTGGGAAAAACTAGTGAGAAACCTTCCGGAACTCTTTTTTTAAAAGTTAATTAATAATATAATATTATGTTGTACAAATACAAAGACATTAATTTAGAAACAGCGTAGTAGTAATCACCCAATTCGGAAGGGTAATTATCAGTCATGTACCCTACAGTAGTATCTATAATAACTTTTATTAAATTTTCTGCTTATTTAAATTTTAAAACTTTTTCATAGATAACTGCTTATTTTCTGACAATTTATTGTGAAAATTATTAAAAGATCCTTTTATGAACTATTTACTCTTTGTACTCGACTAACTGGTATAACTAACTTGTGTTTGTTCCTTGTATTCACATCACTTTATAAAAAGAGAGTTCTGAAAATATTAAGAAATACATTATATACAAACCGACTTTTTATTATTATAGATACTTGCGAAGTTTGAGAGGGGGGCGGGGGGAGCAAGAACACATGTTACGAAACTTTCACTGGTACCCGTGACGATGGAAATGGGATTGCTTGTACTATACGTTTGTTTCGTGAAAGCCCCGCATCTCCCGCAGCGCATACCGCACCGCGCCGCAAGCTAGACCCGTTTAGTTGTATTTTCGGGTACGTAGCTGTTGTATTGGACCGACATTTCGGGTACCGTTATGAGTAAAAAAGGAAAAATTTTGCATAGCGCTGAACACAACATATTACCTAATTATATCACTTATTTGCAAGAGAAACTCTAGGACGGAAAAAGTAAAGTACGAATTTTAATGCACCTAGACCCCGACATGACTTCCCGGAAGCGGTTCCATTTGAAGTACTTCATTATTAATTATAATATAATATGTTAATGTTGAACTCCCAGCTAACTCTAACGCTTCGCTGAGCACTTTTTAATAATTCTCTCCACTCTGTAATTCCATTAGCAATAATCCCGATAATTTTTTATATCAAGTAGATGTTCATTGAACTTGCTCATATTTAAGCAAATGAAAATTGAGACTGTAATAATGATAAAAATTACAATCCTTTGTTATCAGCGGATGACGGCTGCGGAAAACCACATAAGGATAAGAAGGGGTATCTTTCAGGGCGATTATCTGCGTCCAATCTGGTTCTGCCTCTCTTTGGACCCTCTCAGTACTTTACTGGAGGGCTCTAGATTACAGCTTCGGAAAGGAGATACAAAAGTGATTCACCCTTTCTATATGGATGACCTAAAGTTGTTACCCTCCAGTCCCTCACATCTTGTGGAATTGCTAAACATCGCTTGTGATTTTAGCAATTCCATTAGAATGGAGCTGGGAACGGATAAGTGTGCGGTCCTCCATGTTGAAAGGGCAAGGGTTGCAAACTCTGAGGGCATATATTTATCTATGTCCGTCAACTTAAAGACCCTTTCCGAGACTGAAACACCGATACCTGGGTATGTCACAGAACATCGGTATCGATGAGGCTGGTATGAAAAAGTCAGTTTACGACGTGTTTTATGCACGCTTGACCACAAAGCTTAACACTTTGGGCAAGCGTTCATAAAACCTTTTGTCTGGTGTGAATGAGACACACGCATATATCGGTTGGGTCATGCCGGTCCCGTCTGAATACCTTTGGCATACTCGGGTGGACTCAGACTGAACTTAACGCTCTGGGTAGAAAAGTCCGCACTACTATGACGTCCCATAGGATGCATCTCCCGAGATCTTCGATTATGAGGCTGTACTTGCCGCGGAAATATGATGGGCGTAGCTTTTTAAGCGCGCTTACCATGCATAATTGCGAAGTGTGTTGCCTCCGTAATTACTTTCTGACGATATCCGATGATCCATTCTATAGGGACGCCATTTTTTGTGATAAAGGGCTTACCCCTCTATCCTTGGCCAACGAGCAATGGCAGGACCCGACAATACAGAGCATTTCCGACTGGGAGACCGTATAGAAGGAGAAGGAGCTTCACGGGAGGTTCTAGAAGTCTATTTATGAACCTTTCGTAGTCACAGTAATCTCCCTACACTTGCTACGTTTTGGTAACCTCTTTGAGAAAACCGAGGGTTTCGTCTGTCCGATACAGGAGCCGTATTAAGACCAACAACTATTGAAGATATATCCTAAGGGATGGCATCGTCGACACCTGTCCATTTGGTCGCCATCCCGGTGAGTCACTTAGGCATGTCATATCCGGTTGTTCGGCGCTTTTTAACTCTGAGTACTTGCACAGGCACAACCTAGTAGCCAGAATTCTACACCAATAAATAAATTGAAATACGGTTTCGTGAACCGGAAATTGCCGTATTACAAGTACTTGTCGGAAACCGTGCGAAAATGACCGCGCCAGGCTCTACTGGGACCAGGCCTTTATCACAGACAGAACTATTCTTGTGAATAAGCCTGATGTTATGCTGATGGACCGGGCACAGTCAAGGATATTTTTGGTCGTCATTACCATTCCGTATAATGAGAACCTCGTGAAAAGCGAAACAGATAAGCGAACAATATATCTGGACCTGGCTCACGAGGTGACCGACATGTGGGGTAGGTGTCGACCGAAATAATACCTGTAGTCGTTCCTGCAAACGGGTTAATCCTAGTCGGCCTCTCGGGTAATCTGAGGCGCCTGGGACTCCATGACGGGCCGCACCGGGCTCAAATGCAGAAGGCGGTGCTCTTCGATACCAACCACATCGTCCGCGGGTTCTTTCCCTTTCCCCTAATACTCGACCGTTTGGTCTCCCCTGCCGAGGGCTTCCATCTGGTTGGGCTTTTATTTATTTATGTATTATTTATTAATTTATGTCACTATCTTAAATATATATTTATGTTTATTTCTCGTTTCCTTTTATATATTTATTCAGGCCAACCAGATAAGAATACTCTATGAATAAAAGTAAAGTAAAAAGTAAAGTTACAGCCTATATACGTCCCACTGCTGGGCTCAGGCCTCCCTCATTTCTGAGAGGGTTTAGGGCAAGGAAGAGTCCGCCGCGCTGCCCAAATGCGTGTTGACGAACTTCACATGTCTTCGAAATATATTTTATTCTTATTCCTCAGATATGCAAGTTTCCTCACGATGTTTTCCTTCACCGCCGAGCACGTGGTAAATCAGCACTTAAAATTGCAATTAACAATTTCAGTGGTGCCGGCGGGGATCGAACCCAGGTTACTCGCGTTCTGTTATATTTACAGCGAGCTTTAACTACTGAGCTACCACGGCTCTTTTACTCTATGAATACCCCATAATAATATTTTTTATTTATTTTTCAAACACATGTTTACATACAGGGACAAATTCGATTACAATTAAAGAAAGTAATAATAAGTCTAATAAAAATAACATGAAACAATAAAAAAATTAAAACTATGTCTAGCTTAATAATGTAGAATCTACAAAAGAAAAATTTAAAAGTAAAGTTTATAATATTAGCTACCCGCCTGAACTAGGTTGAGTACCTGTGTTTCAGCCTATCACTTACACTATGGGATTTATAATGTAGGACACGAGTTAATTTAAATAATTAAACTATATTAATAATACATAAAATAACTTCATCTAACAATCATTTGTAACCTACAACTAATACAAAACCATTTTAGAATTTTTAACAACTACTGTGTGTCTTTGTTATTCAGAAATTCTCTTACAACTAAATTACAGTTCTTATAAATTACATTATACATTATATATCTTTAGTGACTTGTTGAGCTTGTTGTATAGAAATGGTCCTAAAAATATGTGAACAATACGTGTTTGGTTTGAGGGTTTATAAAAACTAAGTCCGTTTTTCTCCTGTCTATAGATTTTAAATTAAATGGAAGTTCGGTATGATTTTTTAATATGACGTTCAGAATAAAAAAACTGACGGACAGTTAGTACACTAAATGCCAAGTATGTCGTTATAAAGTATTTGGTGTGTAGGAAACATGGAAGGACGGAAAGTAGCTACCATTAGAACTGCTCTTTGAGCACGTTCTAATGGGAGCAGTATTGTTTTGAAAGCACCACTCGAGGAAGTAATGCCATAAGTGAGTATGGATTGACACAAAGCTAAATAGACCTTCATATTATAATCAGCTATCAATTTAAAATCAGCCATGTTACGGAGATATTTAAAAATATATATTAATTTACGAACTCTAGCACAAAGTAAATCAATGTACTTGCGGAAATTTAATTTGTGTCAAGGATGATACCTAGATATTTTATATTGTCTCTTTTTGTTAATGCGGGGTATGCACATGCAGTGTCATCATACGAGTCACATTTATGAGCGTTAACATTTAGGTGAGTAGGTATGTTACTGTTTTTCATTAAAAATAACATATATTGTGTTTTATCTGCGTTTAAATTTAGAAGATTTTTAAGAAGCTAATTAGATAATATGTTAAAGCCTTGCTATATTTATAAACCTCATCACGCGATTTAGCTGAGAACAACAGCGCTGTGTCATCCGCATATAACATTATGACACCATTTTGAAGTTGAAGATTGCATAAGTCATTTATATAAATTAGGAACAATATAGGCCCGAGAATACTGCCCGGTGGGATGTTATAAGAGCTGTTTTGTAATTTAGTACTTGTATACTCACCGATTTTAACACATTGAGAGTGATCAGTAAGGTAATTGGTAAAAAGTTGTAGGTAGTCCCCCTTATGACAAGTGTTTTAAGCTTTTGCAATAGTGTAGGGCTAGAGATAGTATCAAATGCTTTGGCAAGGTCTAAAAAGATCCCAATTGAATGCATACAAATGAGATTACTTATGACAAAATCTGTCAATTGGTGCAAAGCACCATTACATGATCTTTTAGGCCTAATACGAAATTGTCTGCTTGACAGCAGATTGTTAGTTTCCAAGTAATTTAATACACTGGTATTTATAATTTTTCTAATATTTAAGATAAACCAGATAAAACTGAAATTGGCTTATAGTTACTAACCGAGTTTTTGTCGCCAGCTTTTTATATAGGAGAAACCACAGCCTTTTTAAGCACTTTCGGGAAAGTACCTTTAGATAGGCACAATTTAAAGACATGTGTAAACGGGGCAACCTGTAAATGTTTAAGTCTTGTGAGTAAACTATTAGGTATATTGTCCCATCCAACTGCACAATCTCCTTTTTTATTATAAAAATTAAAATCTCATCAATGTCGGTATTTAACAATATAAAAGAAATTAATTTGGAAAAGAATGTGGGCATAAAAATTGAATTTCGAGTGTTGCTTAATTCTAAAAACATTCCCGCTATTTTTTGCCAACATTAATAAAAAAATTTACTTTATTAGTCGCTTCATTTGAACTTTTGTCTAATGACAGTAGTTCACGTTTTTGAACTGAAGGTATTATTTTTAATGAACTTCCATACAAGTTTACTCTTTTTACCGGCCTTTTGTAAAATACTTTTATCTATTTTTATTTTTATTTTTTATAGGTTATCTTTTATGTATCTTTTATAAGTTGCAGAAAGTATTAAATTATCCTGAGAAAGTTTTGATTGTAAATATATTTTGTCTATTTCTTTTACAGCGGTGTTAACCAGGTGTTATCCAAGGTTTAATATTATAATACTTACGTGATACTTTTGTTTTTGATGTATTATTCTTTATTGCGTATTATAAAAAATATTATAAAGTAGCTCAAGGATGTATAATTGCATCGTCAGAGCGATAAACAAAGTCAAAATTAATGCTCGAATGTCATTTTCAAGGTTCGTCTTATGGACTTTAGTGTAGCTGCGTATGCAGTTTTTTCTAAGTAAGGTTAATTGTAATGTTAGTAAAATTGCTTAATGATCAGTATGTGAGGAATTAGTAACGAATGTTAGTGAAGGTTTATTTGATTTAATCACAAAATGGTGTAAACAATAGCCGCTTTGATGTGTAGGGTGGTAATGTGTTGGTAATAGTCCATGAAAAGAGCAGATGTTTAAGTTAGTTTAGTTTAGGTTGGTTTAGTTATGTGCGTGGTTATCTGTTTTCCCAGGGGTAATGTTAATATTTATATCGCCAGTTAGGATAATATTTTTATATGTGCTAAGTTTGATTAAGGTAATATCAAGAGACCCGAGAAATCTGCCGATATTTTGAGAACGGAGTCTGTAAATTGCAATAACAATCGTCTCGGAATTAATTCGAATGATTAAGTAATTACTATCCTGGAATGTAGGCTCTGTGACAGTTACTTTAAAAAGATTTTTAACATAGATTACTAAATCGTCATTTAGAATAATATTTTTCTCAGTTTCGTGTAAAGAATAGCTATCTAGGAGCGGTAGGAGGAGTGGGAGGTTTGACAGCCAACATTCTGTAAGGACAATAATATCACATTTTATATCCAGTATATGCAACAAAACTTCAAACTCGGTTATGTTCCGATTTATGCTTGTAATGTTTTGTGTAAGTAAGGTTAACTTATTTTCGGGACGAGGAAGAAAGTGTTTAGTAGTTGCAAGCAAGCAAGTGTTCAAAATTACAAGTTTTAGTGTCAGACACAGAAAAGTTGTCTAGGCCATTGAGTAATTGATTCCTCATAATAAAGTTAAAAGATAAACTAAAACTATTGTTTAAGAGCTAAGTAAATAAAATAATATGCGGCGTATCATATTCTATGGATTTTACATATTTTTCTTCTGCAAATTTACATACTGGACAGCTTTCCTCACCGGTTTTGTGTTCATATTTTCTTTTAAAACGTTTGCGAAAACGTGGACATGCGATTTGTTATTACATTCCTTAAACGAATGCCCGAGCTCTCCCCAGTAGTTACACGTGGGGCTACTTTCTCGACAAAATTTGGCTGAATGATCAAACTGCTGGCAGTTAAAGCCTCTTGTTACTATTGAAAAGTCTCTAACTGGGCATGAGGTCCAATTAATATATATTCGTCCTTGATTAATAAGGGCCTTCCTGATGCTAGATGGCACTTCGACATTATAATTGCAAGTAGGAAGGTTTTTCTTAGCTGATTTATGGCTCAGTTTGACTGTCGCCAGTAAGGACTCACGTGTGACACTGGGAAATTTGTCAGCAATATTTTGTTTGAATATGCACTCGGACACTTCTTTGTCAGTGAGGGTTACAGGGACACCATTAATTGCAATCCTTGGACGTCGTTTAGTCGGCTCTTTCTTGGTAAGGCCAGAAGATTCTCGGAGTTCTTTAATTTGTCGATATCTCCTTTTTTCTTAGCGCTAATTATAACTCCCCCATTTTTACCTTCCGCATGCCACGGACATGTAGTTTGAGTTCTTCTGGAGATATTATCTTTTGTAAGAGGCACTTTTTGTCATCACTTGTTTTGGACTTGTCCCTCGGATAAATTACTAGGGAACTAAGATTGTTTGGGCGGATTAGGGTATGGCCACCTTTTTTGACCATGTCCGCAAAAGTGGTTCCAGAGTCCGGTTTTGATGATTCTTTGATACTAATCTTGAGGTCCTGCAGTTTTTGGGACATGTCAAGTTGGTTCTGCAGAGATACGATGGAGATCTGGGCTTTAGTGGCATCCCTTTTGAGGGACATGTACTAAACTACCAACTGTGATGTACCGTGGCTTACTTTTACACTTCTTACAAGACAAAGCGAGCTAATGCGCATTTTTTGGTCGGAATTAAGTTTTCCATCTGTAGCGATGGAGCACACGTCGTTAAGGCACTGTTCAATGGTTGTCATCCAATGCTGTAACTCAGGAGTTGGAACTGCTGTCATTGGCTTGCCTGAGGTGGGTGTCTGCACGGATGGGGTTGATGGAAGCGGAAGGGGGTAGTCCTTGCACTCCGGTTGAAGGGGCTATTCTCAATTTTATTACTTATTCTAGTACTTTTAGAAGACAAAGCTAAACATTTCCAAAAAATTACTAACACATATGTAACCAAAGTGTGTCACAGTTACTACCGGTATTTTTATAACGAAGTCACGGCTTAGCACATACTTATTTAATTATTTTAATTACTATATGACAATCGTGTACACAACGAAAGAAAGAAAAATAAAAATCATCAAAGATTGGTATTAAGGTGAGGATTTTCGTCGTTTAAAGGCTTTTAGCCCTCTCTTCTCTACTCCATGCATATTTGTCCAGCACAACTCGACACTCAATGGACCAAATCTTACTTTATTTGTAATAAACAATCCAAATAAAATGTAGCCAATTAAGAATCTAATTCAATAACATATCTTTCAAAAGATGAGCGATTTTTATTATCAAATCTATTAATATGGTTATCGTTTCAAAACGAGAAGTCGAACATCAAAGCTTTTTCCTGGCTATTAAATTATAATTTTTTAAGGAGTGGAAATATTTAGAGGCGTCAGTTTTTCGTCCAGTAGCATTCTGGGTATCTTCAAGGCAAGAGTAAATTAGTTCTGGTGGCGCTAACATCGCACCACAAGCAAACCTTGTCAATGGCTTAATCACGCTATCAAAATTTTCGAAGTATTCCGTTATATAAAGATCAGCTCCGTGTTACAACACGAAGCGTAGACCGCTTCTCGAGCTAATAGGATGTACAGCCCGGGATGCCTTTTCGTTCTACCATCTGCTACAGAAAGAAAGTGTGATTTGCCATGTAGGAATTCACCACCACCGATCATCAAGTGAGATTGTATTCAAACACTGGCTTATACAAAAATAAAATATTTTTCTTTTTAAAAAATGAAATTTTAATATTGTACAAAGCAGCCTTTTCCGGTTCTCAGTCAGCAAGTTTATACGTAAAATGCAGGCGACTTGCCTCTTAAATATTGCATTCAATTCGTCTATCCAGTCGCAGCGAACTTCTTCAATTATGCAGGAATATAAAATTTTTGTATTACATAATATATACAGCAAGAATGCTTTAAAATGCAATATAATTACTTATTAATTTTTACTAGAAAATGTTTTTATGTAAGAATAATTTTCTTATGGAAATGTTACTCATGAATTTATGTAAACCCGTACTGGTTAAAACTGCGGGTTTCAGTTTTATTTATTAGTACTTTTAAAGCCTAAAAATCATGGATTTATAAGACTTAAAGTCTTGTTGGTGTCCATTACTTGTTTAAGTTAATGAAGTTTAAGATAATTATTTAAAAACTTAGATTGAACTTATTTTAAGTTTGAGATGTAAATTATTTAAAGTCAGTAAATCCACGCTGGAGCTATACATTTGCAGCACGAATGTATCGGTTCGACGGGTGAAGGCCTTCCTTAAAGAGTACCATCTTAAATAACAGCATAATGCTGCTGTGTTTCGTATTGCGACTGTAGAGAGCTGGTGAACCGTTTTATTGGCAACGCAACATTCTATCTTAGTCCTCAGGGATCACAAGGGACAACGCATCCAAAATTTGATTCTCAACCGAAGATCACAGCATGTACTTACCATTAGGTGGTCCGTGTGCTTGTTTGTCACGCTTAATTTATATTTTAAAAGAACGCTTTTTAAATTTTTTGAAATTAGTTTGTCACATTTTTTAATTTAATAATAAACAATTGTATATTGATCTCGGTTATTGAGAATGAATTTTATAATATCTCCAATAGTATATTATAATTTTATGTTTAATAGTACATTGAATATAATTTTCAATAAAAGTATCTCAAAGTGCTCACGAAACATACTTCAATGTTTCTTTCCATTTCCATTGTCGTCAAGGTACCGGTGATCCAATATTCATGCAAATACAACAGACACCAAATTGTATTTTCAAAGAAAGGAGGTAAACCTCAATTGTCACAGTCAAGAAAGGCAATTCTTTTCTCTCCATGCTATTGATATTATTGTTGTAAATTTTGCGACTAGAGACAAGGAAAAGTTCGAGTAGCAATTACATACCATATGCTTGCAATGATTTTTAAAGGAAGGATACGCCCATCTAAAGATTTTACTTATAAATTCTTCATACAAGAAAAAGTAGTGCATCTGTCGTAATACAAACGTCATAACACGACGTAACCAGGGTCGGATTTCATAGTATAATTCTCCTATTTTTACCATTATTTCATAGTGTGTAGTATGTCGTATCGTTATAATATCAAGCAAAAATACCATAATTTTACCTAAAGGTTGATCGAATTGCATAATTATTGGGTCCTTTTACTTTTTTATCTAACCCTACGATATCGAGAGTTTCCGTATTGTACATGAGCACCGCGTTTTTTTTAATAAAATTAGCATTCGCTCCCTTTCTGGTCTATCGGTGCTTGGTCGTTGCGTTTATGTTGCATCCCTTATACAACTATAATGATCATGTCCGTGATATGATATGATAATAACTTTATGCTCCAGAAACAATCGGTTTAAAAACAGAATTTAAAAAAAATTATGAAACACATTTTCAGCTTCAATTGAGTAGGTATCGTTAATTTGTACTCCTTTCGTTTTGCTCTTATTGAATATAAAAAATATAAGGTACCACTATTCAAAATTTAACTTACACTAAGTTCTTAAGACAAAAAAATAACATACATTAAAATAAAACCGACAAAAAATAAAACTTATAGATAAACTAGACGCGTGACGCTAAAATCCCGGAAATTTTTGACATTATTATTATATTATTTTATTTTCCATGTAAAATATTTTTAAGGGTCTGAATGCAAACCTGGCTTAATCGTGGTAACGTAACTAAACTGACTAACTGTAAAATAAAACTTTGAAAATGCCATAACAAAATAAATATAAGGTTATTTACCGATGATATGATATCCCATGTTACTTTTTACTGGAAACGACGCATTCCATCTTAGTCCTCGCGGCTGACAATGCAGTTGCAATTTGATTCGTAATCGAGGATAGATGTAGATGTTTATGGGCCATAGCAACCATTTACCACTAGGTGGACCTATCCTATAAACAATCTTTGTATTTGATTTAGTTGCGCGGTCGGCCCGGTCCTTTCGCTAGTAATATAAAAGTCAATGTATGCTTGTACGAGGGTGGATTGAAAAGTACTCGGCCTAACCAAGAAAATAAACACATACTAAATCAGTTATATTTTTATTTTTCTACATAATCACCATCAAGTTCAATACACTTTTGCCACCTCCCCTTCCAAGCATTTAGACCGTTGAAAAAAAATGATTCTTCCTTAGAGTCAAAATATGCGTCTACAGCTGCTTTGACCTCGTCGTTTGTCGAAAATCTTTGACCTCCCAAGTGCTTTTTTAGGTTAGGGAACAGAAAGAAGTCTGATGGTGCCAGATCAGGTGAATACGGCGGATGCGGTAACAGTTCAAAGCCACAGTTGTGAATTTCAGCCATTGACTGTACTGACGTGTGAA
The DNA here is from genome assembly GCA_907164705.1 of Parnassius apollo. Lineage (NCBI taxonomy): Eukaryota > Metazoa > Arthropoda > Insecta > Lepidoptera > Papilionidae > Parnassius > Parnassius apollo. Next base: position 2,752,544 of record CAJQZP010001449.1, on the reverse strand, counting down.
CACGGGCGTTATCTTGATGAAACAGGACTTTTCTTCTGAGCATTCCTCGACGTTTTTCTTTTATTTCCTCTCGTAAACGACGTAGTAAGGTGCAGTAGTAATCAGAGTTTATAGTCTGACCCCTTTCAAGATAATCAATCATAATCACACCTTTCGAGTTCCAGAATACTGAAGCCATCACCTTATTTGCCGACAAAATAGACTTAGCCTTTTTTAGGGGGTGGTGAACCAGGTCTTCTCCACTGTTTTGATTGTTGTTTTGTTTCCGGTGTACAGTAATGAACCCATGTTTCGTCCATAGTAACAAAACGATTCAAAAAATCATCTGCATCGGCTTCAAATAACTCCAAACAGTCGCGTGAAATAGTCAATCGCGTCATTTTTTGTTCAACTGAAAGCAGTCGCGGAACCCACCTCGCAGACACCTTGTGGAAACCCAACTCGTTGACAATGATGTTTTGAGTTCATTCATAAGAGATGCCTATAATCTCGGCTATCTCTCTAATTTTTAATCTGCGGTCTCCCATTATTAAATCAAGTACTTTTTTTAATATTTTCGTCAGTAGTTGACGTCGAAGGCCTTCCAGAGCGGGGTTCATCTTTCACACTCTCTCTACCACGCTTAAATTCTGCTATCCATTTTTTGACGGATGAATATGACAGAGCACAATCGCCTAATGTACTGACCATGTCATCATGGATGGCTTTTGATGATAGCCCCTTCTTATGGAGGTACTTAATGACGGCACGCTGCTCGATTTGCTCCATTCGCGGAAATTATGTCCGATTACTTTGTTAATAAATTTATAAAATCACAACTAATTATCGCACACGTTTCGAACTTCACATAATTCACAAAATGAACTAGTCTGAACTAAACTAAATAATGTGGGTAGATTTGATTTTTAGAGTTGAATGGATCTGTGTTAGGCCGAGTACTTTTCAATCCACCCTCGTACTTAGCTTGAGATATTGACAGTACGAACGCAAACAAATTTCATGGTAAGCGCTAATAATCATCTGCTCACGGAAGGCTCTGTACATTTTGACGGCTCCGTGGCGCAGTGGCTTAGCAATGAGTTACAGTGTTTAAAGCCGCAGGTTCGAATCCCGCACGGAACAAGTATTTGTATAGTCTACAAGCAATTGTTACAAATAAAGAATCCAAATAAAATGAAGCCAATTAAGAATCTAATTCAATAACATATGTTTCAAAAGGTACTAGCGAGCATATATTCCACCTAAATACTGTGACCTTTCGAGATCTACATTCTTATTCTCGATTCCGAATCAAAATGCAAATGAGTGGTTGAGGATTTAGGTGAAATACCTAGTTTCCAGTAAAAAATCTCCCATTTTCTAGAGTTATCATATGCAACACAATCCTCTATTTTACGCTGATCGATCAGTCTCGTTCGTGCTATACCCATAATATAGCTGCAGCGTGGCTCTACCACATATAAAGATGCGTTTTATATTATCAAATCTATTTAATGGTAATCGCTTCAAAACGATTATTCCTAACGCAAAGATGTTACCTGTTTATTAAATCATAATTTTTTAAGGACTGGAAATATTTGTAGGCGTAAGCACTTTGTCCAGTTGTATTCTGGTTATCTTCAAGGCAAGAGTAAATTAGTTATGGTGGCGCTACCATCACGCCACAGGCGAACCTTACCATTGGCTTAATCACACTATCGAAGTATTCAAATACTCCGTTATATACAGAATAGCTCCGTGCTACTACACGAAGCGTAGATCGCTTCCCGGGCTGATAGATGCTTTTTTCTTTTTTGCCTTTTTCTTATTAGTAAGCTCAACACCAGCGTAATAGGAATTGCATCTGATCCACCAATAACGATTTTTATATCAGAACATCTGACAGCTAATAACAAAGAACTGCATGCTCCAACAAGGGCACGTGCAAAAGAACTAGACTTCAAGTTTGTCTGGGTCAAAAATGAAAAAAATTGTGCGGAAAACAGAAAAATCTGCGCGTATTCATATTCTTAACGTGGGTAGTTTAAAAAAATTAAGTCCTAATTCTGTGTAGACTATAGTTTTTTTTCTTTCACTATCAATGTCGCGTGCATAAAAATGACAGAATTCAATTCACAAAACACAAGTAGACAGTTTATCATGGGGTTGTTAAATGTTCATTTCCTTAATACGGGTTGGGATGAACTTGAAGCCTCATTTCGGTTGGCTATCTTTGATATCGTTTGTCTAATAGAGACATGGCTAAAAACTGACTCTGATACAGGTGCTTATGCTGTTCCTGGCTATAATCTCATACATAAGCATCGTTGTGGTCGTGGTGGTGGTGTGGGTGTATATGTGAGGTCATATTTACGTGTAAAACAACTTAATCATCCCGAGTCTATACTTGAACAATTACGGATTGATATTAAAACTAAGCGACATAGTTTATTAATTGGAATTGCTTATCGACCTGAGCTTGTAAGTCAAGATATTGCAATCGATGCTCTTGACGAATCTTTATCAATATTTGGATCTAATTACGAGCATGTATTTGTTGTTGGTGATATCAATATAAACTGTATAGATCGTAACAATCATGTAACTCTACATAAGTGTTTCGAAGTTCTTACTAACTCCTATAAGCTACATCAAATTTTTAATTTACTGACACCGATAATTTTTAATTTAACGCCGCATACTTCGACACTTATTGATGTCATATTTACTAGAGTTAATTTGCAGCCCACATCGGTAGAAGTTGTACATAATGATGACTTAAGTGATCATGGACTAGTAATAGCGACATTTCCCATTTGCGTTCCTAACAGAAAACCCCGTACGTGCAATACACATCACTGACAGATAATGCTGAATATATTAGGAATTGGGAACTTGGGAACTCATACTGGTGTATTAGGAACTTAATGATGTGGTTAACTTATTCAATTTTCTTATTTTAGACCTAATAGATACTTTTGCACCAGTATATACACGTAAATTTAAAAATCCCCATCTCCACGGATGACCAATACTCTTATGAATATGAGAAATATTCGTTATAAAGCTTGCCGGAAAGCTAAAAAATGTAATTCCGAAAAAGCTATTAAATTTTATCAGGACATGCGCAACATATATAAATGTGCTGTTCGTGTTGAGAAACAGGCATATTTTACCCAATTTGTAAATAATAATATTAATAATCCGTCTTTAATGTGGAGGCATATTAATAAAACCTAAGAAACAGAAAATAGACAGCTTTGATGACCTCAGGCCAATAAGTATATTGCCTGACTTGTCAAAAATAGTTGAGAAGTGTGCTCAGTCACAAATTACTAGCTATTTTAAAAATAATGCCATTCTTCCAGTCTTCCAATCGGGTTTCCCGCAAAGATTTATCACAACTACAGCATTATTACACATTACGGACGATATTCTTACCGCCGCTGATAATGGACAAGGTACCATTCTAATACTACTTGATTTTTCTCGAGCTTTCGACTGCGTTAATATACCACTTGTACTGGCAAAATTAAAAATCTTTGATTTTTCCGAAACGGCATGTTCGTGGTTTTAATCATACTTCTACGGGAGGAGTCAAAAAGTAAAATGCGTCAATACTGAAGGTAATATTGATATTTCGGAGCCAATCATCATCAATCATCAATTTCTAAAGGCGTTATTCAAGGTTTCATTCTTGGCCCAACACTCTTCACCTTATACACAATAGACATAAAGATGATACTCAATGGTACGTCCATATGTCACCAACAAACGACAGTATTACAACAGCGGTTACCAGTTTAAATAATGATCCAAAATTAATAGAGCATTGGTCAAAGTGCCATGGCTTACTTCTAAATCCCAAAAAAGTACATGTATAGTTATGGGTACATGTAATCAGGTTGCATCTATCAAAAAAATTGACCCAACTGTCATGATCAATGACACAACTATTCCTAGAGATAATTGTATTCGTAACTTGGGCCTTAATATGGATGAAGGTTTAACGTTTGTACAATACGTACAACAAAAATTGGAAAATGTTTTGGGTCTTTAAAATCTCTTTACAAAATTCGTTCTTTTCTGAAACCAAGCATCCGGCTCCGTCCTTGTAATAGTCTTGTCTTGTCAAATTTGCATTATTGCGACTTGGTATATGGTCCTCGCCTCTCACAGAAAACCATAGGGAGAATACACAGGGTTCAAAATGCATGTATGCGCTATTGTTTTGACATACCTAGGACCAACCATATTATGACTGCTTATCTCCTCAAAAATAATATTTTAAGTATGAGTGCCTTCAAAATTTGGAACAATGTACCTCCTCCTTTGCAGGAGATCGTAAATACAAATTTATTTAGAAAGAAATGTAAAGTATGGTTACTTGAACAACAAAAGTTGGAGGCAGGTATGAAGACTACAGACTGAATTTTACTAATACCATTGAGTGTCGTTGAAGTTTCTGGTAGGCCCAGAGGCGATTGTCTTCTTTACCTACTACTTACTAAATTTACGTAGCACATATGAATAAACATTTTAGTCTTTTCTTTAGTTGTATTACGTCATTGACAAAATTAGGTTAATATACTGTGTTTTTCAAAATAGTCGGCTGTGGCAGAATACCAGCGGTGACTTAATCACCAAATAGCTGAGTCACAGACCAGTTTGTCTCATTGCTGTTATGTTACTTAAGTATGTTTCTAAGTTAAGTTTGTGATGATTTTTATTTGTGCATTTTAATAACATTTGTGACTGAGACAAATAAAAATCTTATTATTATTATTGTGGTATCACTATAGTTTTCTCATCTGGTTAGGTTCTATAAATATATAATTATAAATGGAAATGAAAAGATAAATATACATAGATATCACTACAATAAAATAAATATAAAAATACACAAAAAAAGCCCAACCAGATGGAGGTCCTCGGCAGGGGAGACCAAACGGCCGAGGGCTAAGGGGAAAGGGAAAGAAACCGGCGGACGATGCGGGCGGTATCGAGGAGCACCGCCTTCTGCATTTGAGCCAGGAGCTGTCCGCCACGTAGTCCCAGCCACCTCAGAATACTCGGGAGGCTGACTGGGATTAGTCCGTTTGCAGAGACGACTACAGAAATAATTTCGGTCGGTAGACCACCCCACATGTCGGTCACCTCGTGATCCAGGTCCAGATATTTTGTTTGCTTATCTGTTTCGGCTTTCACGAGGTTCTCGTTATACGGAATGGTAATGTCAACCAAAAATATCCTTGACTGTGCCCGGTCCATCAGCACAATATCACGCTTATTCGCAAGAATAGTCCTGTCTGTGATGATGGCCCGGTCCCAATAGAGCCTGGCGCGATCATTTTCGAGCACGGCTTCCGGCAAGTACTTGTAATACGGCAATTTCCGATCCACGAGACCGTATTTCAGAGCGAGCTCCTGGTGTAGAATTCTGGCTACTCGGTTGTGTCTGTGCAAGTACTCAGAGTTAAAAAGCGCCGAACAACCGGAGATGACATACCTAAGTGACTCACCGGGATCGCGACAAGCTCGACAGATGTCGACGGTGCCATCCTTTGGGATGTATCTCCGATAGTTGTTGGTCTTAATAACCTGATCCTGTGTTATTATTATGTGGTATTAGTAGTGTATTCTCATCTGGTTGGGCTGAATAAATATATAAAAGGAAATGATAAATATACATAAATATTTATTTCATATACCAACACAAATAAATAAGTAATACATAAATAAATAAAAGCCCAACCAGATGGAGGCCCTTGGCAGGGGAGATCAAACGGCCGAGTGTTAGGGGGAGAGGGAGAGAAACCGGCGGACGATGCGGGCGGTATCGAGGAGCACCGCCTTCTGCATTTGAGCCTGGAGCGGTCCGTCACGGAGTCCCAGTCTCCTCAGATGACCCGAGAGGCTGACTGGGATTAGCTCGTTTGCAGAAACGACTACAGGAATAATTTCAGTCGGCAGACCACCCCACATGTCGGTCACCTCGTGAGCCAGGTCCAGATATTTTGTTCGTTTATCTGTTTCGGCTTTCACGAGGTTCTCGTCATACGGAATGGTAATGTCGACCAAAAATATCCTTGACTGTGCCCGGTTCATCAGCACAATATCAGGCTTATTCGCAAGAATAGTCCTGTCTGTGATGATGGCTCGGTCCCAGTAGAGCCTGACGCGATCATTTTCGAGCACGGCTTCCGGTAAGTCTTGTAATACGGCAATTTCCGGTCCACGAGACCGTATTTCAGAGCGAGCTCCTGGTGTAGAATTCTGGCTACTAGGTTGTGCCTGTGCAAGTACTCAGAGTTATTATTATTATTATTTTTCTTATTAAGTCAAAAGGCTTCTGCTATACCAAAAAAGTGCGATTTACCATGTAGGCGCTTATGACCTTCTACCAACAAGTGGGATTGTAGTCAAACACTGGCTTATAATAAAAATAAAATATTATTCTTTAAAAAAAAAGAAATTCTCATATTTTGCAAAGCGGTATTTTCCGGTTCTCAGTCACCAAATTTATACGTAAAATGCAGGTAACTTGCCTCTTAAATATTGCATTCAGTTCGTCTGTCCATTCGCAACGAACTTCTTCAATTATGCAGGAATATTACATTTTTGAATTACGTAATATATTAGAAGAACATTTTAAAATGCAACATAGTTATTTTATCCACTTTTTATAGGAAATGTTTTTATATAAGAATAATTTTCTTATGGAAATGCATTTATGTAACCCCGCACTGGTTTGTATGTATAATGTAAACTGCGGATTGCGGGGTTTTGAGTATCGCACAGAGCAATTATTTTAAGGCCTAATAATCATTTTTTACGTTTATTTTTGATTTTTGTTTGTTTTGAATTACCTATTTACATTTATGAACTAAGAAATGAAATGGAACTTATTTTATTGCAGCATGAATGCGTCGTTTCGACCGGTAAGGCTCACTTACTCAGAGACTACCATCGTAAATAATAGAATAATGCTGCAGTATTCGCGTGGTGAGTGTTGAGAACTGAAGAACCTTTTTACTGGCGATGACAATGCATCTACATTTTAATTCTTAACCGAGGATCACAGCATGTTTGTCACGCTTAATCTAAATTTTAAAAAGTACTTTTTAGTTTTTTTGAAGTCAGATTTCACATTTTTAATTTAGTAGTACCTATACCATTATGTATCGAAATCGGTTATTGCGAATTGATTTTATACTATCTACTAAAGTATATTGTAATAATATATATAGAGTTATTTTGCAATAACCGGCCAAATTTGCACACAAGGTTCGGAATAAGTAATGTAGGCAATTGGTGAAGAAAACTTAATTAAAAAAGACAATGTTTAAGCATTCTCTCCTGTTTATCCTTTAAGTTTAATTTTTTTTGGAGAGGGTGAAACGAGCACACGGCTCACCTGATAGTTAGTGATTACCGCCACCCTCGAACAAGTTTTAAATTTTTTAGAAGGTCCCTAAGTCGAATCGGTCCGAAAAAATCTCTGCTGGTAGTTGATTCCGCAAGGAAGTTTTGCGAGGTAGAAAACACAGTGGTGGACCGCGAGTCATCCAGATGGTTTGTATGGTATCGCGAGTTTTGTTGCGATGTGCAATGGTGAAATTGTGCGGTTGGAATTAGTCCGAACAATTCCTCAGAGTAATCCCTTGTTGAAGCGCCTGCGCCTTCCTTCATAGCAACGAGTTTACCAATATGTTGTTATTAGTAGTAATTATGTCAGTAGATTAAGTACGTTAATTTTCGAACAGGTTCTTTGTCCTTTCAATATTTTATTACCCTCTTAAATGTTGTGAGATCAATACAATCGTCCTAGACTACATTCAAGTTGCATTATTTTTAAACATTCCTGTTACCCCCCGAACACTCCCCGTGGTGGTAAATGCGATAAAATACGCAAAGAGATGCAACATTTCTTCGCAGTGCCAGTGAGTCAAGCCGTTCGGAAAGAGCTCGGTCGCCGACGATTCGAACAGCTCTGCGCTGGATGGGATCAAATGGAAGGAGCTGGCACTGGGGGCCCAGGCCCAGAGATGGGAACAGTATTCCATGTGCAGCCGAAACTGCAACTTGTAAAGTTGCAGGTGGTATGCCGGCATGAAATATTGTCCCGCGCTGCTATTTAGCTGATTGAGCGTGTTGACGCCAAGCTTTTTAGAGGCCAATTTGGCCTTCTCTTCCAAGTGACCATGAAACTGCACGTCACTTGATATTTCGATGCCAAAGATTCAGATACTGACTGAGACAACTAGGGGAATGCCTTGAAAGTGAGGACATACGATGAAGGGATACTTTTGAGCGGTAAGCGCGCAAACTTGTGTCTTCTGGGGATTGAACTGGACTAGACTTAGTCATCCCCAGTCCGAGACTTTGTTCAACAAAGTTTCGACTTCAGACACAAGTTGGTCCCGGTACTCGGCGACGTTTTCCCGTAAAATATTGGCACGGCCGGTGTATAAAGCATCACCAGTACTATCATCCGCATAGCAATGAATGTTCCGGGTTTGCAACATCTCATTGATATGCAGGAAAACAGCGTTGGTGATAGATGAGAAGGAGTACCGAAAAAAACACGTTAGTACCGCTGCCACTCCGGAGCACACGTCTTTATCACAATAGTAGGCACGTCATCGGGCCCAAGTTGTTGACGTCCAGGGAGAGGAGTGATTGGCATCGAGCATTAACAAACACATCCTCCATGGATGTGTTTTTTATCGCTGATGGAGCACTCACACCGCGGGATGGTCGGCGGTGTGTTCCCCCATCATCAAGAATCGAGTTGGACGCAAGGAGAGAGTCCAGCAGATCAACTTTGTCTTTCGCGGCATGGGCCAGTGAGTCGTCCTCCGTGTGCAGAGATGGGAGAGATTGTTGACAAAAGTTTCCTTGGACAGCCTTGACGAGAGACCAGAATGTACGTGTTCTCGAAAAAAGACGAACTAGTTTCTCGCTAATTCTGCGATGCGCTCTGACTTTGCCTTGACAATATCACTTTTGAAGGACCTGGAGGTGGAATTATACTTCTTTTTAAGAGCTCTGTATTCGCATCCCGAGATGTCGATGCGTAGGCCCAGGGCTGGTGAAGCACTCTTGCTTATGGCGTAATGCAATTGTGCAGGAGTGACCAAACCTTGGCAGGGTTCTGCTTCCGATAGGTACCACAGATGATGAAATAAAATTTTAATACCCTGTAGTAACATATCAGCGAAAGAATCAGCAACAACAATGGGATCATCCGGCATGAAGCAAACCCGCCCCCAAAGATAGGATGCAAAAAAAAATCGCAGCCTGTCCCAACCGGCTGATCTATAATGTCAAACACGGCGGCAAACTGCATATATATAAGTTATATGTATTCTATGTGACTTATTTGTTAATTACACTCTGGAAATCTTATATTCTATCTCCATATGGAACGCTTACTTCATGTTACTTAGACATGAAGTAAGCGTTATCATCGAATTGTATAGAATAAAGCCAAGAGAACCAGGAGACCCATAGCACAGGGTAACCTAGTTTAGGCTACTGTCTCCTACAACAACTCAAAACTCTTAAACTATTTATGAAGATACAGAAAGACTCAGACTCAGGAAACACGCATTTTCCTGGATTTATCTAAAGCCTTCGACCGTATGTTTTATAGAATCCTGCGGCGGAAACTAAGACAGGAAAGTAGCTTAAGATCAGAGTTGGTTTCACAGCTGGAATATTGGTACGCTAATCAGACTAACAGGGTTAGATGCGGTAACGCCTATAGTGACCCCTATAAACTAGAGTGCGGAGTGAGGCAGGGAGGACTGACGTCACCCAGGCTGTTTAATCTTTATGTTAACAGACTGATTGAGAGACTCAGCAGAGCAGGTGTCGGTTGCTCAATAGACGGTGTTTCAATGAATAACGTTAGTTACGCAGACGACATGGTTCTTTGGAGCCCCTCAGTCAGCGGTCTTCGTAAGCTGTTGAGAATTTGTGAAGAATATGCCGAGGAGACTGGATTCAGCTACAACTCAAAAAAGAGTGAATTTATTGTCTTTAGAGGTAAAAACAAACCACTTGACTTCAAACCACGACAAGTGGGTGAGTTTAGGTACCTCGGACATTTAGTAACTGAACGCCTGGATGACGACAGCGACATTGAACGTGAGCGCCGAGCGCTGTCGGTCCGGGGCAATATGTTGGCTCGCAGATTTGCACGTAGCACGACACGAGCCAAGTTAACATTGTTCAAGGCGTATTGCCAATCCTTTTACAGGTGCAGTCTGTGGACTAACTATACGCAGCCTACAGAGCTCTGCGTGTTCAGTACAACAATGTGCTGAGGGTGGTGTTGAGTTGTTGGTTGAGTTGAGTTGAGTTGAGGCCTCGACACTGCAGTGCGTCGACAATGTTTGCGGATGCTCGTGTGGACGACTTCTACGCGATCATGCGCAAGCGTGCTGAGTCCATGATGTGCAGGCTATTGAGTAGCTCCAACACCCTTCTCAGCACATTTGCTGTGAAGCTGGATAGCCCTCTCTGGAGAATTTGGAATGTTGCACACACCAGCACCAGGAAAACCCCACCTGGGTTTCGCTATAAGAGGTTGGGTGTAAGTTAACTTACTAATATAGGATAAGTACCATTATTACTAACAGTTTAATATTAATTTCTATTTTATTTTATACTAACATTAAGTTAAGGTTTGTTTTACTAATAATCTATGACTATTGGTAGTCGAAATAAAGGATTTTATTATTTATTATTATAAAACAAATGTAACTATATAAAAAGCGGGAGAAATAAATGTTTATTATTATTAAAAAATTGGGATATCTTCAAATACAAATAGAAGCCTTATTTACTCGTATTTTCAAAACTGCAATAACGGTATATGAATATTTATATACTCGTATTTGGTTTAATATTTGGCTACTCTTTGAAAAATAACCCTGTATATAATAGTACGTTGAATATGATTTTGAACAAAGTTTCTCGAAATGCTCGCTCACGCAACACTTTAACTTTCTAAAGTATGTTATAATGGTACAGTAGGTACGTGAGGGTAATATGGTTACTCGGTTGGTATGGTCACTTTCGTGTAACTCAAAAACTACAGCCTTGTATGAATAGATGGCTTTGTAATACGATAGCTCTCCATCGGTCAATCAAATAATAAAGGATCAAAAGGGCGATGCTTTATCGACGCCATTTTGACTGTTGACATTATAGTAAATATTTTAATCGATTGTAATATGGTTTTTAAGTGGATTTTTCGAAGGGTTTCTAATTATTGCCAAAACTTATTTCCTATTGTTTCTTATTATAATAGTATACCACTTTGTGTATTTTTCTCTATTTTTTACTAGTTTTTGTTTTATAGAACGGCAAAGCTTAACGTGACTATAATACTCTTATGTACATACATATAGAGTTATTTTGCAATAACCGGCGGAATTTGCAGAAAAGGTACGGAATAAGTAATAATATAGGAAAATGGTGAAGAAAAAACTTAATTAATAAAACACAGAATAATATACATTAATTTAGTCGATTTTACTGCCCACTCACGTATTCGCAAGGATCGATCGGTAAGCGTAAACGTTGTTGCCCATAAATCTTAAGTCGCCAGAATCTATTGTAATTGTATCACTAATAGGGAAAGGCACTGGTTTCTAAGAGTTCCATTTTATTGTTAAAAGAGTTGAGGCAAATAAAGAATATATTCATTTATTTATTTGTAAATCACATTCAATTTGGGATAATTTCAAATAAAAGTACTTAGATGCCTTATTTACTCGTATTTTCAAAAACTGCAATATATCATATATCTTAAGTTTATTTGGCTAGTCTTAGGCTAGTGGAACAAGATAGGCTTATTCGAAAAACTCAACTGATGTTACGGACCAGGGGTCACCAAATGCCGGACTGCCTCACACTACTAATCACACACTGCCAAACACTATTAATGTAAAAATTTGTAGTAATTCAATTTTATTCAGTTTTAAAACACAACATTTTCGAAGTTGTTTGCCAAGAATTTTGGATAAAATAATGTGGTAATAAATTCCTAGAACTAAAAATTGGCTGATGATCAACATATGTTTGTGAAGCAGAGTTTTCTAAGATTTCTAGGATTAATGACAATCAATAGCTTGCACCACATTAATTCCAGACTTCAGACAGATTTTTCAGTTGAGTAAAAATGCCATTTTTCGTCTTAATAACGGGTACTTATTAAGACTTACCTTACTATTTTTAGTAAGAGGGGGCAAACGAGCATGCGGCTCGCCTGATGTAAACTGACTACCGCCGCCCATGATCAACCGCAACACCAGGGGAACTGCCGGGTGCGTTGCCGGCCCTTTAGAAAGGAGTAAAGTTTAGAAAGTAGTGTGAGTTAGCTCTTTTCTTGAAGGCCCCCAGGTCGTATCGGTCCGGAAAAATCGCTGGTGGTAAACTATTCCACAGAAAGGTTGTACGTGGAAGAAAACTCCTCTTGAAACGTAAAGTGGTGGACCGCCAAGCATCCAGATGGTGTGGATAGTATCGGGACGTTTGCCGCGTAGTGCGTTCATGAAATTTGGCGTCTGGGATTAATTCGAACAATTCCTCAGAGCACTCTCCATGGTATATGCGAAATAAAATGCAAAGAGATGCAACATCTCTTCGCAGTGCCAGTGAATCGAGCCGATCGGAAAGCACTCGGTCGTCGACGATTCGAGCCGCTCTGCGCTGGATGCGGTCAAGTGGAAGGAGCTGGTACTGGGAAGCCCCAGTCCAGAGATGGGAACAGTATTCCATGTGCGGCTGAACCTGCGCCTTGTAAAGTTGCGGGCGGTGTGCCGGCATGAAATACTGTCCCGCTCTGCTGAGCACGCCAAGCTTTTTAGAAGCTAATTTGGCCTTCTCTTCCAAGTTACTACAAAATCGCATGTCACTCGATATGTCGTCGAAGACGATTTCGATACCGGCTGAGGCAACAAGGGGAGTGCCTTGAAACTGAGGAGATACGACAAAGGGGTTCTTTTTAGCGGTTAACGCGCAAACTTGTGTCTTCTGGGGGTTAAACTGGACTAGATTTAGTCGCCCCCAATCCGAGACTCTGTTCAGCAAAGACTTGACTTCAGACACAAGTTTGTCTCGGCACTCGGAGACGTTTTCCCGAGAAATATTGGCTCGGCCGGTGTAAAGAGCATCACCAGTACTGTCATTTGCATAGCAATGAATGTTACGGGTTTACAACATATCATTGATATGCAGAAGAAACAGCGTTGGCGATAGCACGCAGCCTTGTGGAACACCAGCATTAATAGGTTTGCAATCGGAGCTTGCACCGTCTACAACAACCTTGATGCCCCGATCTGCAAGAAAGCTGGTGAAGGCCTTCGCAATGTCCAAACGAAGGGCCAATGCTTCCCCCTTGGACTCTACTGCCTCCGCCCATCTGTGAGTTAGGTAGACCAGAAGATCACCAGCTGACCGACCATCGGCGAAAACCGTATTGGCGGTCACTAATCAGCTGGTGATCCTCAAGGTACCTCATGAGCTGGCAGTTTACAATGGACTCCATTGTTTTGGAGAACAAGGAGGTGATGGCGATAGGCCGGTAGTTGGATGGGTCTGAGCGGTCGCCTTTTTTAGGGATCAGGTGGACGACAGCCGTCTTTCATGACTTTGGGACTACGTCTAGGGAATAGGAGTACCGGAAAAGACGCGTTAAAACCGGTGCCACCTGTGGAGCACACGTCCTCAGCACAATTTGGGGGGATTCCGTCAGGCCCACTCGAATTGTGGATGTCCAGGGAGAGGAGTGCTTTGTGAACCGAGCGCTGTGTGAACTGCACTTCCGGCATGGAGCACTTACACCGCGGGATGGTCGGCGGCGTACTCGCCCCGTCAATGAGAGTCGAGTTGGAGGCAAAGAAAGAGCCTAGAAGATCGGCTTTCTCCTTTGCGGTATGGGCCAGTGAGTCGTCCTCTCTGTGCAGAGATGGAAGAGATGGCTGACAGAAATTCCCCTGAACAGTCTTGGCGAGAGACCAGAATGCACGGGTTCCAGAAGGAAGGCAGACTAGTTTCTCGCCAATTCTGCCTATGTGCTCTGATTTTGCCTTGACACTGTTCTTTTAAAGAAATGAGATTCTTTTTTTTTAGAGCGCTGGTGTTTACATCCCGGGACGCTGATGCGTCAGTCCAGGCTTGGTAGCACTCCTGCTTATAGCATGATGCTATTTTACAGGAGCGACCAAACCATGGCTGAGATTTGCCCCCAACGGGCACCACAGAGGAAGGAATAAAAAGTTCCATACCATGAAGTACCACATCAGCGACAGAATCCGCAACAACTTTGGGATCGTCCGGCGAGAAGCAAACCCGCCCCCCAAGGGTAGGATGCACAGAAAGACCGCATCCCATCCCAATCGGCTGACCTATAGTGCCAAACACGGCGGCAGCCTGCAGAATGCAACTGCGATTTCAGCGTGAGTGGCACCACACTCCGAACAAGACAATGGTCCGAGGAGCCTAAAGGAGCGTCGACGGAAATCTGATATCCATCCGGGTGAGAGGTCAGCAGAAGGTCCAACAGGGAAGGTGCATGATCCTCCACATCTGGAATCTGCGTAGACGAAGTAACCAGTTGTGTCAGGCCATATACCAAGGCAAAATCATGAACAGATCTCCCCGCATGATCGGTTAAACGTGAACCAAGCCATTCGGCGTGATGGGCGTTAAAGTCGCCGAGGATCACGATCTCTGCGGAGGGGATCTGCTGTATCAACGAATCTGCAGCCATTTGGACGTGGCCGAAGAGTCGGTCTGTTTCGGCATTACTGCTATGGGACCTATAGAGGCACCCGTAGACGCGCGGATGGTCGTCGCTGTCTACGCGTAGCCGAAGGATGGACAGGTCCGAACCTTCAAGTCTGCCGAGGCGTCGAGTACAGATGTCCTCTCTGACGTAAATGCAAACTCCAGCCCGAGGCACAAAGGAGTGAAAATGTATCCTTAACAAAAAAAATACAGTTGACCCTACAGACCATCCCTGCAACTTTCCGCTAATTTCATATACAAAGCACTCCAAAGTCCACCTATTATGACGTTTTTGAGCTATTGCAGCACAAAAACGTGGTAGCTTAGATGGTTAGTACTCGCTGTACATTTCACAATAAGTGAGCAAACCGGGTCGATTCCTGCCAGCATCAATGAAATTATCAATTGCAATTGTAAGCGCTGATGTACTACGTGCTCTGCGGTGAAGGAAAACATCGTAAGGAAATCTGCATGTCTGATAAAAATATTTCGAAGACATGTGAAGTTTGCTAACAAGCATTATGTCAGCTTGAGGGACACTTCCTTGGCCTAAAACCCTTTCAGAAGTGAGAGGAGGCTTGTGCCCAGCAGTGGGACGTATATAGGCTGTAAATTAATTTTTTGAATCCCATTCAATGTATAATAAATCAGACCGAGATCGGACCGAGAACAAACTTTGAACGGCAAATCAGGATCGGCTATTATAATGCCGTTCACAGTTCGTTCTCGGTTCGATCTCGGTCTGATAAAATAGTATCAAGTAAAAATATGTGTGTTCATTCATACTATCCGTAATAGTCAAATTTCGCTCGAATCCCATTCAATGTATAATAAATCAGACCGAGATCGGACCGAGAACAAACTGTGAATGGCAAATGAGGATCGGCCCTTATAATACCGTTCACAGTTTGTTCTCGGTATGTATAAAAATAGACGAGCGAATGCGAACGAGGCAAATGAGGATCAGCCCTTAGGGGTGGAATTTTACTACAGACTTATGCTATATTATGATAACCTAAGTGTTGTAACCTATTTAATAAGAAATAATCATGAAAACCAGTTGCCGAAGAGTTTGCGTACAAATAGGTATCATAGGTACACACAAAATGCGTACATGCAAATTTAAAGTTAGTCAGCCTTAAAGGTCGGCATAATACCTTTCAATCACAGAGCTACGCTGTGCTAGAGCCACACTGCAGCTGTATCACGGTTGTAGCACGAATGGGTCGGTTTGACGGGAAAGAACCAAGCTCTCACAGAATACCACCGTAAAATAGCAGCTTGTTTCGCATGGTGAGTATAGAGAACCGGTGACCCTTTTTTCTTCAAACGAAGTATTCCATTTTAGTCCTCACAGGGACCACGCATCATCATTTTGATTAATATTTGGGCGTAAATGTAGATGATGTCTATGGGCCACAGAATCCATTTACCATCAGGTGGATTGTGTGCTCGTTTATCACATTCGTTCATTAAAAAACACAGTACTTCATATGCACCTGAAAATTTTAATGCATGGAGACTTTACGGAAATACTATGGATGAAAAATGAGCCGGTATTAATATTGAGCGCTGATTTAAATGAACACGCACGGCCCAGTTTAAAGAGTTCCATTTTACGACTATGCAAATTCATAGCTACATTAATTCTCTAAATATACACGTATCCGATTACGTACATATTCCCGTTTTATATTAAAACAATATAGTATAATTTTTTTATATTAGGTCGAATTTGAAGAAATTTTTCGTGTGTGTTTGACGTATGTGTGAGGAGGTCCAATTGTGAATATAAATCAGACTCATAATGATCGGTAGGTGGCGGAGTTGTCGAGATGAAGAAATTATATGTGCGTAGCTGGGGCGCATTGATAATGTATATTAACATATATAGTAGCATATAAAACAATGTGTGGGTCTATCTGTCTCTGGTTCTCTACATTCACCATACGAAACAGTATAGCTGAACTAAGCTGCTGTTTTATGCTGGTATTCTGTGAGTGCGTGGTCCTTCCCCGGTCGAGCCAACCTATTCATGCTACAACCATAATATATCTGTAGCGTGGCTCTACCACGTATAAAAAAACACACACAAAAACAACATGTGAATAAACTTGAAGTATCTGAAATAATACTAGTATTATTTCCCGTATATTTCCCGTAGTAGTTTTCCCGTATATACCGTAAAAACTAGTATTATTTCGATTTGAAGTATCTGTCTGTAATATTGAAATAACAAACTTCTATTTAGCTCAGGGGTCATTCGCACGCTAAGACATGAACCACAAATTTTAAATGTTCTGTCTATCTGTCTGTTTGTGTGTCAGGGCTAATCTTTTGAATGACTGAAGCGATTGTGATCAAGTTTAACGAACTGATAAAGAGCAATACCAGGATCTAGGCTTAGATATTTTTATCAATAAACTTAAACATTTTATTAAAGATGAAAAATTCATGAAATTAGTGGACTTTGATTATTTTAATTTAAGGAATTATTTACTCTATGTACTCGAGTAATTGGTATAACTTGAGTTTGTTCCTTGTATCTACATAATGTACATCACTTAGATATCGCTATGAAATTTCTGAAAATAATAAAAAATACATGATATTATTTTTAATGAATTATTATATATGCACTACAAACCGGCTTTTTATTATTATAGATACTTGAGGAGGTAATGTGGGGGGCAAGAGTCCATGTTACGCTATTGTCACTGTTACCCGTGAAGATGGAAATGAGATTGCTTGTTTCGTACGAAATTTTACTAAATCCAGGTACCAGGCTATCATGACCTCCCCGGAAGCGGCTCCAATTGAAATACTTCATTAATAATTTTATAATATATTGATGTTGAACTCCCAACTTACTTTAACGCTTCGCTGAGCACTTCTTAATAACTCTCTCCACTCTGTAATTCCATTAATAATATTTCCGATAAAAATATTAATCAAGTAATTGAAGCGACAGTGGCCTAATGGCAGGGCACGGACCGCGAACTCAAATGGTCGTGGGGTCAAATTCGTCACGATTGACAGTAGTCAAAACTAATTGTCGTGAACCACACCCAACACAGCATTTACAGTTTATTCATACTCATCATCATTACAGCCCTTCACAAGTCCACTGCTGAACATAGGCCTCTCCCAAGTAATGCCACAAAGCACGGTCCTGAGCCACCTGCGTCCATTAACTTCCTGCATGTCTTACCAGCTCGTCACTTGATCTAGTGGGGGGTCGCCCTACACTACGCCTACCAGTACGAGGCTGCCATTCGAGAACCTTTTATTAGTAGTGGTTAAATGGAATATTAATAATGTTAATTAATAGAATTACTAGTATTTAAAAAAATGTACACGTTCGGTGAACATGTCCATATTCAAGTAAATGGAAGTTGAGATTTTTTTTAAAGGAGAAGGGGCAAACGAGCCTACGTTTCACCCGATGTTGACTGAAGAGAGAGAGTGAAGCCCCTGAACAACTACAACACCAGGAGCATTACAGGTGCGTTGTCGGCCGCTTAAAAAAGAGGAAGCTTGCCTTTTCTTTAAGGTCCATAAGTTGTATCGGTCCGGAAAAATCGCCGGTGGTAAACTAATCCACAGAGAGGTCGTGCGCGGAAGAAAACTCCTAGTGAAACGTACAATGGTGGACCGCCAAGCATCCAGATGGTGTGGATGGTATCGAGAGTTTTGCCGAGATGTGCGTTCAGGAAATTTGACGGCTGGGATTAATTCGAACAATTCCTAAGAGCACTTCCCGTGTTAGACGCGAAAGAAAATGTAAAGAGATGCAACATCTCTTCGCCGTGTCAGTGAATCAAGCCGATCGGAAAGCACTCGGTCGCCGACAATCCAAGCCGCTCTGCGCTGGATGCGGTCAAGTGGAAGGAGCCGGCACTGGGAAAACCGAATCTAGAGATGGGAACAGTATTCCATGTGAAGCCGAAACTGTGCTTTTTAAAGTTGCAGGTGGTGTGTCGGCATGAAATGTTGTCCTGCTCTGCTTAACACGCCAAGCTTTTTTAGAGGCCAATTTCGCCTTCACTTCCAAGTATTATCCATAACTAATATGTGGTTATCACTTTGAAACGCGAAGTCGAACGTCAAAGTTTTTCCTGGATTTTGAATCATATTTTTTAAGGAGTAGGAATATTTGTCGGTATCCGCTTTTCATCTAGTTGCATTGCGGGTATCTCTAAGTCAAGTGTCAATGAGTTGCGGTGGCTTAATCACGTAAGAGAATTCAATAGATAGTTTTGAAAGAATTCCGTTTTATAAAGACCGTTGAAGAAAGAGCCATGAAGCGTAAGCCACTTCCCGGGCAGATGGGAAAGGTGTTCAGCCCAGGATGCCTTTTCTTACTACGGCCAAGAGGCTTCTGATACGCGAAGTAAGTGCAATTTACCATATTGGGGTTCATTACCACTTACCATCAACTGGAACTGTTGTTAAACACTGGCTTATAACAAAAAGAAAATGATTTTCTTTTTTAATAGGGTATTTCAAATATTGTAGCCTTTTCCGGTTCTCAGTCAGTCGCAGCGAACTCCAATTATGCAGGAATATTACGTTTTTGCATTACATAACATATTCAAAAAGAATATTTTAAATGCAATATATTTTTTTAATAAAATTTTTAGGAAACACTTTATGTAAAAAATAATTTTCTTATTAAAATGCTATTTATAAAACTGCGGGTCGTGGGCTTGAATCCTACACAGAGATCATGGATGCGTGTCTTTTCGGTGTCCACGAGTTATTTAAATTTATGAAGTTTAAGATAATAATTTAAAAAATAATATGGAACTTATTTTACTTAATTTTAGATGGAAAATATTTAAAGGTGGTATAACTACGCTGCAGCTACACAGATGCAGCACGAATGTGCGGGTTCTACCGGTGACCATCCTCAAAGAATACAATCGTAAATAACAGCGCAATGCTGTTGTATTTCGTACAGTGAGTGTAGAAAACTGGAGAATATATTTAATGGTGACGACGTATTCTATTTTTATCCTCAGTTATCACAACACATCTACATTTCGATTCTCTACAGAGGATCAAAGCATGTATTTACCACTAGGTGGTCCGTGTACTTGTTAAATACGCTTAATCTTTATTTTAAAAAAGAACTCTTTTTAGATATTTGAAGTAGCTTTCACATTTTTTTATACTATATAATTGCTTTTGATTATTGCGAACTAATTTTATACTGAGAAGTCTACAATTTACTGGACTGAGAGAACAAAGTAGTTAATAAATCAGTCTTGAAAGATTACTTGCGGCACGAAGGATCACTTAGCATTAATTTTGCTTATTGGAATCTTCACAGTCAAATACCGGGAACATTAGCTATAGGTAAAGCTTCTTAGAGCTTGTGATTGCAACCGATGTTATTAATATTGTTTATCAAGTTAGTCTGAAAATATTTGTTTTTTAATATTTTTCGTCTTTAACCATTCTAAGCCAGGGACTGATTTTTATTCCACCTGAAGGTAAGCGGTGATGCAGCCGAAGATTTTAAAATAGACTGAGATAGCTTGACAAAAGCTAGAATTAGCCTAAAAGTGACATACTGTAATATGATGAAAAGGTCGATGATTGCATTTTTTTTAACTCAAAGTAATAAATAACTGCAGTTGCTAACTCGCTTATATTATTCTATATATCTACGGAAAAGTCCATTATATGAGGCAATTTATGGGGGATGATTTCAGCAGTGGACTTATATAGGATCCAATTAATAAAAAAATTTATGAACTTCCATGTTTTATAATATACTAGTGAATCTAGAAATCACCCGATTTCTGGACCTCGAAAACAGCGCAATTTATTAGGTCCAAATGTAAATTTAAATTTAATAAAGACCCATTCAAATACATTAAAAAAGTTCATTATAATCGGTTGAGCTGTTTTTAGTTATATACGAAACCAAAAAATTATCTACACCATTGGTTCAAGAAAAAGTATCTGTCTTGGAAAAAATTAGCAAGGAACCCACCGGAAACCTTTTTTTTAAACATATATTTACTCTTTGTACTAGAGTAACTGGTATTACTACTTTGTGCTTGTTCCTTGTATTTACGTAATGCACATCTTAATATATATAAATTACGTGTCACGTTGTTTGTCCGCGATGGACTCCTAAACTACTTAACCGATTTTAATCAAAATTGCACACCGTGTGCAGTTTGGTCTAACTTGAGAGATAGGATAGTTTTTTTGCCCATGAATGACACAATTTTTTATTGAGTTCTTTTTTTCGAGTTCAAGGATTTTTAATAGGACATGACAAAGGTCGTCCAAAAAGGGCAGAACAACGTCTGCCTGGCAAGCTAGTCCTTTTATAAAACGAAAACTCTAAAATAGTAAGAAATACTTTATAATATATTATTCATTTTCAAAAAATGGTTATATAGATAGTTACGAAGCTTGGGATAGGGATTGGGGTGAGGAGGGGGGGGGTGAAAGAACACATGTTACGCGTTCATTGAACTTGTTCATATTTAAGGGGAAATATAACCTCAAATGGCTTAGCAAGATCCTCCGTTATGCCAAAAGTATTGCAGCATTAATTTTGAAATAAATATATGGTAAAGTTGAGGATTAATGTTAAGGTTTATGTTAGACGAAAACACGATTCTGTAAAATTTTCTCGATAGAAAAAAAATCCAAAGTTACCTCCAAACTGAACAATAAACCGCTGTTATTCATAAAATACTTTAAATAAGATCATGAAACTTTGCATACTAACTGAACTAACCATAAAGCAGTGCTTATGTTATTTACTTTTTTTAAAATATCATTATTTTCACTGTAAAAAGAAATTACCTAGGCTATCGGCGCGTAAGCTTGGTTCCTGTCGCTCCGCAGTCACAAAATTCTACTCGAATCGCATCTTTATCTTACGGCCAATGCAGTATTTGTCTACAATTTAGTGATGAAATCGACTTACTAATTCGAGCAATTTATTGATATATTATGTAATAAATAAATTGATAATAGGTAATATGTTTATAATGTTGTATCAATTTATGTTATATATAATAAAAATTGATTATATATACTTTGTGATAGTCAAATTATTAATAACATTAAGACTTACGTCATAACGTTAGAGTGATATTTTATGAAGATTGTCGATACGCATACCAAAAATAACATATAACTACCTATTAAGAGGTTAGAGTAAGTCAGCTCAAATTCTAATTTCGCCCCCACTTCCCCGCGCGTCGTATGCTATGTACCGACATGTTTGTAATCACTAATACTGTAAGTAGAAAGGTCGTTAGACACTTATTTCGTTAGGTTTATCATATTTATGCCTGTTTCTTAACGCCAAGCCAGTCGCTTCTTATTTTTATTACGGTTATTTCCCATTTTAATTTTACGTCTTCCTGTTGCGTAATGTGTATTCTGATCGTAAGCGACACAACTTCTCCCTTCAAAAGCCTAAGCGATACTAACGGAGCGAAAGTTTAGGTGATTTCTTTTTACAGTGAAAATAATGGTATTTTAAAAAAAGTAAATAACATAAGCACTGCTTTATAGTTAGTTCAGTTAGTATGCAAAGTTTCATGATCTTATTTAAAGTATTTTATGAATAACAGCGGTTTATTGTTCAGTTTGGAGGTAACTTTGGATTTTTTTTCTATCGAGAAAATTTTACGGAATCGTGTTTTCGTCTAACATAAACCTTAACATTAATCCTCAACTTTACCATATATTTATTTCAAAATTAATGCTGCAATACTTTCGGCATAACGGAGGATCTTGCTAAGCCATTTGAGGTTATATTTCCCCTTAAGCAAATGTAAATTGAGATTGGTATTAAGGCGAGGATTTTCGACCCTAGGCTTTTAGCCCCCCTTCTCCGCTCCAGGCATATTTGTCCAGCACAACTCGACATTCGATGGACCAAAAGTTTCTTTATTTTGATTGTTGGTCAGAAATAAATAATTCAAATAAAATATAGCAGATTAAGAATCTAATTCAATAATATGTCTTTCATAAGATGCCAAGCAAGCACACAGACCACCTGAATAATCAAAAAGAGTGGTTAAGGACTTAGATGGAATGCCTAGTTTCCAGTAAAAAAGTCTCGGTTCTCTACATTCACCATGCAAAATATAATCCTCTATTTTAGACGGGTAATCTGTGTGAGCGTAGTCCTACACTGATCGATTCAACCCATTCGTGCTACGTGCTACAACCATAATAAAGGTGCAGCATGGCTCCACCACATATAAATATGCGTTTTATATTATCGAATCTATTTCATGGTTATCGCTTTGAAACGCTAAGTCGAATATCAAAGCTTCTTCCTGGCTACTAAATTATAATTTTTAAGGAGTGGAAATATTTAAAGGCGTCAGATTTTCGTCCAGTTGCGCTCTGGATATCTTTAAGGCAAGAGTAAATTAGCTGTGAGGGCGCTACCATCGTACCATAAGCGAAAGTTACCAATGACTTAATCACGCTATCGAAGTTTTCGAAATATTTCGTTATATAAGGAATAGTTCCGTGTTACTACAGGAAGCGTAGGCCGCTTCTCGGCCTGATAGGAGAGGTGTACATCCCGGGATGCCATTTCTTCTACGGCCAAAAGGCTTCAGCTACAAGAAAGTGTGATTTAAAATGTAGGCGTTCATCATCAATTACCATCGAGCTCACTCGATTGTAGTAAAACACTAGCTTATAAAAAATAAAATATTTTTCTTTTAAAAAATAGAAATTCTAATACTGCATAAAGCAGCCTTTTCCGGTTCTCATTCGGCAAATTTATACGTAAAATTCAGGCGAATTGCCTCTTAAATATTGCGTTCAGTTCGTCTATCCAGTTGCAGGGAAGTTCTTCAATTATGCAGCAATATTAAATTTTTGAATTACATAATATATACAGGAAGAACATTTTAAAATGCAATATAATTACTTGTTCATTTTTACTGGAAAACATTTTTATGTAAGAATAGTTTTATTATGGAAATGTTTTTCAAGAATTTATGTAAGCCCGCACTGGTTAAAACTGCAGTTTCATTTATTAATATTTTTAAGGCCTAAGTATCAAGGATTTTTTAGACCTAAGGTCCATGAATTGTTTAAGTTAATGAAGTTTAAGATAATTATTTGAAAACTTAGATTGAACTTATTTTACTTTTGAGATGGAATTTATTTATAGTTAGTAAAGCCACATTGCAGGTATACATTTGCAGCACGAATGGACCGTTTCGACCGGTGAAGGTGTTCCTCTAAGAATACCGTCGTAAATAACAGCATAATGCTGCTGTGTTTAGTATAGTGAGTGCAGAGAACTGAAGAACATTTTTACTGGCAACGACGCATTCTATCATAGTCCTCAGAGATCACAACGCATCTATATTTTGATTCTCTACCGAGCATTGCAGCATGTACTTACCATTAGGTGGTCTGTATGCTTGTTGATCACGCTTAATCTATATTTTAAAAAGAACTCTTGTGTACTATAAATCATTTGTTTTTATATTATATAAAATTTAATTTATAGTATATAAAGGAAATAAACGAAAAGATAAAAGAAAAGAGGTAATTGGCGGATTCAACTCGGCTGGGCAGCGTTTGGGAGATTACGACACGTCTTCTCATCAGGCATACCCCAAAACTAAATTGTACAACCAGTGCGTGTTGCCAGTGATGACATATGGATCTGAGATGTGGTCCTGCTGGCCGTATGAGGAACCTCAAAGTCACTCAGTGACGTAGAGGACTATGCTCGGAGGTTATCTGAATGATAGACTTAAAAAATACGATATCCACAGTAGAATGAGAGTAAACGACATAGCCCAACGGATTAGTAAGCTGATGTGGCAATGGGCCGGTCATATAGCTCGAAGAACCGATAATCGATGGAGAAGAAACGTTCTCGAGTGGCAGCCGCTTACCGGCAGGTGAAGTGTAGGGCGTCCCCTCACTAGATGGAGTGACGACATGAAAAGACATGTAGGAAATCAATGGTGCAAGTGGCTCGGGACACTGCTTTGCGGCGTGCTTTAGGGAATGCCTATGTTTAAGAAGTAGACTTGTGAAGATCTGTAATAATGATGGTAATGATGATGACACAAAGAAATTAAGATTCAAAATATTAATTACAAATTAACTTTCCCGCTGTGAAATCAGTCAAATATTATACTTCATTGTAAGTGGCGCCACCTTGATGCAGAAAAGTCGTGGATGCCTTCATTTTTCCAAGAGACAATTATGTGTCCCAAACATATACTTGTAATATAGCGGCGATTTCTCAAAAAAATATCTTATACTCTAAGCTTATGTGCATAGACAAATATATATAATATATTTATCTATGCACCTAGCCGGTGCATAGATAAATATATTATATATTTGACACCGGCAGTAAGAAAAGTATATTTAGTAAACAACGTATTTTTTAAAATTTAGTGTATTTGTAAATAATATTATAAAAATAAAAGTTAAAGCCTATACACGTCCCACAGCTGGGCACAGGCCTCCCCTCATTTCTGAGAGGGTTTTAGGGCAAGTAAGTTTTCGCGCTCTGCGCTGCGTTGGCGAACTTTACGTCTTCGAAATTTTTTCTTATTTCTCAGAAATGCAGATTTCCTCACATTTTCGTTTACCGCGCAGCACGTGGTAAAATGCATGAGCTTAAAAATTTGACAATTTCATTGGTACGGCGGGGATCAAAACCGCGTTGCTCACGCACAAAAATTACATGTTAAAGGAGACAATCATTTTTGGACCCACTAGAAATATTAACGCCATTTAATGGTATTTACACCAAAAAGACAAATTATAATAGTAAATGGCCTATAGATTTTTCGAAAATCGGAATCAAGAAATCTAAAAAAAATTTGTTGTTTTGATATTCGTATACTGATCATTGGCTAAGGTAATGTTATATTTAAAAAAAAATATTGTCTTAGAGATGTGCCGTGATAACTCGGAAAAAAATCGACTCGAGTTGAAATTCAGGTAACTCCATTTTGAGCTCGAGTTACGAAATTCAAATTAGCTGAACGAAGCTGTGTCAATTTGTCATAAATTATTTTTATAATTCTTCTTCCATACCACACAATTATTATTACTACACTTAATAGGTAGCTATATGTTATTTTTGGTATGCGTATCGACAATCTTTATAAAATAATATCACTCTAACGTTATGACGTAAGTCTTAATGTTATTAATAATTTGACTATCACAAAGTATATATAATCAATTTTTATTGTACTATATAACATAAATTGATACAACATTATAAACATATTATCTAATATCAATTTATTTATTACATAATATATCAATAAATTGCTCGAATTAGTAAGTCGATTTCATCACTAAATTGTAGACAAACACTGCATTGGCCGTAAGATAAAGATGCGATTCGAGTAGAATTTTGTGACTCGAGCCACTCGGGTTAATTTATGTATGTATGTCATTCTAGTTGTACACTAGTTTTTAAGTAAATCGACTATTTAAAGAAAAGTTTATCATTAGAGTTGAGAGTAGCAATTACTTTAGTTGAACCATTTTTAAATATGTTCCTTTATAAATAAGTAATATGTGGCAACTTGAAATTAAAATTATAAATCAATATCATAAATCAAATGTCAGGTTTGTTTAAAACATGCCAGATGCAAGTTTGAATTTGGATGCAACTTGTGATGACCCGAGGATTATATATACGAGTAGAAGTAAATTAGTGAATTAATATCTATATAGCACCCTCTGAATCTATACGATTCGCCGAGTTAACTCGGTAACTTCGTAAAATTTATTTTCTATCGATTTTCGAGTTGGACTAATTCACTCGATTCACTCGAGTGAAATAAAACTTGGTTGGAGTCGCATCATTATGGTAAGAAGTATGTTTTTCTTTACAAGCATTACTAGACTAATATTTAAGAAAATATGGATATTATCAATTATCAGGAATGTTAGCCAAATATTAATTGACACAGTACGTATGTTTTTCTCTTTTTATTTTTTTGTGGTGAAATTCGCAAATAAAACTGACGAGTTTAGATTAATTAATATAAAAGTTTATTAATTTACACCTATTCTAGGTGGTGAAAATCTATTATTAAGTTTATAGATTTTACCTAAAACAAATACGAATAACAAATAGGTCTTAGAACCTTATTAGTTTGTTAAAAGTGACAAAGTATTAAGTTTATTTTATTAGTAAAATCTAAATTAAATAATAAATAGAATAAATGCACAAGAGAAGTTATTATAATGTTAAAAGAAAATTAGAATCTTTGGGTCGAGGGACTTAAAGAGGGTTTTGAAGGCTTCATATAACTCATTTGTGTACAAATAGGTACCTTATGTATTCAGCAAGATGCTTAATACTAAATGGCTTTTTTGTTAAGCCAGACACGGATCCTGGATTTATACCAGCCATAGTAGATAGGAAATATAAATGGTACATATATTTATGTGTAAAAATGTAGTAATTATTTATACTCGAAGCTAATATAAAGTTTAATAATAATAGTTTGCATAAAAAAAGTGTAATGGTTGTATCTATTATGCTTAGACAGCTGTGTTGTTCACTCTGCAGAAAAGAATATTATTTTGTCATCTAGAATCAGATATACTTAAAAGTAAAGTAAAGTTACAGCCTATATACGTCCCACTGCTGGGCTCAGGCCTCCCCTCATTTCTGAGAGGGTTTAGGGCGAGGAAGTGTCCGCCGCGCTGCCCAAATGCGTGTTGACGAACTTCACATGTCTTCGAATTATTTTTTTTCTTATTCCTCAGACATACAGGTTTCCTCACGATGTTTTCCTTCACCGCCGAGCACGTGGTAAATCAGCACTTAAAATTGCAATTAACAATTTCATTGGTGCCGGCGGGGATCGAACCCGGGTTACTCGCGTTCTGTTATATTTACAGCGAGCGTTAACCACTGAGCTACCACGGCTCTTAGATGTGCTTAATATAACAATAATATCTTTGTCTCCTATGTACATGAAACCAGTGAAAATAAAATGTGAGACAACTTTTACATAGTTGAATATCATTGATGTTAATCAATAATTACTGCTTCTGTATTTGATCAGCTGGAGCTGATTAATGCTGTATAATTTATAATAATTTCTTTATTATTTAACATATGAATAGGCAGATATAAGAAAATACTCACGGAAATATGTAAATACAGTTTATTGACATTGAAGGCATAGTCTTATCTCATATCTCTTATTATTAAAAATGTCCTTTTAATTCCTGTATAATG
Organism: Parnassius apollo; assembly: GCA_907164705.1. Taxonomy (NCBI): domain Eukaryota; kingdom Metazoa; phylum Arthropoda; class Insecta; order Lepidoptera; family Papilionidae; genus Parnassius; species Parnassius apollo. Next base: position 2,724,502 of record CAJQZP010001449.1, on the reverse strand, counting down.
TAGAAAAAATAATATATTGATAAGAATTATTATTTAGTTAAGACACCTTTACAATTTTCATTAACTTCTTTTCAGGTGGATCGCTTAGAACAAATCTGTATGCCTTGCAGGCTGAAAGCTTGCAGAGACAAAAAGTGTATGGATATTGAAGAAAACAGTCTTATATCATATCTCTTATAATTGAAAATGCTCTTCTGCTTGCTTACAATATCATAAATGAACATGTTACCATCAAGTTATTTTCAAAAAACCATCAGAAATATATCTAACACAATGTTTCTACCTATGTCCGTTATAGACAAAACATAAGAAACCATCCAACCAATTTCAATGAAAATGTTTGCGTGTGTTTGGATGGATCCCTAGATGGTTTATATTTACATTTGGACCCGGTAGATGGCACTGTTGTCGAGATCCATAAATCACCAGTGCTGCAGCTGAGGCGCATCGCTAGTAATAAATACATTTAAATTAAGCCTGTGTTTTTATAATCCTTACACAAACAGTTAAAAACATCTTCCTTCACTATTTATCATTGTGTAATAACATAGATAAGCATGTTAATTCCCAGTCATTTTATTATGATGTATACTACTTACTAATCAACTAAAACATATTAAAACAATGTCTTGACACCGCTCCTGTCTATATATGTCAGTCAATCATCAAAGTTCAAAAAATTTATTAAACTAAGTTTGTATAAAAGGGGTTATTATAGTATAATAAAGGAATTTATGATAGTGGGTAAGGTGATCGCTACCAAGCTATTTCTAATTTGTTCTGTGTTGTTAATTATGACATACATGAATAATGATTAAATACATGACAAAAATGCTTTTTATTTAAAGACCCACTGGGTATTTTGCTGGTTCTCTTCAAATCAGAGGTTTTTTCGAACCAGTGGTAAATTAAAAAAGTGACCAGTGGTAAATTAAAAAAATTAAAGAAGTGAAGTAGTATATATATATATATATATATATATATATATATATATATATATATATACCATAGAGAGCACATTAAGAACGTTTGCATACAAAAACTGTGAGCTCGTGCGTGTGTGATACCCTCTAGCGAAATATAGCAACACTACGCTGATTATTTGCATGGAAAACATTTCAGCTATTCCCCCATTAGGTGACGCTAATAAATATAAGTGAAGTAAAGTAAAGTAAAGTTACAGCCTATATACGTCCCAGTGCTGGGCACAGGCCTACCCTCATTTCTGAGAGGGTTTTAGGGCAAGGAAGTGTCCGCCGCGCTGCCCTGCCCCAATGCGTGTTGGTGAACTTAATATGTCCTCGAAATTTTTTTTCTTATTCCTCAGACATGCAGGTTTCCTCACGATGTTTTCCTTCACTGCCGAGCACGTGGTAAATCAGCACTTAAATTTGCAATTAACAATTTCACTGGTGCCGGCGGGGATCGAACCCGGGTTACTCGCGTTCTGTTATATTTACAGCGAGCGTTAACCGTCTGAGATACCAGTGCTCTATAAATTTAAATAATATCTAATAAATATAAGGTAAATATATAATATAGATAATAAATAATCGGTTTTAATATCGTTTTTTTTTAAGTTTAATGTTCCCGTTTCTACATCAAAATATCGATTACGTTGTTGAAGGTTACTAAGTTTGAAATGCATTACGATATAATAGTAGGGAATATGCATAATTGTTTTATTGTATTGTAATATGTTTTGTATTATGGCTTCTATCACACATAAAAATCATATTAATTTTTATGCCACTTTAGTGTCATGAAATGTGAGATGTGTGTGTGTGTGTGTGTGTGTGTGTGTGTGTGTATGTGTGTGTGTGTGTGTGTATGTGTGTGTGTGTGTGTGTGTGTGTGTATGTGTGCATGTGTGTATGTGTGTATGTGTGTATGTGTCTGTGTGTCTGTGTGTCTGTGTGTCTGTGTGTCTGTGTGCGTGTGTGCGTGTGTGCGTGTGTGCGTGTGTACGTGTGTGCGTGTGTGCGTGTGTGCGTGTGTGCGTGTGTGCGTGTGTGCGGGTACGCGTGTGTGCGTGTGCGCGTGTGCGCGTGTGCACGTGTGCGAGTGTGCGCGTGTGCGCGTGTGCGCGTGTGCGCGTGTGCGCGTGTGCGCGAATACGCGTGTGCGCGTGTGCGTGCGCGTGCGCGTGCGCGTGCGTGTGCGTGTGCGTGTGCGCGTGCGTGTGCGTGTGCGTGTGCGTGTGCGTGTGCGTGTGCGTGTGCGTGTGCGTGTGCGTGTGCGTGTGCGTGTACGTGTGCGTGTGCGTGTGCGATTGCGTGCGTGTGTGTGTGTGTGTTTGTGTTTGTGTGTGTGTGTGTGTGTGTGTGTGTGTGTGTGTGTGTGTGTGTGTGTGTGTGTGTGTGTGTGTGTGTGTGTGTTAGCATATCACAGCATAGCATAGAAAGAGTGACAAAGCAAATTTATATGGCAGATGTGAACGGCCGAGTCGGGAAGAGACGCCCTAGAATAAAGTTTATCGACCAATTTGGCGATATTTTGAAAAGGGGCTACGTTAGAAGTACCCTTAACCGACGAGCATGTATGCGTAGATATATCGATGTAAAGGAGGCGAAAGAGGTATGTTAGGATCGTGCCAAATGGATGTCCGTAGTCTCTGCCTACCCCTCTGGGTGACAGGCGTGAGTGTTTATGTTTTGTGTTATGTATATATCATAGCACAGCACATCGAGATACGCCAAATGCAATAAGAGAGCGCCTCTATGTTTTTGAATTCGTTTCTTTTACAAAAATAATTTTTCTAGCATATTTGTAAGAAGCTGGAGAGTCAACAATGATGGAGAGTTAGAGCAAATTTACGAAAAGAAGGATTACATTTACGACGAGATAATCCTGCCTTAGTCGATTGCTTATTGAGTCTATCATATACGGCTTGCGTTTCTACTGTAGCATTTAAGGAATTAACCATTTTATTTAATGATAATTCTTATATTTACGCGAACATTGCACATGATTAAAACTACTTTTACGGATTTTATCGCGTTTATTTTTTCTTACTTTTTATTTTTATTTTTAATTCCCGACGTTTCGGGCGCTTTCCAGCACCCATGGTCACGGGGGACTGAGATGACTGACGTCCCGAGATGACTGAAGTCTGCAGTTTGTGATCATATCCTAGACGGCCCCAACCATTACATCAGATTTGATAGACCACAAATCCTCGCGAAAGAACACCGATTCCTACCAAGGATGATACGTGAGGCTATTGAAATTAAAAAACATCCTAATTTCAATAGAGAAGGAGGCTGGGTACTACCACCTGCTTAGGATCCTATAATCAATAAAATTAAAACTAAACCCAAGCATACCACTGCAAGACCTCAGGACATAGTCAGTTCATTTTGCATAGATCGGACCATAAACAATAATCAAAAAAGCTGAAGGTACTCCGGGTTTAACAATGACATCGGGACGTCAGTCATCTCAGTCCCCCGTGACCATGGGTGCTGGAAAGCGCCCGAAACGTCGGGAATTAAAAATAAAAATAAAAAGTAAGAAAAAATAAACGCGATAAAATCCGTAAAAGTAGTTTTAATCACATTTTATTTAATATCAAACTTATTTTCTATATATTTAACTAAATCTTTTAAGTTTAATACTTAAAAGATTTTACTTTATCCGGTTTTCGTGGCAAAGGATCTTCACAAAATCCCTCCCGTAACATTTGACCATGTAGATGTCACCCGTTTACTTAAGGATATATCTAAGCTTCAGTACAAGGTTAGAGAGTTAGAAAAAGCATCAGTTACTACTGAAAAATTTGAATTACTCAAACAGGAAGTACATGATATGAAACATGCATCGTTGCTTGATAGTTTCCAGTTGAGAAATAAGGTAAACACAAGAAGAGGAGCGTGTTTACAAAACAGTCTTGAATGTGATAGTGGGCCTATAGGCCTCCATTACGTGCCTATTTTTTTTATAGAAGAGGGGGGCAAACGAGCATGCGGCTCACTTGATGTTAAGTGATTACCGCCGCCCATGATCAACCGCAACACCAGGGGAATTGCAGGTGCGTTGCCGGCCCTTTAGAAAGGAGTAAGCTCTTTTCTTGAAGGTCTCCAGGTCGTATCGGTCCGGAAAAATCGCCGGTGGTAAACTATTCTACAGAAAGGTTGTACGCGGAAGAAAACTCCTTTTGAAACGTACAGTGGTGGACCGCCAAGCATCCAGATGGTGTGGATGATATCGGGACGTTTGCCGCGTAGTGCGTTCACGAAATTTGGCGGCTGGGATTAATCCGAACAATTCCTCAGAGCACTCTCCATGGTATATGCGAAAGAAAATGCAAAGAGATGCAACATCTCTTCGCAATGCCAGTGAATCGAGCCGATCGGAAAGCACTCGGTCGTCGACGATTCGAGCTGCTCTGCGCTGGATGCGGTCAAGTGGAAGGAGCTGGTACTGGGGAGCCCCAGCCCAGAGATGGGAACAGTATTCCATGTGCGGCCGAACCTGCGCCTTGTAAAGTTGCAGGCGGTGTGCCGGCATGAAATACTGTCCCGCTCTGCTGAGCACGCCAAGCTTTTTAGAGGCCAATTTGGCCTTCCCTCCAGTGACCACGAAACTGCACGTCACTCGATATGTCGACGCCGAGGATTCCAATACTGGCTGAGGCAACAAGGGGAGTGCCTTGAAACTGAGGGGATACGACAAAGGGGTTCTTTTTAGCGGTTAACGCGCAAACTTGTGTCTTCTGGGGGTTAAACTGGACTAGATTTAGTCGCCACCAATCTGAGATTCTGTTCAGCAAAGACTAGACTTCAGACACAAGTTTATTCCGGCACTCGGAGACGTTTTCCCGAGAAATATTGGCTCGACCGGTGTAAAGAGCATCACCAGTGCTGTCATCTGCATAGCAATGAATGTTACGGGTTTGCAACATATCATTGATATGCAGAAGAAACAGCGTTGACGATAGCACGCAGCCCTGTGGAACACCAGCATTAATAGGCTTGCAATCGGAGCTTGCACCGTCGACAATGACCTTGATGCTCCGATCTGCAAGAAAGCTGGTGAAGATGGCCTATACAACAATCGCGAGGAACAGCTGATTCAAAGGGTAACGGTCGGAAAACGGAACTATTATCAAAAACACTTGATCAGCGCGATAACAACAGTGCCGTTCCTGTCTTAAAAGAACAGGAACGTGAGATAGATTGCTCTGATAAGGAGAAACGAGAAGAAAATTCATTGGATGTACTGTGTGTGAGCGAGAAAACTGAAAAGAAACTAGTTGAAGAACAAACTGGTGCGATTCTGTCGCAATCCCATACCAACGGTCAGCGAGCGGTACCAGTATCGACGGGATCTGGTTTAAGTGAGGCTTCTTGGGCCTCAAAGGCGGCGGTACAACGTGCGAGTTTATGTGAAGTGAGAGTGAATAGTGAGCAAAGGGCTGTGAATAATGCGAACACGGAATGGAAGTTAGCGCAAAACAAGCGTTCAAAACAAAATAGATTCGTTAGTCGAAAAGGCAGAGCTATAACTGATCCGGATCATAAATTTAAAGCTGCGGACATAAAAGTGCCTTTGTTGATATCGAATGTAAGTACGGAAGCAAATGAAGATGACATTGTTCAGTACATAAAAGAAAAAACGAATGAAATTGTATCGTTAAAAAAGATAAATATTAAGTCTATTAGAAAATACGCAATGCGTTTAAACTGTATGTGTCAAAGCATAAGATAGACATGTTTTTAAACGATGAGTTATGGCCAAACGGAATTGGTTTTAGGCGATTTGTGTATTTTATGTACAGAACTAAAGATAGGCAATCTAATTCGAGTTAGTTAGTCACATACTTTTATTAAATAATGTGTAGTGAAACCATAAAAAAGTTTCTAACATTTACATGTTTTAACTGTAAGTCAGCTAAGCGTTCTATAGATGATATTAGGGGCATATGTATGTGTTCAGATGTGGTCGCTCTTCAGGAGACTTGGCTACTCCCACATGATGTTCCTTTCCTAAGCTCGATTAGTCGTGAGTTTGAATATACGGGTAAGTCTGCAGTAGACACCTCGGAGGGATTATTGAGAGGAAGACCTCATGGGGGGGTTGCCATTCTCTGGAGGAAGGGTATTTTTGAGTCAGTTTCTGTTGTAAACTGTAGTAGCTCTCGATTAGTGGGCATTACAGCCACGACTGGGGGTCGCAATATTATTGTCTTTTCTGTTTATATGCCTACGGACTGTGCGGACAATCTACCAATTTTTACAGATATATTGAGTGAGATCAATGCTATCATAGCGAGTAGGGATATAGAAAATGTTTTTATGCTTGGGGATTTTAATGCGCACCCTCATGAACTATTTTTTAATGAACTAAATAACTTTTGTTCTGATTAGTCGTGGTTTTGTGCGGATATACCGAAGCGTTGGGAGTGGACGGTGATACCTACACCTTCATAAGTGACGCTCATGGAAGTAGGAGGTGGCTAGATAACTGTTTAGTATCCAAATCAGCCTGGAATGCAATTAAGAGTGTAAGTGTCTCCGAAGATGTTTACATTTCTGATCACTTACCAATTTATTTAGAATGCAACTTAGAGGTGGTCAGGCCTAAACGGACAGTTAAAAGTCATGATAAAAACCTGGTCTTATGGGGTGATATTACAAATGTAGAAACGCAATGTTACCAAAACCTTTGTAATAGCAAATTGCGGGACATTGACTTTCCTCATGAGTTTACAAACTGTCCAAATGGCTTCTGTGGCTTGGCCGAACATAGGGTCGTATTAGATAATTTTTATGAACAGATTGTTAGTATATTATCTGAGGCGGCTAAGGAATCCAGTGATTTGTAAGGGGGGGACCAAGGCGGGGTAAGCGCGTATGTGGGTGGAACAGCTATGTAAAAGTGGTCTCAGTGGTCGTCCCTTATCTGGTCCTATTTATGATGAAATGAGTGAAAATCGAAAAATTTTTAAGAGTAAACTCAAATATTGTCAGAAAAATGCTGAGCAAATCAAAAAGGGTAGATTAGCTTAACAAAGAGCAAATAGGGACTTTAAAAATTTCTGGAAGTCGACCAGTAAGTTGGACACTAAGCCTAGTCTTGCTACGAGCGGGATTAGTGAACCCCGTGACATCGCTAGTATGTTCATGGAACATTTTAAAGTACAATCTCCACTTAGGCCCTCAACACAGGTGAGTAGTGCCGAGACCGCTTGTGGGGGAGAGGAACCTCTTGTGCATATTTCTGCTAAACGGATACGCAGTATCATAAAAGGTATGAGCCGAGGTAAGTCTCCAAGACACGACGGGCTCAGCATTGAACACCTGAAGCACGCTGGATTTCACCTGCCGCGAGTCCTGTCCATGTTTTACACAATGTGTATTAGTCACTCTTACTTACCTACAAATCTGATGAAGACAATAGTAGTTCCCATTGTGAAGAACAAGACGGGAGACATCTCTGACAAGGGTAACTATCGTCCTATTTCCTTAGCGACTATTATAGCAAAGGTGTTGGACGGTGTGCTTGATACCATCTTAAGTGACCACATTCGACTGCATGACACACAGTTCGGATTTAGACCAGGACTATCAACTGAAAGTGCTATTTTAAGTCTGAAGCACACCGTTCGATATTACGTAGATCGTGGTACCCCGGTATATGCCTGTTTCCTTGATCTTTCCAGGGCATTTCTCTCGTCTCATATGACGTGCTCTTGAGGAAGGTAGAGGACAGGGGTGTACCGTCAGAGATATGTGGTCTGCTCAAATATTGGTACAGTAAACAAATAAATCATGTGAAATGGGACGATACTCTTAGTGAACCGTATAGGTTGGAATGCGGGGTAAGGCAGGGGGGTCTAACGTCTCCCAGATTATTCAACCTATACATAGATGCTCTCATAGGCGAGCTCAGCAGCAAGCGTGTCGGATGCAGTGTTGGTGGGGTTACTATTAACAACATCAGCTATGCAGATGATAATATGGTGCTGCTGGGACCGTCGGTGAGGGCAGTAAGAGAGTTACTGAAGGTGTGTGAAGCATATGCTGAGTCGCATGGTTTGGCATATAATGTCAAAAAATGTGAGTACATTGTTTTTAGGGTCAGGGGCAAGCCTAGGATTGATGAACCTGACCTGTTCTTGAATGGGTCAAAAATTAAAAAAGTGACGTCCTTTAAATATCTAGGTCATTTTCTTGCCGATGACCTGAAAGACAATGTAGATATTGAGAGGGAACGCAGGGCTCTAGCGGTCAGGAGTAACATGCTGGCCCGTAGATTTGCTCGATGTACGGACCTAGTTAAAATTACCCTATTTAAGGCATACTGCCAGAGTCTGTATACGAGCAATCTATGGATGAATTACACTAAAAGGTCGCTGGATGCCCTGCGTGTTCAATATAATAATGCTTTCAGAATGTTGTTGGGACTGCCTCGATACTGTAGTGCGTCGGAGATGTTTGCGCAAGCTCGCACGGACGGCTTTCATGCGATTATACGTAAGAAAACTGCTTCGCTGCTTAGAAGGGTGAGAGACAGTCACAACAGCATTTTGAAAACAGTAGCGGAGGACTATAATTCTCCGATTTTGAATAAGTTTATCCATACTTTAATGTTTACTAACACTAGTTTATAAGTCAATTGTTACTAACACTACTATGGATTAATTTTGGTCTGAAATAAAGATTATTATTGTTATTATTATTAATAATAATATTTTCCGTTTCAAATATTTATTTTGTTGGCCTAGTTTTTTAATTTTCGCTTCTTCATCCAAATGCTTTGAACATAATTTTGATATAGCAGATGGAACCCAATTTTCTTCTCTGCGCTCTATTTGGACAAACGTTTCACACACTGCGGTATTAACTGATGAAAACCTAAAATTACCAGATACGTGCTTATACAAAAACCATAATTATAATGCCTCTTCATAGAAATCTGTAAGCAAATGATTTTTAATAACATGATATGTTTGTAATTTTTATGTTATTATGTCAATTTAATCAGATGCTATACTTATAGACCCACATATATAAAAAACCGTCACTTTAAGTTTTTACCTTATTTCCTAACTTAGGCTTAACCTACAACTTCTTGTATCGTATATCTTTAACAGTGTAAATTATGTTTAATGTAACAAGCATATAGTCCTCCCCTATCAGTGTAAGTCAGGATCTATAAGGCTCCGTCTTTGAAAACCACCAGACAATGAAGCCCGGTGTGTAAAAGCATAGCAAGTATCCTCAGCATGCCCAAAAGCAACACAGAAAATCTCATCAGCATGCGTAAACAAATATTTTCCCATCCTTTCTCCACATAAAGTAAGCTACTTAGCATAGTTGGTATATGCTACTCATCTTTGTTAGTATGGGTACAGTATCGTTGACTGTTTCACCTCCTTAAATATTGTAGATGATTAAAACGGCATTCTGTATTTTTTTAATCGATAACGCCAATCGTCAATCACTAACACATTTGATTACACTACTGGATAACAGAGGGCGCTTATGAAAAAATAATAAATGTTCTAGAAAAATCAACCAGATATATTAAAAATAAAAGATTATTTTGAAAGCATACATTATAATTACGATAATAAACTAAAATCACGTAAATTTTTTTGCTCCATATCGTGACTTACAATATCTTAATGCACAACAGGGCATATTTTCTTTAAAAATAAATTTTAAATTTACGAAGCGACTGCGTCTTGACCTTTTGACGATGTCACTTAGACTAAATGACAAAAACCGGAGATATATCCTATAGGACAAAAGTTACAGACGATAATTTTGTTGCTGATGTCCGGTCTATTACTACTACTAGGTACTTAAATGTCATTGCTTTCAATAAGTATTACTTATAATCTAAATTGAATAAAAGGTTTCTGTTTCTGTACCTACTACTGTTAATCGAATACTTAAATAAATTATGATTTATAATAATAAATAGAGTTACCTACATTATATTTTGTGTTTTGTAATACAACCAGTTTAAAACATATTTCTTACTGTGTGTTGGTAATATCATAAATATACATATATACACATTACCCCTTAGCCATCTTGGTATTTAGAATTTACACACACAATCAATCAATATATGTCAAAAATAGAATCCATATGACACGACATTTGTGCACAGACAGGCACTATGTTTTGCGGGAACTTGTGAAAGGTTTTACATCGATTTTAATATATTTATAAATGCTGAATATACCTACAGCTTAGTTTTATATGCACTATTATTCAAGTGTGCACTATTTTAAGTTATAATACCGATGAATACTACTAGAAAATCGCTTTCAGTTTGTTTTTAAGTTATTGTTAGATTCACATTTTATTTGTTAATTTCTCAGTACTCCGTTTAGATGCAGTGAAACTAATAAAATTATTGTAATCTATGGATTATAAGGAATAAATCGACATGCATTTCATTGATAATCTTTAAAATTTGTAGTGGGCCCATTTTCCATAGAAAAATTGATTATCTCTTTTAGCTTCCTGCACTCATTTTTCATTTATACTTGAACTGTGCTAAATCGCACACTCCTTTGTGCGTTTAGAAGAAATCCTTTTTCTTATAGGTATTTTGAATTATTCTGTTGTTTGACCTATGACTTAGGAAGCAGCAGCCGTCGTCTAAATCATGCACTCGTTTACTTACTACAGTGTTTGAATAGATCGCAATATTGCAGTATTGAGAAGTCGTCGAAATTGTAAAGCCCACATGCGATTAGTTATTGATGTATGTAACTAGAAAGCTATGAGTATAATTTCATATCTCACAAGAGTAAACATTGCATTATCTGCAAAATTCAAGACACGTACACACACACACACACACATATATATATATATATATATATATATATATATATATATATATATATATATATATATATATATAAATACATACATACATATGCATTAGAGTCACACTACAGTACACACACAGTACACAGTAATGTACCTGAACCTTTTTCATATCACTTTTTTGTCCGTCTATCCATCTGTCAAAACCCTCAGGGGTTAATGGGTTTCTTTACAGATGTTTCACGGCTAAATGTAATCAAATTAAAATTGATGACATGAATGTTTAAAACTTCGTCAAAATACAGTCTGAGCGTTTAAGTACGAGTGAACAGGCTTTTGTTGCTAAGAAAGTGCGATTTACCATCTAGGGCATCATCACCAGTTATTACCAGGGGCGTATTGGTATCCGGTTACACACACAGTACGAAACACAGCAGGCCTGGGCCTTGCAGCGATCTTATATTTGGGCGGTAACTTTTCTTTTTACTTTTTTTATGTCCAACGTATTATTTATTTATACAAAAATAACTGAAAACTTTAAACGAAAAATTCGACTTTATTTAAAAAGTAAAATACTTTTACAGTTTTTAGTTGGTGCTAAGTGTATAAAATAATTAATTACTGTAAGTTCTAAGTCCCACTTCAAAATAGGTAATTATATTAATTTTTTTTTAGTTATTTGAAGTTGAATTTAAAATTTTATTAACATTTTTTTTTAATTTGAAGGTACTAAGAAAAACCACAACCTCAATGTGATCGAAATTGTTATATTAATATTTTCACCCCTATTTTCCGCCCTAAGGGGTAGAATTTTACTCCAGTTTTATAATGTCTCTTGACTACCTTAGTGTTGTAACCTATTTAATATGAAACAATCATGAAACCTAGTCGGCCTAAAATGTCGGCATGCTACCTTTCAACCACAGAGCAAGGCTGTAGTAGAGCGACGTTGCCGCTGTATTACGGTTGTAGTATGAATAGGTCGGCTCAAACGGGGAAGGACCACGCTCTCACAGAACACCAGCGAAAAATAGCAACTTAATGCTAATGTGTTTCGTACTGTGGGTATATAGAACCAGAGACACTTTCTACTGGAAACGTGGCATTGCATCTTAGTCGTCAGAACACCTCATAATGACAACGCATCTGCATTTAGATCCTTACTTGAGTATAAATGTGTGCTCGCATGTCACCCTTATTTTATAAAAAAAAAAACAGAGTACTTAATATGCATCTGAAAGTTTTAATGCATGTAGGATTAATTATGAATTAAAAAAGCCATTATTAATATTGAGCGCTAATTAAAATAAACGCACACGACGCAGTTCAAAGAGTTACATTTTGCTATTTATCGAATTCATATCCACATTAATTATTAATGCGTGCACGTATCCGATAACTTTAATATAGTCGTTTTTTATAAAACATTATAAGTTATTATCTTTGTATTAAAAATCTAGAAAAATGTGTTGTGTGTATTTAAGTGGGTATACATGATGTCGAGTAATGAATGTGTAATATGGTACCTGCAAGTAGCACGATGAAAGTTAGACGCAACACAGCAGTTTTATGCTGCTACTTTACGCTGGTATTTAACTCAAATTCAAGAATTTGTGCACGAGCTTACAAAGAGCAGTAATTAATATTTTAATTACAAATTACTTGTAAAATAAAGATATCCGCATAGTGATATGCCGTAAAATGAAGATATGCAGGTATCTTAGAACCAAAGTAACCAACGGATCGGTAAGTTGAAGTGACAATAGGCCGCCAATATCGATCGAAAAACCGACAAAAAATGGGTAAGGAGAATTTTCAGTGACAGTCTTGTATCGTCAAGTGAAATGTAGGGTTGCTTCTTATTAGATGGATTGAGTAAGACATGCAGAAAGTCGACGGATGTACGTGGATAAGGGCTGCTTTGTGGATATGGCCCATCCTTTCAAATGGGAAAGGCCCACGTCCAACGGTGTGCTTTGCGGGGTGATGAAGAAATAAATACAATAATATTTTTATAGAATAAGAGCGAAAAACGAGCGTGTGCTCGTTTTTCGGTCAGTGTTGGTCACCTGATGTACATATTTCCTCAATTGATAATAAAAATGACATCTATATCTATCCTCGATCACGAATCAAAATGCAAATGCATTGTTGCCACTGAGGACTAAGATAGAATGCCTCGTTTCCAGTAATAGGTTTCACTACATTCACCATCTGAAACTCAGCAGCATTGAGCTGTTGTATTTTGTGAGAGTTCCTGTCGAGCCGACCGATTCGCACTACAAACATAACTTAGCTGCAGCTTGTCTCTACCACGTAGAAAATCGGTTTCATAGACTTTGTAAGGTTCAGGGATCATAATATAAAATGTGCCGTTTTTTTGTGGAGTTGAAGTGACAAACGAAATAACAGGCAGAAGAAACAGGTGGTAAGTGGCTACTACAGTCTATGGTCTGACATTGAGACCGGAATACAGCACTGCCATTTGTCGGCAGATAGGTAAGAGGGTGTTGCACAACGGTTGTCACCTCTGATGTCTAGAACAAATACCCGTTGCCGTAACAGCCTATCAGAAGTCTACTGCTGAATATAAGCCTACCCCAAACATTGCCCCTTAGGTGAGATATCTGCTGCAGTCTATGGACTGACATTCAGACCGGAATACATCACTGCCATTTGTTGGCAGATAGGTAAGAGGGTGTTGCACAACCGTTGTCACCTCTGATGTCTAGAACGAATACCCGTTGCCGTAACAGCCTACCAGAAGTCTACTGCTGAATATTGGCCTCCCCCAAACATTGCCTCTTAGGTGAGATATCTGTTGCAGTCTATGGACTGACATTCAGACCGGAATAAAGCACTGCGATTTGTCAGTAGATACAGGTAAGAGGGTGTTGCACAACCGTTGTCGCCTCTGAAGTCTAGAACGAATAATCGTTGCTGTAACAAGCTACCAGAAGTCCACTGCTGAACATTGGTGGCCTCGTCTCCCCCGAACATTGCCTCTTAGAGGAGATATCTACCTTAGTTGTCACGTTTGGCAGGCAACTGTTTCTTTTAGTTTATATTACGAACACTCTGCTCCTCTGGTAACAAATTCCCTCTGTCACCTTACAACGTAGTTGTCTTACAACGTAGTGGATATTCTTACACCGAAATTAAAGGCACTCATTGCCAGCTAATATTTAAATTATTCAGAACAGATTTGCTTTAAGATTAGTTATATTATTTCTTTACAAATCTATGTACATATAAATAAATAGTCATGCCCACTTTGCATACATTTAAAAACCTGATAGTGAAAGTCCCCCGTGACCATGGGAGCTGGAAAGCACCCGAAACGTCGGGTATAAAAAATAAAATAAATAAAACGCGATAAAATCCGTAAAAGTAGTTTTAATCAATATATAGTGTTCGCGTAAATATAAGAAATCATTATGTAAACCAACCAGTACGGACTGGAAATAGCTGATAGTGAAATTTTATATATAAGTAGTTAGAAGGTATAGTAGAAAAACTTCGTGTAAGTTTAGAAAATAATATCATATAGTCATTTTTACGAATTAAATGCTACGAAGCCCAAACCATATTAATGTTATTTTTTAGGTTAGGATTTGCCGTTACCAAATAGGTAATAAATAAATAAATGTGCTCGCACGCTCGCAGCTAAGATAGGAATACTTACCTAACTTTGGTCTAAATCGTCTTTTTACTTTATGAATTTCTTGAAACCAACTGCCCTCTCGTCACTGCTTACTCTCGATGATTGTCACTACAAATTGAGTGTTAAACACTATCTGCTGTTTCTCCAGTACACATAAGTACCTACTTACTAACTAAATTTTTAGTAAAAAAACGATAGAATAGTTTCTATATATCTAAACAGTCTAACTTATTTTATGTATTGTCAAAATGATAACTTATCAATTAAACATATTTCATTGACCTATGGTACATACATACATACCTGGTGAATAAAATGGGAATAACAAATAAAAAATTATGTTAAAGTGAAATTCAACGAAGAACTGCGCCGATGCAATAGCAGAACTGACGAATGTCAAAAAAATCAATTTCATTCGTGTGCACTGAATGACATACTGTATGATTAATTAATTTAATTACTATATAATTTTTATTAATGTGTACTATACAAAGACTAATAAAGAAATACTTACTGATTAAATGAAACATTGAAATTGATTGATTGAGATTGATGAAACAGAAACAGAGTTGAATAAAGTAGCAGTGTGTAAAATGGAACTTCCTAGAAAAAAGGTAGTTGAGATGCGTTCAAAATATAGTAATACGTATATCATTGACCTAGAATAAGCTTAAAGAAATATTAAAAAAATATTTTCCTGAGTTTCTTTTAACATTGTGATAAGCGTAATTAATTTACAATTCAATTAGATGAATTCTAAGATTTGTTTTATTTCTATACATGGTCAGGTAAAAAAATGGGCATCTTTCTCTGAATCGTAACTCGTACTACCTTATATTGAACAGGTGGGGAGCGCAATATTTTTGTAAGCCATTCAGACGTTGCAAACTATTTTTAAACATTTTGTCTGTTAGGCTGTTCAAATTTATTTTGTTGTAATAACACTTCAGAGCGATGCGACGAATGATCTAAGCTATATCTCATCTGAAAAAGTTCTTTTTTTTAATCAGCAATTGATAAAATATTTTTTAGGGTAATTAATAGACCGTAACCAGGCGAGTGAAAGTAATGTTGCTAATACTTACTTTTCTGACTTCACTTTGTTTCTTTCGAAAAAATGGGAGACCATATTTCTTTCGCAATAAATTAGGAGAGAGCAGTTAATTTGTGGTTTACAAATGGATGGCTGACGATAAATTTTAGGCTCAGTCGTAATTTCGTATAAAACATATTTAAGGTCTAAGCAGATACGATTAATAGAAAAAAATTATGGTTGAATAAGATTAAGGAGCATCTACGTTAAAATGAATACATATACATACATATATATATATATATATATATATATATATATATATATATATGTATATATATATATATATATATATATATATATATATATATATATATATATATATATATATATATATATATATATATAAACACACATGCCTGTCACCCAGAGGGGTAGGCAGAGACTACCGATTTCCATTTGCACGATTCTGACATACCTTTTTCGCTCCCTCGATATCCATACACCTATGCATACATACTAGTCAGTTAAGGGTACTCTAGAGTTAAAATAAATGTATTTTATCATAACTATTTTTATTTTATTTTATTGTTAATGAGGCGTTGCATCTTATCTTCAGGGGTGACAACGCATCTGCATTTTGATTCTCAATTAAGGAAAGATGTAGAAGTCTATGGGTCACAGCATACACTTAACATCAGGTGGATTGTGCGCTCGATTATCATTCTTAGTCTATAAAAATATTAAGATATTTATTTCTTCATCACTCCGCAAAATTCCTCCGCTGGACATGGGCCTCTCCCGTTTGCAAAGGATATGGGCAGGCTATGTCCACGAAAACCTGTCCGGAGCTACTTAAACCCATCAACTTTCTGGATGTCTTACTTAATCCATCTAATAAGGGGCAACCTTACACTTCGCTTAATGGTATAAGGCTGCCACTCGAGATCCCTTCTTACCCATTGCTTGTCAATTTTTTTGAGCGATAAGGGCGACCCATTATCATTTCAGCTTACTGATCCGTTTTTACTCTGGCCCTATCTCGATTATATTCATTTCACGGGATATTATTACGCGGATATCTTCTTTTTCCAAATATTTCGTAATTAAAATATTAATTACCGCTGTTTACAAGCTTGAATTCGAACACATATTCGGGGAACACGATCAACCCTTGAGTATGGAGCTGTCACTCACAGGTTTTAAATTTAGGTGCATTAGAACATCAAATCCGCGACCACGTCAGTGATTTAGACACCTCGACAGGCTGTTAACCTTCGTCATAATCAACCTTATCACGAAATGTTAACTGACGTTAAAAATTAAGCGTACATCCTTTCAATGGCTAGAGGTACATAGGGCAAATTGATTATTTTACACTTCTGGTCGCTCTTAAATGTTTGAATTTCGAATGTGAGCTATATTTTTTAAAATACCAAAAACTCATAGTATATTGATTATTGTTTTTAGCGGGAAGTCCCACGGCCTACGGGATTAAATAGAGTATGGGATTTTACACTACCATCACACATTTATTTTCTGATGGATGGATCTATTATAATAGTTGAAAATTTCAATATTTCCGTTGTTTTGTCAGGTGTTGTATTAAGAAAAATTGTCAGGCAACTACAGATTCAAATAATAATACTAAAGAAAAATTGAAACAACAGTTCCGACATCGAATCAACACAATACTTAAGACACAAATAAACGCTAGAAACACAATAAAGGCCATCAATACTTTTGCTGTGCCAGTACTCACTTATTCATTCGGAATAATCAACTGGGAAACGTCTGATTTAAAAGCTCTGACGGATTATAAACACAACACTGACCAAATTTCACAAACATCATCCAAGGTCATGCTTACAGACATTGACAAGAAAAGAAGGTGGCAGGGGAATAATCGATATAATAAACTTACATAACAAGCAAATTACGACCTTCAGACGATACTTTTTCAACAAATAAGAATCTTCCACACTCTACAAGGTTATAGTACAAAATGATAATAAATTAAGACCCTTGAACTTAAAAGAAAACACTACACAAAACTGAAAAACTGACGACGACAAAACAAAAATCGCCGAGTGGGCTGATAAGTCTCTACATGGAAGACATCGATATGATATAAGCAAAAATAATGTCGACAGAGAAGCATCGAACGCATGGCTGATTCATGGCGAACTTTTCCCAGAGACTGAAGACTTTATGATTGCTATACAGGATCAAGTAATAGAGACCAGGAACTACCAAAAGTATATTATAAAAACCTTCACTTCTGATACGTACAGAAAATGCAGTAGTTGTCCAGAAACTATTCAACACATCACAGGTGCGTGTAAAGCAATAGCCTAAACAGATTACAAACACAGACATGATCAAGTTGCAAATATTATTCACCAAAAGCTAGCCCACCGACATTACCTAATAAACTCAATTGAATCCTATTATAAATACAACCCAGAAAGCGTATTAAAAACCCCAAAACGAAGATTTACTTTGCGCGCTATCCTCACAGACCGAACCATTCACTGTAAAATACCAGATATTACATTGATTAATAATACTAACAAAATCGGATACCTTATAGATATAGCAGTCCCTAATACGCACAATCTACAAGCTACAATAGCCGAAAAGCTCTCTAAATATGCAGAACTTAAAGATGAAATAACTCGACTCTGGCATCTTCAAAAAGTAATTATAGTGCCCATTGTACTATCGACAACCGGTGTAATACCGAAGCAATTACACCAATATATAAATACTTTAAATTTACTACCCAACACATACAAAGTGTTACAGAAAGCTGTAATACTAAATACATGCAGAATAGTTAGTAAGTTTCTGCAAAACGACGAAAAAACCACACCCATACTTAGACAAATTGCCTCACAACCTACACAACTAACTTAATAAGGTAGTTCACAGGATAATACCAAATCCAGCACTAATATACACTTGGCTTAGGCCCGTGCTATTATTAAGCTGGTAAAAGCCGAGATATGAAAGTAAACAACATAATAATAATAATAATAGGCGTAGGGAAGTGACGATCCCATCGCCCGCTGACGTGACGGTTATGTGGCAAAACTGCTACGTCTGCGCAGTCAGTCTGCACCTTGCCAAGAGGTGTGAGCGCCGTGCCTCGGCAAAAATTGGCCTTGGCATATGGCCTCACTATGAAACAGCGCCGGGTCTGGGCGTCTCCCGCTAAATGACGCACATTATTGATGATGGAACACAAAAGAATGCGCAAAGGGCCGCTACCTGGAGGTCGCCAGGGTGCGTCTGGAGCTGGCGCTTGGCGCGACAGCATGCGAACCGCCAGCCAAGCGCGAGGTGCTGCACGAACACCCAGCAGCCCTTCGCATCCATCATCCCCACCAGCTTGCTTGGTGTCGGCAGGGTCTTCGCAGGCCCAGCAATCGGCACCCGCCACTGGTGGAGTACGCTGCATGCGATGGACCATAAATATGAATATAAACGCATTGCGGGCGTATTTTAGGGCGAAAGGGGGAGAAGTTGGAGGTTTCGCGTATCGAGCTAGGATGCATCGTCTTTTTGCTGAGCTGGAGCCATCTATTACCGACACCGAGCAAAACCTGGCAGACCGAGTTCGGTATATCTTTCGCTCAAATATATTCGATGGCGCCGAACTCGAACGGCTACGACGTGAGGCTGTTCACTCATCAAATGAAAATGCTACGACTGAGGATGGGGTGCCCTAAGTTGCAGAACAACCCGCACACGTGGATGCCGCCGTGAATACCCCAGTGGTTGCTGATTCAAATGATGATGGAACATTCACCCAGGAACTAGAAATAGAGCAAATGAGGAGTATATTGGAAGAGGCAATTGTGGAAATGCGCAGTACGCCTCTCGAAAATCGACCGCGACTTCCCCGCATAGCCTAAAGTAAGTGGAATCGGGCTGTCGTGGGGGCTCTGAACCCAATGCTGGTGACCTATTTGGAAGCCAATCTGAAGGCATTCTGGCGTGGCCTGTAGTCAGAGCCCGTAAACCACAGCTAGGCCCTTGGACGGAAGTTGTGGCGAGTCAGTGTGCGAGTATAATGCCTATGGACCCCGTCATTATAACACCGGATGACGTAGCTGAGGCGGTATAGAAATAGGTCTAAAATTAGCGGGGTCCAATGTATTGCCAGATTTAAATGAAGGTATTACTTTACTATACTTCATTAAATCAGGAAACACACCAGATTCGATACTAGTATTAAAAATAATAGATAGTTGAGGTGCGATTATATCTATTATAGACGCAATAACTTTAACGGAAATCCCCCACAGATCGGCGGTTCTCTTAATATCAATAGTCT
The DNA here is from genome assembly GCA_907164705.1 of Parnassius apollo. NCBI lineage: Eukaryota > Metazoa > Arthropoda > Insecta > Lepidoptera > Papilionidae > Parnassius > Parnassius apollo. The sequence continues at coordinate 2,704,667 of CAJQZP010001449.1, read as the reverse complement.
TAAAATATTTTACAATATCTTTTGATGACACTTTATGAAATGTAAAATTCCTTGCACACACATTTACATTTTGTTTGAGTAATGATTCGGCGACGGCAGGAGAAGAATTCAGTGACTTAGTGGTTAAGATCGGAATATCAGTAAAATATTTCTCAAAAACCATTGCAACATCCTGATCTGATTTAGTTAATTTATTGTTAAAACTTAACTGGTAATTTGAATTGCGGGAGTTGACCTTACCCGTTTCACTATTAATGTCATTTTAATTTTATTAGAAGCAGTCTTTATTTTGTTGCTCAAGTACAATGTCTTGGCTAAGGAGCACACTCTTTTAAATATTTTGGAATATTTTTTTACATATTCCCTAAATTCGACTCTCGGATTATATGACCTTTCATTGTAAAGTTCATATAACCTTTGACTACTCTCATGGACTCCTACTGTCGCCCACTCATTAAATGCCTTGCGATTGTTCAAGGAGAATATTTTAGAAGTAAAAGTATTATTAAATTCATTGCAAATGAGCTTAAATAATGTTCCATACAAAAAATTTGGATTATTTTGGTATGAAAGTAATGGAATTTTTTTTACTATGTTACTTCTAAACTTCTCCAAGCGATGTGCATTTACTGGAACAAATACTACTTTTTTATCTACTTGCTTTTTGTGAACATAGGGTAATGAAACTAATTGTCCACAGTGATCAGAGCTCAATTTTTGAATTATAAATTTATTGATCAGCTTAACATTTGTAAAAATGTTATCTATACATGTTGCACTAGATTCAGCAATACGTGTTGGCTCCAAAAATAAATTAAAAAGACCATAAGATTTAAACAATGAGCTAAATTTTATATTGGTGGAGGAAGCTTCTAGGATATTGATATTGAAGTCTCCACCTATTACAACAGTTTTATTCTGTTTATTAAGCTTAGCGAAAACTTCCTCCATAATTTTTTCAAAAGTATCATATAAAGAATATGGGGGTCTGTAAACGTTCACAACAATGAGGTGCTCAAACCCAACACATGCCATTTTTACAGTTCGCTCAACAGAGAGGATCACAATATCTTTACGTTCTTTTTATGATAGTAATTTACTAGCTAAAACTAAGGAGCCACCTCTTAAAATCGTTTCTCTATTGAAAGAACTGACCACCTGGTGATTACTGAAGTTAAACATTAAATTATGAGCTTTTGACCAATGTTCAGTAATACATAAAATATGAATATTGTTGCTATTTAAGAACAATTCAATTTCTAGCTCTTTGCCTATCATGCCTTGTATATTCTGATGCACCGGGTGTAAACAATTTTTATTATCATTTTGTGAAGTTACATATACAACTGCAACTATTAAGGATTTGTAAGCTACATTCTAAATTATTTAAATCATTATAACTGCTAGAGATTACCTCTATTATCTCATTTTCTAATTTAAATTACTTGGAACGGATTCAAAATTGCATGTCAAATCATAATGCTGCTCAATAGGAGCAGATGTCTGGGTAGCCAAGTCCTTGACTGAGTTAATATATAAATAATAAGGTAGCACATTTGCTATCTGTCTTAAATTATATTTGGATAGGTAATACCTATCTGTAGTCAAAAATTTCTTAATTAAATTATTAATATCTTTTAAAATAATTCTATTAGTATAATCGTTACAATTAAATGTCAAATTTAAATTATTGTTACGTGATAAATTATTTATTAATAAATTTAAATCATGCCTTATTTTATTCTCCTGTGGCCAACCCTGTATATAAGGCAATGTAAACAAAATAATTTTATGTACATTTAAAGTATTGAGGTAATCAATATATTTTAATAATTGATTTTTGTTTACATTGCCTCTTCTCCCAACAAGAATTATTAATGTGCTATTAGGACAAAACTTACTAGTTAAAACTTTATTCATTATATGACTAAAGGATGCTCCAGGCATACAATAATTACTAATCAATTGTCCTTTTAAATGGTTCTTTAACATCATGCCCAAAAACCGAGGGTTTTGTTTGTGCAATACAGGATCAGGTTATTAAGACCAACAACTATTGGAGATACATCCTAAAAAGATGGCGCCGTCGACGTCTGTCGAGCTTGTCGCCATCCCGGTGAGTCGCTTAGGCATGTCGTCTCCGGTTGTTTGGCGCTTTCTAACTCTGAGTACTTGCACAGACACAACCTAGTAGCCAGAATTCTACACCGGGAGCTCGCTCTGAAATACGGTCTCGTGGACCGGAAATTGCCGTATTACAAGTACTTGCCGGAAGCCGTGCTCGAAAATGACCGCGCCAGGCTCCACTCGGACCAGGCCATCATCACAAACAGGACTATTCTTGCGAATAAGCCTGATATTGTGCTGATGGACCGGGCACCATCAAGGATACTTTTGATCGACATTACCATTCCGTATGACGAGAACCTCGTGAAAGCCGAAACAGATAAGCGAACAAAATATCTGGACCTGGCTCACAAGGTGACTGACATGTGGGGTGGTCTGCCGGCCGAAATTATACCTGTAGTCGTCTCTGCGAATGGTTTAATCCTAGTCGGCCTCTCGGGTCATCTGAGGCGACTGGGACTCCGTGACGGACCGCTCCGGGCTCAAATACAGAACTCAAAGGCAGTGCTCCTCGATACCGCCCGCATCGTCCGCCGGTTTCTTTCCCTTTCCTCCTAACACTCGGCCGTCTGGTCTCCTCTGCCGATTGCTTCCATCTGTTTGGATCTTTATTTATTTATGTATTTTTTGTATTTATTTTATTTTATTGATATTTATGTATATTTATCTTTTCATTTTGATTTATAATTGTATATACATAGAACCCAAACAGATGAGAAAACTATATATATACCCCAAAATAATAATAATTATATTTCATCGCTTCATTCTTCAGATATAATATTAATAACGTAGTTTCCTTATTCTACAAGGCTAAGTCGCATCTTTAAAGATTTTTACTCTACCCACATCAAAAACAATTGCCCCCTCCCACCAACGTCTCTCGCCGTCCGAGCGTACAGCCTCATTCCTTTTTCGTGCGAGGCAGAGTGCACACCTTATTTAATTATCTTAGAAAAAGTAAAATATTGACACGCAGTGCTGCAGACAAAATTGGTTATTATCAAAATAAAATCAAAAAACTGGAAGAACAAGAACGAAAGCAACATAAACTAGTCATTGTTTACTCCGATTCTTTTGAGGCCGAAGAAAATTTTGGTAAGTGTTACCGTTAAGTAATTCGATTCCAGTGCCTGAGTGATCATTAAAAATATACGTTAAGACTAAAAACCCTAGCGTTGATCGTGAATCAACACGAATACAAATTTACCTGGGGACTGGCCGAGAGTCAGTACGAAGTTATCCTAACCGGGGGGCTAGCCGAGAGTTAGCACGAAGGTTATTTAAACTTAAATACTCATGTACAAATATGTTAAAGCGTCAGTTTTAAGTTTAAAGTTGTGTTAATTTTATCACAATTTTTTGTTATATACCTCCGAAATATACACTTTATTTCGTGTTGTAAATAACGAAACTAAGGACAGTAATAAGGTCGTAAATGATGACACCATGGTAACATCCATTCTCTCCGAGGAGCAAACAATTCCTACTTTAGACCCTGAACTATTATCAGCTTTGGGTGATACGGATAGTGATGAGCAAATATACCGTGAAAATGTCCACCAGGATATTGCCCATCGTTGGCTTCCTCTTCTACGTAAGGGTCTTACTAAGGAAACAAGCCAAAACTTGTTAAAAGAGTACTTAATTCCCGAAAATTGCAAGCTTTTGAGAGCACCTACGCTAAATCCCGAGATTGCAGCGGCACTTACCGATGCAGCCCGAAATAGAGACAAGAAAATAGAGATCGATCAACAAAGACTGGGCTTAGGTATTACTACCGTTAATAGAGCTATGTCTTTACTTCTCATCGGAAACAATAAAGTTCAAGCGATAAAAATTTTATCTGATGCTTGCCGTACATTATCCAACCTCCATCACTCTGAGACCCAAAACCAGAATTAAATTGGTGACACCCGGATTATTTTTTGATTCCACGGAACTTTCTAACCATGTGTTTAGACAAGTGTTTTCTTAAAGTCATTCAAGAGATTGAAAGAGATGAAACTCTTTTTGTCATTGAGCTTCCTGATAAGATTAAGGCGTCAAAAGCCATTGAAAAACAAGGTTTCAAACATCACAGATAACAAATTCGTCTTCAAGAGACAATCGTTACCAGGGAAGCTGGCGAGGCCGTTCACGCTCACAGAAAAAGGGTGTATCCACAAACGAGGTCTTGGAGTAACAACAAATCTTACCGTGCTCCAGTTCAGCTGTAAAACAGGTACATTTGGGAAGATTACAATATTTTTATGACTGTTGGCTTAAATTAACAAAAAATAAAATTATTTTAAGATGGATTCGGGACGGATTTACAATACCATTAAATATACAAACTACTCAATGTAGATTACATCATTCAACTTTGTTATCAAAAGATAAATAATACATTTCTGTAGCTATTAGTAATTTATTACACTTAGCAGTATTATCAAAGTGTTATCGGTCAAAAAACAAGTTCATATCCTCAGTTTTCTTAGCGCCAAAACCTAACGGAGATAAAAGATTTATTCTGAATTTAAAGTCCCTTAATAAGTTCATTGCAAATCTCACTTTAAAATGGAGGATTAGAAAACGGCCTCAAAGTTAATACCTCGTAATGGTTACATGGCTACCATTGACCTACGGCGGTTTACTTACTAGTGTGGTGTCTATTGTCGAGTCATCACAAATTTTTAAGATTTGAATTTGAAAATGAAAATTTAGTTTAACCCTTTATGAATTAAATGCCATGCCGTATGGCCTGTCCGTTGCTCCTAGAATATTTAGTAGATAATGAAAGAGGTAATAACCAACTTAAGAAGCAGGGTATATAAGTCTGTCATATATCTTGACGACATTCTTAGTATAGGTAAAGACTACAATGAATGTTTAGACAACGTTAACGTGACTGTGCATCTTTTACAATGTTGTTTTGTTATTAATTATAATAGGTTCTGTCTAGGCCAGCATATATCTTGCAAATATTTGGGATTTATTTTTGATTCCACGGAACTTTCTATAAGTCTACTCATAGATAAACAAAATCATATAGCTCAATAAGTACAAAGGTTCTCTTTCTTAACTAGTTGTTCGATCAAAGATTTAGCTCATTTAATAGGTGTTTTCACGGCCGCTTGTCCTGCGGTAAAATATGCGGTAAAATATTGCGCTTCAAAAATATAAGACGTATAATAAAAATTTTCAACTTTCAAAACATATCTTACCAGATTTACAATAGTGAAAAAAGATATGTATTTTAACCAAAAATTCGTTTAGTATAACTAAATTTAATTATGAGATATTTACAGACGCGTGCTTGATAGGTTGGGGTGCTTTTTGTAATAATATTCGTGCTGGCGGAGGATGGACATACAATGAACTCGACTATTATATTATCAATTTCCTAGAATTACTAGCCATATTTCTAGGTATTAAATGTTTTCTTAGGTATATGTCGGATTGTAATATTTTGCGCGTAGATAATACAATAGCTATAAGTTATATCAATCGAATGGGAGGAATCCAATTCCCCCATTTGAACGAGTTATCTCAATCAATATGGTAATGGTGCGAGAAGCGAAACATTTGGCCACACGCATCTTAAATAAATAGTAAAGAAAATGTAGAAGCAGACCAAGAATAAAGGAGACTAAACCTAGATACAGGATGGGAGCTAAGTGATAACGCTTATAAAGAGATCATACAAAAATTGGGGGGAACCAGATATGGATCTTTTCGCTTCTCGTGCCAATGTTAAATGCATGACCTATGTATCTTGGAGACCGGATCTAGACGCCTTATTAGTAGTTGCTTTCACTATTGATTGGAGATACAAATATTTCTATGCGTTTCCACCTTTTTCTTTAAATAATTAAATCTAATCAAATGTCTGAAAAAAAAATCATAAGCGATAAAGCCGAAGGCATTTTGGTTTGATTGGAGATACAAATATTTCTATGCGTTTCCACCTTTTTCTTTAAATAATTAAATCTAATCAAATGTCTGAAAAAAAATCATAAGCGATAAAGCCGAAGGCATTTTGGTCTTTCTTTATTGGCCATCCCAAACTTGGTACCCAATGTTAAATTACTTAGGTACTCAGATCCGATATAATGTTTTTCAAACCTCAGAGAGCTCTCTTACGGTCTTCTTCCAGAACTCCTCATCACCTGCACAAGCAACTTACTCTGGGTGCAGCGAGGCTCTCAGTAGTAAGAAAAGGTACTCCATCACCCACTCTTCACGTGATGATGGCATCGCTTTCGAAGAATACAATACTTCAGTATAGCGTCTCGTATAAGCTGTGGTGGCAATTTTGTCATAAAAATAATTTAGATCCTTAAGCAAATTCTATACCGTCAATGTTCGCTCAATAACCACAGGTCAGCCTTATCATTAATTCTAGGAGACTGCTGACGACTAGGTTCTAAATACCAAATAAAAAATTTCTTAAAGGGCGCATTCAAGTTAAGACCAGCCCTTTCAAAATATACTGTTACTTGGGATCCAAAAATTATATTAAATCATATTCGAGATTGGGTTCCCAATGAAACACTTTCAATTGAAAAACTCACAAAAAATTTGCAGTATTAATGGAATTATGCACAACACACTGAGCTCAAACATTATCTTTAATAAAGATAGACAATATTAAGATACGTTCAGATAGATGTTAGAATCAACATCACTAATATAATTAAAACATCTGCAGCGGGACATCAGCTACCCCTTCTAATTTTGCCTTATTTTATTAAAATTAAAAATATTTGTCCAGCCACGGAAATAAAAGATTATTTAGAGATTACAAATAAAATCAGACTCGCACATTGTCGGCACTTATTGCTAACCTACGGGCGGCCACACAAGGCGGCCACTGCTCAATCTATCAGCAGGTGGATTAAGAAAGTATTAGCGGAGAGCGGCGTGGACGTGACTGTGTTTAGTGCACACAGCACCCGCCATGCTGTCACCTCGGCTGCTAGGTCCGCCGGAATCTCTCTAGATCAAACAAAAATGATCAAAAAAAAAAAAAACAGCCGGTTGGTCGTCAGTATCAGAGACCTTTGCAAAATTTTATCATCGCATAATTATTGACGAAAATAAGTTTGCGAGTACTGTCCTCATAAATAATTAAATTTGATTTATTAAATAAGACAGGCAAGTGAATAATTGTACGTTATTTTGTTACAATCGTACTAATAAATGATATTTTTTTATGATTTTTTCTCTTAAAGTTCAAAGTACACATAAGTAACCCAATAAGCAAAACTTTAATCTCTAAACATCTACGTTGTTAATATTATATCTGAAGAATGAAGCGATGAAATATAATATATGATCAAACGAACTTCTCTAAGTGAAGTTCGATCAGTATTATATTAATCGCTTCATTCGAAGATATAATTTCCCTCCCACCCATAACCCACAAAAAGTTTTGCTTAGAATAATATCTCTAAAAGAATGAGGCTGTACGCTCGGACGGCGAGAGACGTTGGTGGGAGGGGGCAATTGTTTTTGATGTGGGTAGAGTAAAAATCTTTAAAGTTGCGACTTAGCCTTGTAGAATAAGGAAACTACGTTGTTAATATTATATCTTCGAATGAAGCGATTCATATAATACTGATCGAACTTCACTTAGAGAAGTTCGTTTGATCATATATAATAATTTTTATTGCTGCATAACAATGATTTTACATAAAATATATATTAACATACTGTCAAAATATTACATCTTAGATTATATTAGAACCTCTGACTTCTAAAATAGGCACGGCCTGTATCATAACTAGGCAAGGCCTGTATCATGTATATAAATCAGCGCTCTTCACAAAATCAGTGTCGGCAAGACAAGTATGGGTTAGCAAAAAGTAAAAAGAAAGTAATAAATGAACAAATAATAAACTTGTTAACATAAAAACGAAACAATATAAAAAAGAGGAAAATAAAATAAAATTAAAATAAAACCAAACGAAATGTGTGCGTGTGTGTGTGTGTGTGTGTGTGTGTGTGTGTGTGTGTGTGTGTGTGTGTGTGTATGTGTATGTATGTATGTGTGTATGTGTATGTATGTATGTATGTATATTGATGTGTGCATAAGTGTGAGCGCTCGAGTATGTTAGCAACAGTCAAACTAGGAGGTTTTCAGTTTCTTCATACGTGAAACATTGTAGACAATTTGTTAGTTTATTTTTGCATTCAAACTTATGAAGTGGATAAATGTTGATTTGATGTGTTAAAAATTTATATGAGTTTTCTGATACGACTAGTAAGTTGTGCAACATGAGCACTCAAAATAGTTCAAAGTTCTTCGCTGTCCATATCAAAATGTTAATTTTTTTTTCATTTATTTATCATATGAACAAGCATTACACATATTTGTAGTGATATCATTTAAAAAAACCACTAAGGTTTATACTTAAGCTATCGAGAGATTACAATTTTATAAAATAATATAGCGTTGGGTTGTATTGCAGATACTATAAAAAAGGAAAAACAAACAAAAACCATGAAATAAATATCCATACAATCAAAAAAAATTACAAAATACGTTATAATAATTTAAGAAAGTGACCCTTTAGTTTACACCTAATGTTATTTTTAGTGATATTGTCCACTAATTCTGATGGTAAGTTATTGATAAGCCGAGGTATTAAGTAGCTACATGTTCTCTTACCGTACGCATTGCCAGCACGCGGCTCGTTGAGACGGTTTTTAGAAATTGCTCAAGTGTTTACAGAATACTCAATCGGGATTTTTAGCGATTCATTAAAAAATTGTTCTTTTAATAAAATATTTTGTACTTCTATATGTATTGGTAAAATTTTACAATGTTTAAAGAGACCATTAACGTCATCCCCGAATTTATTTTTTATTTTATTTGGAACTATAGTATTGAGTATTCTTACTTGTAAACTATGGATCTGGTCAAGATATGTTTTGTAAGTTCGGCCGTAGCTACTTAGCCCGTATTGAATGTGCGACTCCGCAAGTGCATTATATAACATTAACTTTATTTTACAAGGAATGCGATTATTGAGAATAGTGATATTTGCTAAAAACTGTCTTAGTTTAGTACATACACGGTCAATATGCTGGCTCCAATTTAATTTACTGTCAATAACTAGTCCAAGATACGTTTGTGTGTCAACTATCTCAATTTCTGGGCAGCAGCATTCAGAAGCGCGGTTATTATGTAAGCAGATGTGGTTGTGACCAACTATTTTTTTTATTGAAGCGGGTTTTTGGTATGGAGATTTAATTACTAACAACTTAGTTTTACTATCATTAAGGACAAGCCCAGCATCATGGCACCACCTTGATAGGATATCTAGGTCAGACTGCAAAGGATCACATGCTTTTTGTGGATTTTTATCACCGATTACAAGACAAGTGTCATCTGCAAACTGGTAGCATGTGCAATTGACGATGTAGTTGCCCATGTCATTGACGTAGGACAAAAAGTGCAAGGGTCCTAGTACCGAACCTTGTGCTGTTCCCTCTGTTATCAACATCGGCTCGCTGTAGTTATTTTCAATTTTCACAAACGATTTTCGGTTCTTCAAGAAATTATGGCACCAATTAAGTAAGGGGCCACGTATACCACATTTGTCTAATCTGTCCACTAGCTGTTCATGTAACAAAGTGTCAAAAGCACGTGAGAAGTCGATAAATAGGGCAAGCACTTGTCTTTTTTCATTTAGATGAAAATTAAGGAATGTTACTTAAGTTACACCGAAGAGAAAAAAATTAAGGAATGTTACTTAAGTTACACCGAAGAGACGAGTATAAAATAAATTTTTCGCTATTTTCTGAACTAATTACTCAGCAGGGAAAAATCAAATGACATATATACATAAACATAAACACTCACGCCTGTCACCCAGAGGGGTACCCAGAGACTACAGACTTCCATTTGGCACGATCCTGACACACCTCTCTCGCCTCCTTCACATCCATACACCTACGCATACATGCTCGTCGGTTAAGGGTACTCCTAATTTGGCCCGTTTTCAATAAATCGCCAATTTGGTCGATAAATTTTCGCCTAGGACGTCCCTTTCCGACTCTGCCATTCACTTCTGCAACATAAATTTTCTTTGTCACTCTTTCCTCATTCATTCTTTCCACATGACCAAACCACCGAAGCATTCCTTTCTTAATCCTGGTCACAACATCATCTTGCAAACCACACTCTTCTCTTATTACACAATTTCTTACCCTGTCGTTCAGATTCAGCCCTAACATACTCCTTAACGACCGCATTTCTACTGCGTTGATTCTACTCTCGTGCTTCTTCTGCCACACCCAACTTTCACTACCATACGTTAAATTAGGGACCAACACAGCATTGTGAATTGCCATACGTGTCTTTTTTGACACATTTTGACTCTTCACAATAGAGTGCAGGGCCCCATTTACTCTATTTCCCGCATTCACTCGTCGTTCTATATCCTTATGAAATCTCCCATCCCTGCTAAATACGCAGCCCAAATATACAAACTCATCTACTTGCTCGATCAACTCCCCTTCTATTCTTATTTCACAAATCGTTTTACTTTCTTCTCTTTCAAAAACCATAACCTTCGTCTTACTTGCGTTCACTTTCATACCCCTTTCTTTTAATGATTTGTTCATTAATGTAACCATCATTTGCAACTCGGCCGCCAACGACGCAAGAATAACTTGATCATCGGCGTAAAAAAGGCATTTGACGGTTAACTCATCCATTCTTAATCCGCATTCTTCAACTTTAAAATTTTGCAAACAACTGTCCATAAATAGGTTGAACAGCCACGGAGAAGCCACACAGCCCTGTCTGACACCTTTATGGATGTCAAACCAGTCCGAGTAGCCCCCGTTGATCCTAACACAAGCACTAGAGTCCCTGTAAAGAGACTCCAATGCCTGTATCAAGCCAGCGCTCAACCCAAATGAGTTCATTGTTGGCCATAGCACATCCCTATCCACTCTGTCATAGGCCTTTTCCAAGTCCATGAACGCACAAATAACCTTTTGGTTTTTGGCCAGAAACTTCTCCGCGATCATGCGCATGGAAAATACTTGATCTATACATCCCATTCCCTTTCTAAATCCCGCTTGCACATCCCAAATTTTTCCATCAGTTTCTTTCATGACCCTTTCAATCAGTACCTTAGCATACAGTTTTCCCACAATGCTAAGAAGGCTGATGCCACGGTAGATTTTACAGTCCTGCTGCGACCCTTTTCCTTTATATACTGGGACTATCACGGCTTTGCACCAGTCTACCGGTACCCGCTTCAGTTCCCAGCATAAATAAAACAAGGTGTGCAGCAGGCCTGCCATAACTTCCTCTCCAGCCCTTAGCATTTCGAGTGAAACTCTATCATATCCGGCAGCCTTACCTGCTTTCATACTTTTCATTGCTTTCATTATTTTATCTATAGTTATCTCGCTACCTCTTTCCTCTTCTTTCGGAGTTTCTACTTCACTTAGTACACACGTTGTCTCCTCACTCATAAACACGCTTTCAAAATATTCCTTCCATCTCTTTAAACTCAAAACTTCATCATTCAGAATATAGCCATTCTCGTCTCTTATAGCATTCATCATAGGCTGCTTTGAATGTCCCCTGGCAGTTCTTACAAATTTCCATAACATTTTAATATTTGACTGGAAGTTATCCGATATTCTTCTATCATTCTTATCCGTTCTTTCTTGCTTTTTTCTTTCAACTACTTCTTTTACTCTCTTATTAAGATGTCTAAAGACTGTTTTTTTTCATTCAATATCATCATTCGTACCGTTAGAATTACCAGCCTTTGTTGCTAGTATATCTAGCCATGCTATCTTCTTTGTTTCAACTTCCATACGTGAGATACGTATATATCATCCCACCATAACGTATTATTTTTCCTTTCACTCTTTCTCTTACTAACACTACATAATTCGGTAGCTGCGTCCACTAAACCTTTCTTTACGTTTTGCCATACATTCTCCAAGTCTAACTCCTTCATACATAATTCATCCAAACCACTTATATTTTCTTTCAGTCTACATTTGAACTTGTTTTTCTCACCTTCATCTTGTAACCTTTCTGTTCTAATACGCTGTAACGCAGTGGTAGACACAGATGATCGATGGCGCCAGCGCCTGAATAGACCATTAATTCGGCATAAAACCAAATAATGATCCGTTCCTACGTTAGAACCCCGGTAAACCCTTGTATCTACCACTGCGCCCCTCAATCTTTCATCCACAATTATGAAATATATCATGCTTCTATCGTCACCTCTTTCCCAAGTATACATGTAAATCCTCTTGTGGCGAAAGCAAGTGTTCGTCACAATAAGATTCTTTTCCGTACATACGGTGAGGAGACTTTCACCATTCTCATTTATACTTTCATCACCAAACGTTCCCAATATACTTTCATAACCAAGCCTCCTCACCCCAACCCTTCCATTCAAATCTCCTAGCATAATGATATTTTCATTTCCCTTACACTTCATTAACACCATCCTTACCATTTCCCAAAACTGCTCTCGGATATAAGTGGGCTTAGACATATCTGGGGCGTAGATCCCTAACACAAACTACTTCTTTAAGCCCACTTTCATTCGTATCCATAGCAGTCTTGGGCTTACACATTCATACTCTTTCACACATTGGTCCATTCTTTCTGAAGGGATGATACCTACTCCCCTGGCATGCCCGCTCGATCTCGTCTACACCAGACCAGTATGCGGTATACATGCCATGTGTAGTGACATCCTTCCCCTTCCTTTTCGTCTCATTTACACATAACATCTATTCCTCTATGATACATCATATCGCATACTTCATCCATTTTATCATTCATTGCCCCACATACATTCAACGTAGCCAGACGGGCCTCTGCAATCCACTTTTTGCCTCTCCGGGAGACAGAACGTGACGGGTGGCGAACCTCGTCACCGGTTTTCCTCCCGGAGATTCTTCGCACCCCTGCCCCATTAAAGGGCGCCGGGAACTCGAGGCCATTTCTTTTATATGGTTCCTCATGGTGCGAAATATGGGGTAGTATATTTTACGCCGCTACCACGGCGTGGAGCCGAGACTGTGGTATCGGCTTGTCGCTCATTTAACACCACCCGGGGGACACGTGTAGGGTGGGCCTAGGAATAGGTGGTCAAAGCCTACGGACGCGAGAGACTTATCCCCCAATAAAAAATCAAATGAATATGAAACAAATTTTAGTTAATGAAGATTAACAATTTTTTGATGTAATTCATGGCGATTGCGGTTTGGTAATTACTAGTAGTTTAAAAATACAGTCAAAGTATCCGATCGCTTTGTGTATTTTTTCATGAAATAAGTGTGATACACAGTCCACCTGATGGTGAGTGGATGGTTTGGCTCGTAGACACCCACGTCTATCTTGTATTAAGAATCAAAATGTAAATGCGTCGATACTATTAAGGAAAAAGATAGTGGTGTAAATGACTAAATTAATGTAGTCATAGGTCTTGGTTTACTGCCGCCTTTGAACACCCGTGCAGATTTGCACGGGTGTTCAAAGCACTATTGCTTTATTTCCGGAATGTAACAATATAATATCCATGTTTCATCTCTTTTCTCAATGTGGTCGAATCTTCTCATACATCATGCCTATGCTATGCCGGTTTTTTTTCAATTAGTCGTCTGACAATAGCCACATTATCCTCAGTGATGTATTTGAGAATCATCATCATCATCATTACAGCCCTTCACAAGTCCACTGCTGAACATAGGCCTCCCCCAAGTAATGCCACAAAGCACGGTCCTGAGCCACCTGCATCCATCGACTTCCTGAATTTCTTACCAGGTCGTCACTCCATCTAGTGGGGGGTCGCCCTACACTACGCCTACCGGAACGAGGCTGCCACTCGAGAACCTTTCTTCCCTATCGGTTATCGGTTCTTCGAGCTATATGGCCGGCCCATTGCCACTTCAGCTTACTAATCCGTTGGGCTATGTCGGTCACTCTGGTTTTACTGCGGATATCCTCATTTCTGAGTCTATCACGCAGAGAAACTCCGAGCATAGCCCTCTCCATAGCTCGCTGAGAGACCTTGAGCGTCCTCATACGGCCAGCTGTGAAGGACCACGTCTCAGATCCGTAAGTCATCACTGGCAACACGCACTGGTTGTACAATCTAGTTTTTAGAGATTGAGGTTTAACTGACGAGAAGATATGTCGTAATTTCCCGAACGCTGCCCAGCCAAGTTGAATCCGTCGATTGATGTCTCAGTCGAAGTTGGACTTACCTAGTCGGACTATTTGTCCCAGGTAAACGTACTTCTCAACAAATTCGAGCATAGTGCTCCCAACAACTACCGGCATAGGTGTGACATGGACATTAAACATAATCTTTGTTTTGTCCATGTCCATCTTAAGATCTATCCGTTGGGAGGCACTATTAAGGTCATTGAGCATAGTGCTTAAGTCCTCCAGCGATTCTGCCATAAGGACTATATCGTGGGCAAATCGAAGGTGAGTGATGTACTCGCCATTGATGTTAATACCCTATACTTTCCAGTCCAGTAGCTTGAAAACGCTTTCCAATGCAGCGGTGAAGAGTTTGGGGGATATAACGTCACCCTGTCTTAACCCTCTCTGCAGTTGGATAGGTTTCGAGCTCTGGTTCTGAACTCGGATATCCATCGTAGCCCTACTGTATAAACACTTCAGCACTTCGATATACCGACTGTCAACTTGGCACCGCTGAAGGGACTGTAGCACCGCCCGAATTTCGACGGAATCAAAGGATTTCACATAGTCCACATACGCCAGGCAAAGTGGCAGATTGTACTTTTCAGTCTTCTGTACAATCTGACGTAGGGTATGTATGTGGTCTATGGTACTGAAGCCTTTTCGGAAACTGGTTTGTTCGGGAGGCTAGAAGTCGTCGAGTCTGCGTGCGAGACGATTCGTAATGACTCTCAAAAACAGCACGTAGACGCGGCTCAGAAGGGAAATCGGTCTGTAGTTCTTCAAGAGAGCGTTGTCGCCTTTCTTAAAGAACAAGACCACCGCACTTCTGCTCCACGCCTCTGGAGTAGTGCCACCATGGAGGACGGAATTGAAGAGCTTCTGGAGGACTTCAAGTACCGGTGTTCTACCCGCTTTCAGAAGCTCCGCTGTAATTCCATCCTCGCCTGGGGCCCTGCCGTTTTTAAGGTGCTGGAGAGCCATTCTAATCTCGCTTAGACTGATGTCCGTGATATCATCGGAATAGTGTCGGATAAGACTTGCTCTTGGATCGTTACTCACACATGCGTGTGGCTCCAACGATGATGTGTATAGCTGCGCATAGAACCTCTCAATCTCACTCAAAATCTCAGGTGTCTCGGAAACGATGCTGCCACACTCAGTCTTCAGCTTTGACAGTTGGCTCTTACTGGCAGACAGATCTCTGGCAAAGACTTTGGAGCCCTGGTTCCGCTCGATCGCTTCTTTAATACGAGCAGTATTAAAGTTGCGTAAGTCTCGCCGCATGCATTTGGAGATCTTTCTGTTCAGTTGCCTGTATGCTGTCAAATCTGTCGACGATTGCAGCCTCATCTCCCATCTAACAGTCATGAGATTAAGAGTGTGATCGGAGAGTTTTTGTGTTCTTCTGCGGCGGGTCTTGCAGAACTTAGCTCCGACCGCATGGGCAGTTTCCACGAGCTTGTCATTCATATCGTCCACTGCATTGCAATCTTGTAGGCATTGAAAGCGGTTACGTAACTCGAGCTGAAAGTTTTCGGGATTCTAGATTAGAGCACGATGGGGACGGAGCGTTGACTTCATTAGACGAGACTTCTCCAACTTAACGTTTAGGTTCAGTGTGCCTCTAACCATTCGGTGATCGCTACCAGTTTTCACCCTTGCGATCACTGAGACATCACTGAACAGTTGGCGACTGGTCGTCATAATGAATTCAATCTCATTTTTTGTCGAACCGTCGGGGGCTCGACCAGGTCCACTTCCTGTGGGGCCGCTTCTGGAAGAAAGAGTTCATCATAAAGAGTCCCTCTTTCTCCATAAAGTCGGCCAGCTGCTGGCCCCTTCGGTTCCGTTGCCCTACTCCAAATTTCCCTAACTTCAGCTCACCGTTTTCACTTGTGCCTAGTTTAGCGTTGAAGTCTCCCATCAACACCGTGTAGTGGGTTTGAAGGAATGCATGGCTTTGGAAATATCCTCATACATTTCCTCCACCTCCTCATCGGGATGTGCCGAGGTTGGTGCGTAAACCTGTATGACCTTCAGCGAAAACCGTTTGATGATTCTGAGTATCAAGTACGCGACCCTCGTCGACACACTCCCAATCTTTACAACGTTGTTGACGAGAAATTTAAGAGCGACCAGAAGTGCAAAATGTTTAGTTTGCCCTATGTACCTCTAGCCATTGAAAGAGTGCACGCGTAATATTAAACGTTAGTTAACATTTCGTGATAAGGTTGAATATGACGAAGGTTAACAACCTGTAGAGGTGTCCAAATCGCTGATGTGGTCGCGGATTTGATGTTCTAATGTACCTAAATTTAAAACCTGTGACAGCTCAAATTCAAGGGTTTATCGTGTTCCCCGAAAATGTGTTCGAATACGAGCTTGTAAAGAGCGGTAATTAATATTTTAATTATGAAAAAAGAAGAAATACACATAATAATATGCTGTGAAATGAGGAGATACTCGAGGTAGAACCAGAGTAAAATGGATCAAGTAAGTGATAATGGGCCACCCATATCGCTCGAAAAACTGACAAACAATAGGTAAGAAGGGATCTCGAGTGGCTGCGTTATACCGTTAAGCGTAGTGTAGGGTTGCCCTTTATTAGATGGATTGAGTAAAACACGCAGAAAGTTGATGGATGTATGCTCAGGATCGTGCTTTCTGGACATTGCTTGCCCCTATCCAAACGAGAGAGGCCCACATCAAACGGAAGAATTTTGCCGGATGACGGAAAATCTATATGTCATGCCTTAAGCGCTCATGTAATGCGTTAATTTTTTAGAGTATTTTAAATACACACAAGATTTTACAAATAACGATATTACTATTTCTTCTAATTTTCCGATAATTTTATATCAAAAGTCAATAAAAATGTTTGGAAAATCCAAAAGTGTACAACTCATAAACTCGTAATGCTCATATGATCGTGAAAAACGTAGAAAATATTGTCAATCACAAACAGAAAATATATATTTTTTAATTTTACTGTTTACTATTATTTTAATTGAAAAATCATAACTTTAATGTTACTTTAGTTTTTAAGGTATTTGTATTTGGGCATTTTCGTAAAAACTAGTAATTTTTACCTGACTCGTTAATAAAAAAATCTCATCACCTTTCGTTTTCAAAAAGTTTTTCATCTATTCATAACCAGTATTTTAATTTAGCATTCACCAAAGTACATTTTCAGGTCACTCTATCAAGTCCGGAGGTAAAATCTCATCATAACTATCAAAATGAAGCCGAACTTGGCACACCTAGACAAAACGTTAGACTCTTGATTTTGAGGCGCTAGTAGAACAGACTTACGCGTTTTACGCTTAAGACATGGAATATCAAAAACAAAAGAGCTTGTAACTTTGCACTTGGTTGCACTACAGTACAAAACAATGAAATAAAACTTATTAATATAAAATAAGTTTATTTTAACGTAGATGCTCCTTAATCTAATTCAAAAATAAATTATTTTCTATTTATCATATTTGTTTAGACCTTAAATATGTTTCAGACGCAATTACGATTGAGGCTAAAATTTATCGTCAGCCATCCGTAAGTAAACCACAAATTAATTGCTCTCGCCTAATTTATTGCGGCCGATTTTTCGAAAGAAATAAAGTGAAGTCAGAAAATATTATTTTATACTAGCAACACTCCTCTGCCTCGCTTGGCTAGGATTTATTAATTACCCTAAAAATTATTTTATCAATTGATGGTTTTAAAAAAAAGAACTTTTTCGGATGAGAATCGCTCTTTATAAGTTCGTGAAGTTTCATTACAACAAGAATGACTCGGGCATATATATATATATATATATATATATATATATATATATATATATGTAAAATGCAATATTTGGGGGAGGCCAATGTTAAGCAGTGGACTTCTGTTAGGCTGTTACGGTAACGGTTATTCGTTTTGGACTTCAGAGGTGACAACGCTTGTTTAACATTCTCCTGGCTATATCTGCCACTGGCAGTACTGTATTCCGGTCTGAAGAGCCAGTACTACAGGCTGTGAGGCAGTTCATTTTAGTTCTCAGAGGTGACAAAAGGCTTCTGTGGACTTCTTTGTTTGATTCAGACTGCAGGTGTCCATGGAGTGCAGCAGCCACTTAACACCACGTGGAATATTAGTTCGTTTGTTTTTTCAGTGTCATAAAAAACACGGCATCTTTTTTATTTTGAATCCTGTACCTTACAAAGTCTATAAAACCGGTTCATTACGGTAAGACCAAGCTGCAGCTATATTGTGTTTGTAGTACGGATGGGTTATGGGATATTGAAGGAGAAGGAATTTGAAATAAACGTTTTTTTTTTAAGAAAGCATTTGACCTTGTTGATAATGATTATAATAATGAATGTATAACGATCGGCCCACTATTATCTCAACGGCAAAATGTTTAATGTTTTCTGATGATTTGAAACTTTTCCATGCAGTGACCGGAGCTGAGGATTTTATGAGATTACAGCGCGACATTGACGCAGTGGCTCAATGGAGTGTAAAAAACTAATCGTCCCTTAATCATTCAAAGTGTAAAACTCTAACTTTTTCTCGGTCACGCAATCCAATCACAACGACATACCAGCTAGCAGGTACTCCAATAGGACGTGTCTATACAATTCGCAATCTAGGCCTAATCATGGATAGTAATTTAAATTTCCATGAACATATTATTAAAAGGTGCAAAGAAGCGAATAAAAGCCTAGGTTTTAAGTTAGCCTAGGTTAGTTAATTGAAGCCTTTTTGTGAATATAAATATGCTTCGTCCTATGTATCACCACTGAGTAAAAGCGCAGTATCATCGGCATAAGAAATAAGAGTTCCATTTATTAATTTAAAACTGGCACATGCTTTGATTTTAGTTGTGTGATTATAAAATTTGACAAACCTAGCGTAATGTATAAAAATGTGTTGAATTTCTTAAATAATTTCGTAAGATAGAAGAATGGTATAAGTTTATGTAATTAAGTTTTAATTTACGGTAAAGTAAAAAGATCTCATTATAAATTGTTGTGGCTGTAATTTATATTGTGTATGTTAATTAAAGTAAGACAAATACGTATGCACTTATTTATTACCCACCCGCAAAAAAAGCAATATATTATGAAACATCTGTGTTTTCACATAATATGTAAGTAAATATTTTATTAACATAATCGATGATTTCGGTAGAAAAAAAAATTATAAACAATATTTCTATATTGATTCTCACTCTGATGTTTTATTAAGGAGTCAAAGCGCTCCTCATTGTATCTACATGACTTTACTAGATCATTCATGGCCAATATGTGTTCTTTTATCTCAACCTGAGCCGATGCCTATTTATTTGAGATAATTTGTAGGGTGAAGTGTTTTGTTTTTTTTTTTTACATTTTAGATACGGCGGAGTGCGGAAACGGTGCCCAGTACTGATACATTCAGAATATATCAGGACAGCAAACATGAATTTTGACTGGAAGTACTGCCGCATGGCCATTGAAAATTTCAAAAATCCTGAAAATAAGGGATTTTGGTAAATGTGAAACAGGTACAAAAAGTTGAGAAAAAATCGTATATTTTATTAAATAATTTAACACTTTACATTATAGAGAGTGAAAAAAATACAAAAAATAACGTACTTTCCATTAAAATAAAAATAAAAACATATAAAATTTTTAATTTTTCGCCGTTTGGTGAGCTACGACTGAGGCTACGAACTCTTACTATATTTAGTACAATTATTTATTTTGATGATTTTTTTTGTATGAAAAACACTTCAAAATCATAGAATTGGTGTAATATTTGCACAATGAGAGTGTAATTTGTCCAACCAAGAAACGATGAGTGGAAAAAAATAGACGAAAACATTTTAAGGAGTCCACATTGTTTGTTAAAAAGTGGAAGATACCCGTTTATTATGGTGACAATGCATCTGCATTTTGGTTCTTAATCTAGGACAGATGTAAATATCTATGGGCCACAGTATCTACTTACCATCCGGTGCAGTGTATGCTAGTTTGTCACCCTTATTCTTTAACAAAAAGCTGAAGAGGATCGGTAGTTCACCAAAAATGTAATGAAAATTTCTTCAAGTCTTCAGTTTACTGGACTGAGAGCACAAAGTACTTGCTAATAAATCAGTTGTGAGCGGTTATTTGCGGTACTGCGACGGATGACTGAGCATTAATTTTGCTTATTGGAAACTTCCCACTCAAATACCGAAGATTTAAGCTATTGGTAAAGCTTCTTCGAGGTAGGTATTGCAACCGATGGTATTAATATTGTTAAACCAGTAAGTCCTTTCTTATAGAAGAGACCACAATCAAATATGCGACTGACCTGATGGTAAGTGTCGACCGCCGCCCATGAACAACTGCAACACCAGGGGAATTGCAGGTGCACTGCCGGCCTTTTTAAGAGTTGTAAGCTCATTACCTAAAGGTATCTAAGTCATGTCAGTCCGATAACATGCCGGTGGTGAACGATTTAAAATAAAGATGTGTGAGATCGAATCTCCTTTCCAGTAAAAAGGGTCTCGCGTTTTCTAACCTTACCATACGAAACACAGCAGTTTTAATCTACTATTTTACGCTGTTATTTAACTCAAATTCAAGAGTTTGAACAA
This sequence comes from Parnassius apollo, assembly GCA_907164705.1. NCBI lineage: Eukaryota > Metazoa > Arthropoda > Insecta > Lepidoptera > Papilionidae > Parnassius > Parnassius apollo. Next base: position 2,683,737 of record CAJQZP010001449.1, on the reverse strand, counting down.
GATCTTGTAATGAGCGGTAATTAATATTTTAATTACGAAACATTTGGAAAATGAAGATATCCACATATATTTTGAAGTGTTTTTCATTAAAAAAAAATAATCAAAATAAATAATTGTAGTAAATATGTCATAGCTATAGAAATATTGTTTATAATTTTTTTTCTACCGAAATCACTGATAATGTTAATAAAATATTTACTTACATATTATGTGAAAACACAGATGTTTCATAGTATATTGCTTTTTTTGCGGGTAGGTAATAAATAAGTGCATAACTATTCGTCTTACTTTAAAATTATTATAATTAATATAAATATTATAATAATAATAATATATTATATATATATAATATTAACATACACAATATAAATTACAGCCACAACAGTTTATAATGAGATCTTTTTACTTTATCATAAATTAAAACTTAATTACATAAACTTATATCATTCTTCTATCTTACGAAATTATTTAAGAAATTCAACACATTTTGATACATTACGCTAGGTTTGTCAAAATTTATAATCACACAACTAAAATCAAAGCTCCAGCTGCAGAACTTCTTTCTAATGATCCTAGGAAGCCGATTAATGACATTAATGAATATTTTGTAAACATAGGAAATAATATAGTTGAGTCTATTCAAAACCGATCCACATACTTATCCCTGGGCTCATCAGATATATCATCTGGTGACTCATTTATATTACTTCCAGCGGACGATTCGGAAATCGAAATAATTATATCAAGGCTTAAAAATAACTGCATGGGACGGGACAATATTTTAAGTCCTATTATAAAACGATACAAAAATATTCTTACACCTTTACTCACATATATTTGTAATCTATCTCTAAATAATGAAGTATTTCCTCATGAATTCAAGCGTTCAATGATTCACCCTATTTACAAGAGTGTAATAGGGACTGTGTTGATAATTATCGGCCCATTTATGTACTGCCAGCATTTTCGAAAATTTTGGAAAAAGTCTTAAATAATAGACTATTTAGGTATATTGAATCCAAAAATCTATCATATGCACTATTTGGTTTTAGAACTGGCAAAGCTACAAGTGACGCAGTTTATGAGTTTTGGGTTGTACTGTTAAGCATATGGACGACAAAAAAAAAGTAATAGCAGTATTTCTTGATTTGGCTAGGGCATTTGACACGGTCTCTATTCCACTATTAATTCACAAATTATACAAGCTGGGAGTCAGAGGATCGCAATTGAAATTCTTTGAAAGTTATCTCACTAACCGATCGCAATGTGTTAAAATAGGAAATTTGATTAGTGATGATCTTCCCGTTTCTCATGGCGTACCACAAGGTAGTATTTTATGTCCTACTCCGTTTTAGACTTATATAAATAGCATGTGCCAGTTTTAAATTAATAAATGCAACTCTTATTTCTTATGCCGATGATACTGCGCTTTTACTCAACGGTGATACATAGGACGAAGCATATTTGTATGCACAAAAAGGCTTCAATTAAATAACCTAGGTTAACTTAAAACCTAGGCTTTTATTCGCTTCTTTGCACCTTTTAATAATATGTTCATGGAAATTTAAATTACTATCCATGATTACTAGCCTAGATTGCGAATTGTGTCGACACGTCCTATTGGAGTACCTGCTAGCTGGTACGTCGTTGTGATTGGATTGCGTGACCGAGAAAAATTTAGAGTTTTACACTTTGAATTATTAAGGGATGATTTTTTTTACACTCCATTAAACCACTGCGTCAATGTCGCGCTGTAATCTCCTAAAATCCTCAGCTCCGGTCGAAAAAGTCCGGAAAAGTTTCAAATCATCAGAAAACATTAAACATTTTGCCGTTGAGATAATAGTGGGCCGATCGTTATTCATTTATTATTATAATCATTACAAAAATGCTCAAATGCTTTCTTAAAAAAAAAAACGTTCATTTCAAATTCTTTCTCTTTCAATATCTCACGAATAAATTACCCGATTTTTATTTTTCAAACGGCATTAGACGTCATTTTTTGAGGTTGAGAGCTTATTAGTTTTTGAATTCGATCGGTAAAGCCATTTAAAAGTTATTTAAAAAAAACAGTTTTTCAAAATTTTTATTTTTGAGATTTCTCAAAATCTACTCGTCCGGATCGGTTCTTTGTCCTTTTTTAGATGATGCCCAGATCCACGTGAAATTAGTTAGAATAGCTTCCCGGTATCTCGAAACGTCGAGATCTGATGAAAACTCGTTTTTCGAAAATCGGGGTGAAGCCAATAATTACCCTATTGTTGAAAATTTTTAATTTTCTTAGCGGGAAGTTAAAAATATGAAGAAAGTGTTAGATTGAAAATTTAAAATGGGATTTTTGGATTTTCTTGTCTAGAAAACTTAAAAGTATTGTATACAAGGTTGATTGAGACTAACCTAATGCAATATATCGCAACGTATAGACTTTCACAAGACCATCTAGAATTATTTTTTGGTTGTATCCGGCAATAGGTGGTTATAATGACAATCCTAATATTGTGCAGTTTAAATCAGCCTATAAAAATTATTAAATCACCTTTAATTAAAAAAAAACAGTTTTAGAGGTAACTGTGTGCGCCTTGAAAACATTAATTCCTTATGTTCTATAACATCTACAATTGATAAGAACCATATAGAAGAAATAAATAAGTCTTCCTTTGATCATCGTCATAATGAAATTGACGAGTAAAAACCACAAACTATAAATAATAATCAATATAAAACAGATTTAGAAAAAGAATGGATCATGCTACAAAAAAGTGACAAGCTTTTCACAAACGTAAAAAAACAAGTCGTTGGATATATTTCCGGCTATGTTTAATAATAATAATAATAATTTTGGCGCAGGGAATCGACGACCCCATCGCCCGCTGACGTAACAGTTAAGTGACAAAACTGCTACTTCAACGCAATCAGTCAGCGCCTGGCGAGAGGTGTGAGCGTCGTGCCTCGGCAGAATTGAGGGTGCAAAGGCCCGTTTGTGGTTATGGCCGTACACGATACGGTGCCGGGCCTGGGCGTCCCCCGTTAATGGACGCCCAATTCATGGATGATGGGGAATCGCCAGAGCGCGTCTGGAGCTGGCGCTGGACGCGACAGCATGCGGGCCGCCAGCCGAGTGCGGGGTGCTGCAAGACCACCTAGCAGACCCCCGCATCCATCATCCCCACCAGAGGGCTTGGTGTCGGCTGAGTCTTCTCGGACTCAGCAAGCGACACCCGCCGCTGGTGGAGCACGTCGCATGCGTTGGTCACAATTAATGAACGCAAACGCACTGCGGGCGTACTTTAGGGCAAAAAGGGGAAGAAACTGGTTGTTTGGCGTATCGGGCTCGGATGCATCGCTTTTTTGCAGAGCTAGAGTCATCTCTATCCGTCACTGAGCAAAACCTGGCAGACCGAGTTCGGTACATCCTACGATCCAATATATTTGGTGACGCCGAACTCGAACGACTACGACGTGAGGCTGTTCCCTCATCGAATGGAAATGCTACGACTGGGAATGCGGCGCCACTAGATGCACAGCATACGTGGATGCTGCCGTCAATATTTCATTTGTGGTTAATTCAGACGATGATGGAATAGTCTCCCACGAACTAGAGAAAATGAGGAGCATATTGGAAGAGTCGATGCTGGAAACGTGCAGCATGCCTCTCGAAAATCGACCGAGACTTCCCCGCATACCCCTTAGCAAGCGAAATCAGGCTGTCGTGCGGGCTCTTAACCCAATGCTGGTGACCTATCTGGAAGCCAGCCGCGACCTTTGCGAGACGGATTCAATTCTTTTTGGCACCGCACTGGCAGTATGCCGTATTATTGGCGCTAAACTTCCCATGGCTGGACGTGCTACTCAAAAAAAGTAGTGCCAATCCCAGCCTGGAGAAAAAGAATCGAGGACCGTATCGCAAACGCAAGGGCCCTTATCGGCAGACTTACAAGCTTCAGGTCGGGTAATAACAGACCGAGAGTTGTGCGCACCGTTAGAATGGCGTTTGCTGGGACAAATATTAGTTTGTCCAAGCCGAATATCACGCAGAAACTAATGGAGCGCATAGATGACCTGAAGCAAAAAATCGCTGCTTGGGGGAATCGGATTCGACGATTTAGCGAGAGGTCAAGGCGGTTCAACCAGAATCGTCTCTTCCAGAGTGATCAGAAGAGGCTCTACAAATCATTGGAACGACCAGAGGTATGTGGAGCGGGCCCAGGACCGGATCAGGCTAACACTGTCGCATTTTGGCGTGGCCTGTGGTCAGAGCCCGTAAACCACAGCGAGGCCCTTGGACGGAAGTTGTGGCGAGTCAGTGTGCAAGTATTACGCCCATGGACCCCGTCATCATAACGCCGGATGACGTAGCTGAGGCGGTCCGTAGGGCCCCGAACTGGAAAAGTTCGGGACTCGACGGGCTGCATCACTACTGGCTGAAGGGGTTCATGGTGTGTCACGCTGTGCTAGCCCATCAGTTTCAAGAGGCTCTCAACCAGAATTCGCCTCCTAGCCTCTTCACTACTGGGATCACTCATTTGGTTCCTAAAGACTAGGTTAGCACAGACCCGAGCAAATACCGCCCTATTACGTGTCTACCCACCATATATAAGACACTGACATCCATTTTGAGTGCGAGAATCACCCGTCACTTGGAGCTATGTCAGGTGATGTCACGCGCTCAATATGTATGTCGGAGCAGTGGTCGTGGAACTAAGGAACCACTCCTCATTGACGTAGAACTTCTCCGCCGCCTGGATAGACTACAGAAAGGCATTCGATTCGGTGCCCCATGCATGGCTAAAGAGATTCCTCCAGCTGTACAAGATTGACTGTACAGTTGGAGACTTCCTCGAGTAGTGTATGGGGCGGGCAGTGGAGTACGATCCTTTGCTATCTGGGCGAGCGGATGATGGCTGCGGAGAACCACATAAAGATAAGAAGGGGTATCTTCCAGGGCGATTGTCTGAGTCCAATCTGATTTTGCCTCTCTCTGAACCATCTCAGTACTTTACTAGAGGGCTCCTGGAGGGGATCAGCTTCGGAAAGGAGGTACAAAAGTGACCCAACTTTTCTATATGGATGACCTTAAGTTATTCGCCTCCAGTCGCTCCCATCTTTTGGAATTGCTAAACATCACTTGTGAATTTGGCAATTCTATTGGAATGGAGCTGGGGACGGATAATTGTGCGCTCCTCCATGTTGAAAGGGAAACGGTTGCTAACTCGGAGGGCATAGACTTGTCTATGCCCGTCAACTTAAGGACACTTTCCGATGCTGAAACATACCGATAACTGGGTATGTCACAGAACATCGGTATCGATGAGGCTGGTATGAAACAGTCAGTTTGCAACGTGTTTTGTGCACGCTTGAGCAAAGTGCTTAACAGACTTTTGTCCAGTGTGAATAAGACACACGCATATAACGGTCGGGTCATGCCTGTCCTCCTGTATACCTTTGGCATACTAAGGTGGACTCAGACTGAACTTAACGCCCTTGATAGAAAAGTCCGCACTACCATGACGTCCCGTAGGATGCATCATCTGAGATCGTCGGTAATGAGGCTGTACTTACCGCGAAAGCATGGTGGGCGTGGCTTTCTGAGCGCGCTCACCGTGCATAATCGCGAAGTGTGCAGCCTCCGTGATTACTTCCTGGCGAGATCGGATGATCCATTCTATAATGACGTCATTTCTAGTGATAAAGGGCTTAACCCTCTATCCTTAGCCAACGAGCATTAGCAGGAGCTAGCAGTGCTTAGCATTTCCGAACGGGAGACCGTATGGAAGGAGAAGGAGCTCCACGGGAGGTACTACCGGGCTCTACATGAGCCCTTCGTAGATACAATCGCCTCTCTCAACTTTCTACGTTTCGGACCTCTTTCGGGGAAACCGAGGGTTTTGTCTGTACAATACAGGATCAGGTTATTAAGACCAACAACTATCGGAGATACATCCTAAAGAATGGCACTGATGTCTTTCAAGGTTGTCGCCATCCCGGTGAGTCACTTAGGCATGTCATCTCCGGTTGTTCAGCGCTTTCTAACTCTGAGTACTTGCACAGGCACAACCTAGTAGCCAGAATTCTTCACCAGGAACTCGCTCTAAAATACGGTCTCGTGGATCGGAAATTGCCGTATTATAAGTACTTGCCGGAAGCCGTGCTCGAAAATGATCGCGCCAGGCTCTATTGGGACCGGGCCATCATCACAGACAGGACTATTCTTGCGAATAAGCCTGATATTGTGCTGATGGATCGGGCACATTCAAGGATATTTTTGGTCGACATTAACATTCCGTATGACGAGAACCTCGTGAAAGTCGAAACAGATAAGCATTTAAAATATCTGGACCTGGCTCACGGGGTGACCGACATGTGGGGTGGTCTGCCGACCAATATTATTCCTGTAGTCTCGTCTGCAAACGGATTAATCCCAGCCAGCCTCTCGGGCCATCTGAGGCGACTGGGACTCCGTGACGGACCGCCAGGTTCAAATGCAGAAGGCGGTGCTCCTTGATACCGACCGCATCGTCCGCCGGTTTCTTTCCTTTCCCTCTAACCCTCGGCCGTTTGGTCTCCCCTGCCGAGGGCTTCCATCTGGTGAGGCTTTTATTTATTTATGTATTATTTATTTATTTATGTTAGTATATTAAATATATATTTCAGTATATTTGTTTTTTCCTTTTATATATTTATCTAGCCCAACCAGATGTGATTACTCTGTCAATAACCCATAATAATGATAATAAACATTTATTTCTCCCACATTTTACATAGTTTCATAAAAGTTTTACTAGCTACAGAACTGGAGTGATTTCAGAAGCTAATTAATATAAAAGATAATGGAGGATTATGTTACCCATCTAAACATGTTTTTGAAATATGCATGAGTTGTGAAAGTATTATAAGACATGCCATGAATCTTTCCGAGATTAAGTCTTTGTGGCCTAAATTTGGTCTCATGACATTAGCTATAAAAATATTAAAAGAGCTTCAAGGAAATAAATTATTAAAAGAATTTGCATTTCACCCGGGTGATCATTTATCTTCAATACAAGTGGATCATTCCCTATTATTGATTAATGCCATTATTTATAAGTACTTAAAAATTGTATAATAAACTAAACATAAATATTACAAAAAAATTATATAACAAACCAATGCTTTATAGCGGAGTTTGAGAGCATGAACTATCGGAAACTTTTTTCATGCTAATACTCTAAGGTAGACTCACTCATGCATATTTCCAAATGTTCCAAAAAAAGAGCTTACTCCTTTCTAAAGGGTTGGCAACGCACCTGCAAATCCTCTGTTGTTGCGGATGTTCATGGGCGGCGGTAGTAATTTAACACCAGGTAAACCGTATGCTCGTTTGCCCCTTCTTCTATAAAAAAAGTTGTGATTTTCCTGAGTATATTCAAATAAATAAAGTTAAAATCGTAAAAATTTAAATCCAACTTCAAAGAAGAAAAAATAATAATTCACCTTTTTGAAGCGGGGTTAAGGACTTACCTGTATTAATTATTTTATATTCAAAGCATTTACCTCAACCCAAAACTAGGCACAAAAGAGAACGGTGAAGTGAAAGTAGGGATAGTCGAAATAGGGCAACGAAACCCAAGGGGACAGTAGCTAGCCGACTTTATGGAGAAAGAAGATGATTAACTCTTTATTCCAAAAGCGCCACCCGCACAGAAAGTGGACCTTTTTTACATGGGGAAATGCCTATGCATACCTGCCTTACAGGGGCAAGGACGGGTTATGTCGGACTCGCACCGACTAAAACCCCATGGTGTTCCACTTTCGAAACATATTGGCAGAGCCACAGGAACACTTTCACACACATCCGCGGTCTCTCCAGCGCCGGCTGTCCCGTCGCGGCCCCTCCTCGGGTGCAGCCTACTCCCCCCCTTCTCCTTCTCAGGTAAGGCACACCAGAACACATTGCGTGCCCTCCTCCGCGGCCTCCATTTCTACGTGCGCAACAGACCTCTCCTTGTCCCAACCAAGATTTGACTGCGGAGGGTGGGGAGAGCGGCACTTCGCAATACAGACACTCCTCTCCCCCCACAGCCACCACCACATCTATTAACGGTGCGGCTCCATCAGAGTCGCGGAGGATAGTGCCAGTGACGCATCACCGTACCAGCACTCCTCTTCCTCCGCAACTCCATCTCTACTGCAGCGGTAGGGAGAGATTATACCCCTCTTGCCGCAGCTCACCGACACACATCAAAAGTGGGCTCGCCAAGCCCACACGGAATGGCCTCCTCGGGCCGACCCTAAACCGTGGGCTAGCCATGTGGGTTCCTCTTAGTTCACCGCGAGTGATCAAGCCATGGCTACTAAGCCCTCCCCGCCACAACGAGACGGCAACCCGTTCGGATGGGGGGAGGGGGGTAGAAAGTAGACGTTGTCGAGCCCCGGCGGTTCAACAAAAAAAATGAGATTGACTTCATTATGACGACCAAACGACAACTGTTTAGTGATGTCTCAGTGATCGCAAGGGTGAAAACTGATGATGATATGCACACTGAACCTAAACGTGAAGTTGGGGGGATCACGTCTAAAGAAGTCAACGCTCCGTCCCCCTCGTGCTTTAATCCAAAGCCCCAAAAAATTTCGGCTCAAGTTACAAAATCGCTTTCAGTACCTAGAAAACTGCAATGAAGTGGACGATATAAATGACAAGCTTGTACGGTCGGAGCTAAGTTCCGTAAGACCCGTCGCAGAAGAACACAAACACTCTCAGATCACGCTCTTAATCTCATGGCTGGACGGGAGATGAAGCTGTACTCGTCAGCAGATTTGACAGCATACAGGAAACTGAACAGTCAGATCTCCAAATGCATGCGACGTGACTTATGCAACTTTAATGCAGCTCGTATTGAAGAAGCAGTTGAGCGGAACCAGGATTTCAAAGTCTTTTCCAGAGATCTGTCTGCCAGAAAGAGACAACAGTCGAAGCGTGTGGAAGTATCGTTTTCAGGACACCTGAGATTCAGAGGTTCTATGGACAGCTTTACACGTCAGCTTGCACGTCAGTTGGAGCCACACGCAAGTGTGAGTAAAGATGCAACAGCAAGTCTTATCCGACACTATTCCGATGATGTCTTGGACGTCAGTCTGAGCGAGATTAGAATGGTTCTTTAGCACATTAAAAGCGGCAAATCAGTGGGCAAGGATGGAATTACAGTGTAGCTTCTGAAAACGGGTGGAAAACTGATACTAAAAGTACTTCAAAAGTTCTTGTGGCACTACTCCAGAGGCGAGGAACAGATTTGCGGTGGTCTTTGTTCTTCAAGAAAGGCGATAATGCTCTCTTAATGAACTACAGACCGATTTCCTCTCTGAGCTGCATCTATGTGCTGTTTTCGAGAATCATTACGAATCGTCTTGCATGCAGACTCGATGACTTCCAGCCTCACAAACAAGCCGGTTTCCGAAAAGGCTTTAACCACATAAATCCCCTTCGGTAAATTGTACATAATACAATGTAACTCTTTGTCTTGCGTATGTGGACTTCATAGTTTCTCATGAAAGCCTTTGATTTTGTCGAAATTTGGGAGGTACTGCAGTTCCTTCAGCTGTGCTAAGTGGACTTTCGGGGCTACGATGGCTATCCGAGTACAGAACCAGACTACGAAAACTATCCAACTACAGAGAGGTATAAGACAGGGTGACGTAATATCCCCGAAACTCTTAACCACTGCATTCGAAGACGTTTTCAATCTACTAGACTGCAAAGGATACAATATTAACGTCAATGGCGAGTACATCACTTACCTTCAACTGCCCGACGATCCTTATAACAGAATCACTGGAGGACCTAAGCACTATGCTCAATGATCTCAATAGTGTCTCCCAACTGATAACTCTTAAGATGAACATAGACAAAACGACAGTCATGTGTGATATCCATGTCACACCTATGCCGGTGGTTGTTGGAAGCACTAAGCTCAAAGTTATATACAAGTATGTTTGTTTACCTGGGACAAGTTAAGTACGTAAGTAAGTAAAGTAGTAAAAGTACTTCTGAGTCCAATTCCGACCGAAAGGTCAATCCACGGATTCAACTCGACTGGGCAGCGTTCGGGAGATTGCGACTCATCTTCTCATCAGGCATACCTCAAAATCTCAAAACTAGATTTTGCAACCAGTGCGTGTTGCCAGTGATGACCTATGGATCTGAGACGTGGTCAATCACTATCGGCCGTATGAGGAAGCTCAAAATTGCTCAGCAAGCTATAGAGAAGGCTATGCACGGAGTTTCTCTAACTTAAAAAGGATATCCAAAGTAGAAGCAGAGGAACCGAAATAGCCAAACGGATTAGTAAACTGAAGTGGCAATGGGCCGGACACATAGCTCGAAAAACCGATAACCGATGGGAAAAAAAGGTTCTGGAGTGGCAGCCTTGTACCGGCAGGCAAAGCGTAGGATGTCCCCCACTAGATGAAGTGACGACCTGGTAAGACATATAGGAAGTGAGGGATGCAGTAGCTCAGGACCGTGCTTTGTGGTATTCCTTGGGGGTGGCCTATGTTGACCCAGCAGCGGACTTGTGAAGGGCTGTAATTAATGACAATGATGATGATGCACTTAGCACCGACTTAAGAATATGAAAATATTTTTTTTTTTGTTCAAGTCAGACTTTATGTTTTAGTAAAAATGATTTTTGTATAAACAGATAATACGTTGGTTAAAAAAGTTAAAAAAAGTTACCGCCCAAATATAACATCGTTGCTAGGCATAGGCCTGATTTGTCTCGTATGGTGTATATAGAGAACCGGAAACCAACACTCGCCTGGTAATAAGTGGTGATTAAGCCCTGGATGGTAAATCACACTGTCTTACCTAGAATGCAAGGAGAAAAGTGGAGTATACAAATATTTGCACTCCTTAAAAAATTATAATTTAATACCAGGAAAATGCTTGAGGTTTTGTCTGAGGATATCAATATAACAGTTTTTTGATATAAAACTTTTTAGTGGTAGAGCCTCTATATTATGGTTGTATTTTAGTAAATTAAATACCCTTGATTTGAGAAGAGACTTTAAAGTAGGCATATCGTTCGGCTGTGTCGTTCCTCTGGTTCTACTACAATACCTCATTTTAAGTTTATAAGAAAACTCCGAGCATAGCCATCTCTTCCTACGGACAGCAGTGAAGAACCATTCTCAGGTCCATAGGTCATTACTGGCAACACGCACTAGTTGTGCAATATGTCTGACAAGAAGATGTAACGTTATCTCCCGAAAGGTGCCTTCTGACTTGTATGTTTAGTCGCCATTTCTTATTTTGATTCTCGTACCTCACAAGGTCTAGTAAACCGGTTCTATTTGTGATTATTACGAATATTTTGGCTCGACTAGGGCTCTCACAGAATACCAGCCTAAAATAAGAGCTCGATGCTGCTGTGTTTCGTATGGTGAGTGTGAAGAACCAGATACCCTTTTAACTGGAAACGAAGCATTTGATCTTACACATCTACACTTTAGTAACATATGGAATCCTAATCGAGTATAAAGGTAAATGTTTATGGACCATAGCATCACTTAGCATTAGATGCATTGTGTACTCCTTTGTCATCTTTATTCAATAACAAAAATCTCCGTTATACCCATACCGTTGTCTTCCATTGTTATCGCTGTCACGTTGCCCGTAATACAATATTCATGTAATAAAAGCGCGTGACGTTTATTTGAAAACGTCTATTGATAGAATAGGAATACGAAAGGGTAAAATAAATTGTTCGTATAATCTCTCTATATAAAAACCATTTGCTTTCCGTTACACTTCCTAAAACTCAAAAATGACTTGACCGATTATGATGAATTTTTTGAATGTGTTTGAATGAATTCTTAGATGGTTTAAATTTACTTTTAGGTAGGTGGCGCTGTTTTCGAGATCTAGAAATCACCCGTGCGTATCCAGGCCGCATCGCTAGTACATTATAAAATAGCAAAGTTCATTAATTCATTCATTGGATCCTATAAAAGTCCACTGCTTAACATAATCATCCCCTATAAATTACTTCATATGATGGACTTTTCCATAGATGCCATGCGTTGCATGTGGGTTAAACTGCAGTTTGTTATTCATCCTATTACAATATGTCCCTTTGAGGCTAATTCTAGCCATTGTCGAGCTAAGTCATTGTACTTTAAAACCTTCGGCTGTATCACCGCTTACCTTTAGTTAAAATAATAATCAGTCACACACCGACGCTCCGGGAAGTCTGCAGTCAGCGAACATGTTCAAGATCGTCCCCACCATTACATTAGATTTGATAAACCACAAATTCTCGCAAAAGAACACCGATTCCTACCAAGGATGATACGCGAGGCTATTGAAATTAAAAAAACATCCAAATTTCAATAGAAAAGATGGTTGGGTGCTACCATCTGCTTGGGATTCTATAATTAACAAAATTAAACCCAAACCCAAGCATACCACTGCAAGACTTCATGATACTATATGCTCGTTTTGCGTAAATCGAACCCAAAATTAATATAAAAAAAAACTGAAGGTAGCCGGACTAACTATGATATTGGGACCTTAAACATCTCAGTCCCCTCCGTGACCATGGGTGCTGTAAAGCACCCGAAACGTCGGGATAATAATAAAAATAAATTAAAGTAATTAAACGCGATAAAATCCGTAAATAATAGTTTTATTCAATCAGTCACTGGCTTAGAATGGTTAAAAATAATTCATTTTCAGAATAATTTGATAAACAATATTAAAAACATCGAATGCAATAATAAGCTCTAAGAAGCTTTACCCATAGCTAATGTTTTCGGTATTTGACTGTGAAGATTCCAATAAGCAAAATTAATGCTAAGTCATCCGTCGTCGTGCCGCAAGTAATCCTTCTTGACTGATTTATTAGCAAGCACTTTGTTCTCTCAGTCAAAGTTCAAGTAATTTTCATTACACGTTTTCCGAACGAGCGATCCGCCTTTGCATTTTTATAGAATAAGGGTGACTAACGAGCCCACAGTCCACTTAATGGTATACACAGATGTCTTCAGCTATTCTCGATTAATATAATATCCCTGATGAATAAGATGGAATGCCTCGTTTCCAGTAAAAAGTGGCTTTATTTCTGTACACTTACCATTCGGAACACAGCTTTAAGCAGCGTTAAGCTGCTATTTTACTCTGGTATTCTGTGAGAGTCGATCAATTGTGCTACAACCTTAATATAGCTGCAATATGGCTCAACTACGTAAAATCCCTGGATAGGATGTGGCATTATTTATATTTAAAATAATCAAAAACCATCCTTTATGAATTTTTCTTCTTTACTAAAAATGTTGAAGTTTATTGATAAAATATCTAAGCCTAGATCCCTCCTGGTATTGCTCTTTCTCAGTTCGTGAAATTTGATCACAATCGCTTCATCCATTCAATAGATTAGCCCAGACAGACAAACAGACAGACAGATGGAACATTTAAAATTTTTTGTTTATCTCTTAGCGTGCGCAAGACATAGCTTTAAAATGACTCCCAGAGCTTAATAGAAGTTAGTTATTTAATCGATCCGTGTACAAATAAAGAATTAATATGCATAAGAATTGTACGAGTACGAGAGTACGAGGTAAGAATTGTAAGAATTGTACTCGTAATAGCACCAGCTGCAACCTGGTACTACTACAGCATGACTCTGTGATTGAAAGGTAGTTTGCCGACGTGTGAAGTGTAACTTATAGGCCGACCAGGTTTCAATTTGCATGTATTATTTTTGTATATATCCATACGCAAACTCTTAGTGAATTGATTTTCATGATTTTTTCTTATTAAATGGGTTATACCACTGAGGTCCCTTATAAGACTGCAGAAAAATTCTACCTCTAAGGGTGGAAAAATAGGGGTGAATACCTTAACGTTACTATTTAGATGACTTTGAGGTTGTGAATTTCCTTAGTATATTTAAATTACGAGTAATAAAACAAGTTTTTATTAAAAATTAAAACCCAACTTCAATGCACTAACTTACCTTACCTTAATTATTTATTTTATACACTTAACACCGACTTAAGAATGTGAATATATGTATTTAACTTTTTAGTTCCAGTCGGATTTTACGTTTAAAAGTTATTTTTTGTAAATAAATAATACGTTGGTTGTAAAGAGTAAAAAGAAAAGTTACAAACCCAAAGTACCCAAATACAATATCGCTGCATAAGCATCGTAGAGAACCGGAAACCAACACCCAACTGTTAATAAATGGTGATGAAGCCTTAGATCGTATATATGTATAATACTTCCCTAACGTAACAAAAACCTATTCACTCTTGCCTAAATGCTCAGATTGTGATGAAATTTTATACATTCATCTCATAAATTTTAATTTGATACCTTTAACCGTTCTTGAGAAAAATCTTTTGACAGACGAATTGATGGATAAGAAAATGCTCTTATGAGGTTTCTGCTTTTTTTTTTGAAATCATTGAACTCTAAAAACATCACGCTAGAATTCTATTCTCGCGAGTGTGTTCCTTCAATTATAACCATTTAATTATATATGTTTATTCTTCTGTGAAATTATATTCATAGCTTTCTCGTACATATTCATAACTGATCGCATGTGGGCTGCACAATTTAATTGGCTACTCAGTACTGCCATATTCAAACACTGGAGTAAGTAAACGAGTGCATGATTTAGACGACATGTTATAGGTTGCCAGGTGTCTTATTGTCTGGAGAATTATTCAATATATAAGTGAAGAAAAATCTTTGTATCCTTTTTTAAACGCACAAAGCAGTGTGAGATTTAGCTCAGTTCAAGTTTAAATGAAAAGGAGTGCAGAAAGCTAAAAATAACATAATATAATATGTGTTATTAATACATTAAATAAAAAACAGAGTTTACTAAACATACTTTTCTTACTAACAATATCAAAAAGATAATTTTCAGAGGTTTGAGAGTACGTCAGTCTATGTTTGATACTCTTAATAATCGTTAGTACATGATGGCATTCACGACTTTTCTGACACCAGGCGGCGCCACACGTCAGATGTCATAGCAGGGAAGTTAATTTATTCGAAAAATGTAAAAAATAATTTTGTTTCTGTACTATAAATTATATTATATATTAATTAGAATAAATAATAAATAAAATAATATTTAAAAATGTGCAAATAATTGAAGAGCAAACCACTGAGACATTATTTTGTGTATTAATATAATATTCTAGAAACCAATAAAGTTTTATTTATAACTTCTTAATTAAACAACATTCTGTAACAAAAAACTTCACTTCAGTGTGGCGAGCGGAAGATTAAAAGCCCTCATCAAGAATAAATGTCTAAGGGCCACAGTAACTTTTGGTGTATTGAATGTTGTTGTGCTAGACAAATAAGCATGCAGCGGAGAAGGGAGTGCTCTTAACGTCGAATATCCTCGCCTTAATACCAATCTCAACTAACATTTATTGAAATATGAACATCTTAAATAAACGTGTACTTATTTAAGTACCATAAATTCTAATAATTAACATTATGAATATTCCTTTTATCAACTCCTGGTAAGCTTAAAATGCTTTGTAGTCAAATGGCGGATTTAAATCCACTACCTTTTGAGTTCGCGGTCCGCACCTTACCATTAGGCTACTGTCGCTTTAATATTTTTTTGATTGATTGATATTATTATCGGAAATATTGTTAATGGAATTACAAGGTTGAGAGAATTATTAAAAAGTGCTCAGGGAAGCGTTAGACTTGGCCGGGAGTTCAACATTAATATATTATTTAATTATTAATGTTTTCAAATGGAGCCGCTTCCGAGGTAGTCGTTATAGCTCGTAACTTGAGTGCGTTAAAAGTATACCAGTTACTCTAATACAAACAGTAAATAATTCCTTGATCGGGAATTTAATAGTTTTCATAACAAATACTCAGAAAATATGCGAAACTTAGCTATGAAAAAGTTATAAAATTTAATAAAGATTATTTATAAATACTACTATACAGTACATGACAGATAATAGGTATTGGGTGATTATTACCACGCTGTTTCTAAAATGTTTTTAATTTAGAAACAGCGTAATATTACGTTGTACATATTCATATTCATATGTACAACGTAATAATATATCGTAAATTAACGTTCAAAAAAAGAGTTCCGGTGGGTTTCTTGCTAGTTTTTCCAGGATAGAGACTTTTCCCGAACCAATGGTACAAGCACAAATGATATTCAATAATTATTCTTGTAATCTGTAATCATTACAGCCCTTCACAAGCCCACTGCTGAACATAGACCTCCCCTAAGCAAATCCACAAAGCACGGTTCTGAGCCACCTGCATTCATCGACTTCCTGCATGTCTTACTAGGTCGTCACTACTTCTAGTTGGGGGTCGCCCTACCTTTCGCCTACCGGTACGAGGCTACCACTCGAGAACTATGTAGATAGTTCTCGAGTGGTACCCATAGGTTGTATGTTCTTCGAGCTGTATGGTCGACCTATTGCCACTTCAGCTTACTAATAGTTTGGGCTGTGTCGGTCACTCTGGTTCTACTGCGGATATCTTAATTCCTAAGTTTATCACGAAGAAAAACTTCGAGCATAACCGTCTCCATAGTTGGCACAGCGCGACCTTGAGCTTCTTCATATGGATAGAAGTAAAGAACCAACCTAAGGTCCACGGGTCATTACTGGCATCACGCACTGATTGTACAATATGGCTGACAAGAAGATGTGTCGTGATATCCCAAACGCTGTCTTCTAACTGGTAAGTTACTTTGACATTTTTTTTATTTTGAACCTCGTACATCACAAGGTATATAAAACCGATTCTCTTCATGGTAGAGCGACGCTGCAGCTATATCATGGTTGTAGCACAACTGGTTTGGCTCGACCGGGGCTCTCACAGAATACCAGCCAAAAATAGCAGCCCAATGCTTCTGTGTTTCGTATGATGAGTGTAGAGACCCAGAGACTTGTTTAACTGGAAACGAAGAACTCGATTTTACACATCTGCATTTTGGCAGATGGGATGTGCGTTCATTTGTCACCCTTATTCTACTTTATTTAAAAAAAAAACTCCGTTTTACCCATACCGTTGTCTTCCATTGTTATTGCCATCACGTTGTCCGTGATCCAATATTCATGTAAATACGTTTCACATGCCAAAATGTGTTTTGAGAAGGAAAAGAAATGCGTGAAGTTTTCTTTTTGTGTTTATTCGAAAATGTCTATTGATAGAATAGGAATACGAAAGGGTAAAATAAATTGTTCGTGTAATCACTATAGTATAAAATGAAAAAATGTTTATTTACAGCAAGGTTGTACAAAGGTTGTACAAATATTAATATACAATATAAGATAACAAAATGGAAGTTCAGTAGTCTTAATTAACTATTAAATAAACTATGATCTCATCATACCGACTAAGCTGGAGTGTACAAACAATGGTGTATAGTTCTGTGGTCTTCACACTAGGCATGCCTATGTCGTGAGGACCGGAGACGATTTTCTTATCACGCATGGCTTTCATAAATTACGATTCATTATTAGATTATGTAAGCTATTTTTCATAAAATAAAATAAATGTATATATATTTGTATACGTTTTTTTGAAATATTTTCCTCGTGTTATATATATATATATATATATATATATATATATATATATATATATATATATATATATATCGACGAAACAAAACTTCGAACGACGAAAAAAATTTATATAAAGTTAATATTTACAAAAACAATTAATTACAGGTAAAAAAGTTGTTATTAATAAATACTAAAACATAATAAAACATTTATAAATTAGAAACTCCTATAGATGCACTTGAATATTACATACTGTATTCATATATTTTATATAAGTTAATTTATAATAAAAACTTCGGTTTAATTAGGTACTATCGTATCGTAGTAAGTAACCATTTTGTTATGGCTCTATTAGTTTCCACCACAGATTTTTCTTTTATATCACAATACTTGAGTACACTTGAGTTCGTTTAGAGAAAACGTTTAGAAAAAGCAGAGTTGAAGGCGGGAGTTGGCAAACGGAATACTCTTTGTTTCAACAATCTCATATACACCGAAGATGCCAGAGTAGACTTATGAACAGTTAGGGAGGTATCCATAAATTAATCAAATGTTGAGTATCTATTCGGCTTTCTTAACATTATTTTATAACCGAAAGTTGAGCTCTCTCAACTCTGATCAGGAAAGTTTTTGCTGCACTTTCCCAGCAGGTAATACAGTAACTTATAAGCGACTAGCATAACGCATAAAAAATAGATCTCAGAATATGCCTTAAGAAGAATGCCTGCTATATCATGCAGATGCTTTATAACACAAATAACCTTCCTGACTCAAGTCGAAAGAGCTATTATGTGTTTTTCAAATGTCAGTTTATCATCAACGAGGACACCGAGATATCTGGTGACATCGGATCTACTCAAGGTCTCACATGTAGACGATTTGCTATGGGATGGGATGGGAAATTTCATCCATTCATTCATTGGATCCTATATAAGTCCACTGCTGAAAATAAGCATATCCTAAAAATTGCCTCATATGATGGAATTTTGAATAGATTGCCACGTGTGGCACGTGGCAGCCGGGTTAGCAACCGCAGTTTTTTATTACTTTAAGTTTTTTTAAATTGCCACCATCTTTCTTTTCATCCTATTACAATATGTCACTTTTAGGCTAATTCTAGCTTTTGTCAAGCTAAGTCTGTATACTTTAAAATCTTAGCCTGCATCACCGCTTACCTTTAGGTGAAACAATAGTCACTGGCTTAGAATGGTTAAAGATATTCTATTTTCAGACTAACTTGATAAACAATATAAGTAACATCGAATGCAATAACAATTTCTAAGAAACTTTAACCATAGCTAATGTTTCCGGTATTTGACTGTGAAGATACCAATAAACAAAATTAATGCTAAGTCATCCGTCGTCGTGCCGCAAGTAATCCCTCACGACTGATTTATTAGTAAGTACTTTATTCTCTCAGTCAAATATATTGAAGACTTGAAGTAATTTTAATTACACATTTTCCGAACGACCGATCCGCCCTAGCTTTTTTATAAAATAAGGGTGATAAACAAGTCCACAATCCACCCGATGGTAAGTGGATACTATCACCCATAGATATCTTCATCTATCCTCGATTAATAATCAAAATGCAGATACGTTGCCAAACTTGAGTAATAAGATGGAATGCCTTGTTTTCAATAAAAGGGCCTACAATTCTCTACACCACAATACGGAACACAGCAGCGTTAAGCTGGTATTTTACTCTGGTATTATGTGAGAGTGTTGTCCTTCCCTGGTCGAGTCGATCAATTGTGCTACAACCATAATATAACTGCAGCATTGCCCGACTACGTAAAATCGCTTAGATAGTATCTAACAATGTGGCGTTATTTATATTTAAAATAATCAAAGACCATTTTTTTCTGAATATTTCGTCTTTATTAAAATGTAATTTAAGTTTTTACATAAAATATCTAAGCTTATATGCCTCCTGGCATTGATTTCTCTTTATCGGTTTGTAAAATTTTATTATAATCGTTTCAGTCATTCTAAAGACTAAGCCGGGCGGACAAACAGACTGATAAACAAAACATTTAAGTTTGTTATTTATGTCTTAGCATGGACACCCGTACGCTCGATAAGGATACACATGTGACTAACACAACGCGCGACGCCCGCTCGGCAATGGTACACATATGCCTACAAAGAATTTATGAGGGCGAACCCGACAAAAAAAGGTTTGTCATTAAAAATAAGTTATAATGAAATTATAAAATATACTAAAGTATAATACAGACATAGACAAAGACATACTCTTTAATTTGGTACCATAATCTGTCAATGTCACATAAGAAATAAACATAAAAACTCATTTTGACGTAACGGGTCTTTACACCAGTAGTGTGCGTGGTAGTGTGTAGCTAGTGCTTAGTGATTTCTTCGTTTTTCTGTGTGTTTTTGGAATAAAAAGGTGACTTTTATACTTTTGTGTATTCCTTGTAATAAAGCAAACCACTTAGATATAGAATTTGTGGCATAAAAAGTGAAAAGTAAGTGCCAAAATTACTTCGAAATCGAGAAGGCCCATTTTAGCGGTGGGGTCAAAAATGTGCTATTTTTCCGATTCTCATTTATTTTTAGTGTAAAATGTAAATAAAAAAATACGTGTGGCACTCGGTGACTGCCGCGGTAAAGCTATTGCATAGCATTTTTTATCAACTTATGCAATTATAATTATTTATTTATTTTATTTATGTTATGTATAGTTAAGTCTTTGATATTAAATCAAGTTACACTTTTTGAGCGTGGTGACCGATAAGAAAACATTTTTTTTTCTCTTATTGAATAAATGAGAAGTTAATATTGTTTAAAATATTTTTAATATCATACAATACATGTAGGTTATTCAGGAATTTTTATCATTGAGTTAGCAGCTAGTGTACACGCATACGTCTAGTCGCACGCACACAAACACCGTGCCGAAGTCTGCGAGTGCCGAAGTCTGCCGAACTGAAACGACGTTAGACGATGCACGGCTTTCAACGCCACACCTCCGTGCCCGTCGGAGTGGGGAGCGTGAGGTTTTTTTTCGTTACGGAATTTCTGGATTCGGTCCCCGCGCTCAAGGCCCGCGATAGAAGCTATGCAATAGCTTAAAAATAATTCTATAACATATTTCAAATAACTTGACGTATTTATTTCAAATTCACACAAAAATATATTTGAAATATTGTTCGAAGTTTCATACAGATAAAAATTAATTTCGTTTTTTTTTATTTTTTATTTTTAATATATTGGTATGAGTAACGAAACGAAACACATTAAACATAAAAATATACTTATTTCCAAACATTTTCATATAGATTTCTCCAAAAAGAAACGTGTAGAATTCAAATTAGTAGTAATTTTGTGGTTAAAAGTGAAGTATCTACTACTACTATGCTGTAAAGGGTAATTTATGTATTTTATTACAATTTCTAGCAACTAAAATAATTTTATTCGATAGTTTATACATTCAACAAGAATTCGTTACATCCGCCTATGTTACGGAATCGATGGAAAAGCTTAAACATATCCAAAATTTACGAAGAAATAATAATAATAATGGTAGAATAATGTGTACCATATTTAATAATGTGAAGTTTATTTTCTATTGTTTTTACTTAATAACGAATCAATAATTTTTTTGAATTAAATTCATCTAAATCTACATTTTGTAACTTAGTAGGAGACACATTTTCCATTACTGAATACATTTTACATTATTGAACTTATTAATTTTGCAACAAGTGTCATTGATAAGGTTATAATCAGGCATATAATTTATAGGTGAAGTAATATTTAAAACATTATATATACGTAGGTAAAAATGTAGTGCTTTTATAAAACCATCAGGAATTATAATTATGCCTGTGCCCAGAAAAATTGTTTCATATAGTTGAGACTTAATACATTCTATAGAAATTTTATTTGGGTAAGATTGAATATAAATTCACTTATTATTTATTAATTGCTTTCAGATATCCAATTTTCCGAAAATAAATTTAGTTTTGCACTGTAACGGTATTTCAACAATCACTTTAGATATAAGTTCACTTTCGCAGGAAGGTTTAGCGACCACCGAATACACGTTGCTTACGTTGCAGATGAATGTACCTGGTGGCACAATTTTACACTTCCCTAAGTCGTCAATATTGCAGTAATGTGTTTTGTCCTTGGTCATTGCAATGTATTTATTATTAAGTACAACTCAACTAAATGAATTTGGTTCCGTGGGATTATATGGTGTAGGTAGAGCTGTGTTATGAAACAACATATAATTCTCTACATTTACCCGTGGCACGTGCAACATAAATATGATTTTATTATTTATATAATAACAAGTAAACTTACAAAGTCTTAAAATAAAATGCATATTCCTAATTTCTAAAGAAACAGGTAATACTAAATTACTAGGTAGATATCTATAGTTATCGACAAGCTCTCGGTATAACTGTCATGGCGTTAAAACGGCCGGATGTATATCTTTACTGCTAAACAAAATAACGTTTATGATATCTTCTAATTGAAAAGATAGTGTAAGAATTGCGATTTATCAACTGTTAAAAATGTCATTTATATAGATATTTGTAGAACATTATCATCATCATCATCATCATTACAGCCCTTCACAAGTCCACTGCTGAACATAGGCCTCCCCCAAGTAATGCCACAAAGCACGGTCCTGAGCCACCTGCATCCATCGACTTCTTGCATGTCTTACCAGGTCGTCACTCCATCTAGTGGGGGGTCGCCCTACACTACGCCTACCGGTACGAGGCTGCCACTCGAGAACCTTTCTTCCCCATCGGTTATCGGTTCTTCGAGCTATATGGCCGGCCCATTGCCACTTCAGCTTACTAATCCGTTGGGCTATGTCGGTCACTCTGGTTTTACTGCGGATATCCTCATTTCTGAGTCTATCACGCAGTGAAACTCCGAGCATAGCCCTCTCCATAGCTCGCTGAGCGACCTTGAGCGTCCTCATACGGCCAGCGGTGAAGGACCACGTCTCAGATCCGTAAGTCATCACTGGCAACACGCACTGGTTATACACTTTAGTTTTCAGAGATTAAGGTATATCTGACGAGAAGATGTGTCGTAATTTCCCGAACGCTGCCCAGCCGAGTTGAATCCGTCGATTGACCTCTCGGTCGAAGTTGGACTTACCTAGTCGGACTATTTGTCCCAGGTAAACGTACTCGTCAACAACTTCGAGCATAGTGCTCCCAACAACTACCGGCATAGGTGTGACATGGACATTAAACATGATCTTTGTTTTGTCCATGTTCATCTTAAGACCTATCCGTTGGGAGACACCATTGAGGTCATTGAGCATAGTGCTAAGGTCCTCCAGCGATTCTGCCATAAGGACTATATCGTGGGCAAATCGAAGGTGAGTGATGTACTCGCCATTGATGTTAATACCGTATTCTTTCCAGTCCAGTAGCTTGAAAACGTCTTCCAACGCAGCGGTGAAGAGTTTCGGGGATATAACATCACCCTGTCTTACACCTCTCTGCAGTTGGATAGGTGTCGTACTCTGGTTCTGTAATCGGATAGCCATCGTAGCCCTACTGTACAAACACTTCAGCACTTCAATATACCGATAGTCAACTAGGCACCGCTGAAGAGACTGTAGCACCGCCCAAATTTCGACGGAATCAAAGGCTTTCTCATAGTCCACATACGCCAGGTAAAGTGGCAGATTGTACTCTTCGGACTTCTGTACAATTTGCCGAAGGGTATGTATGTGGTCTATGGTACTGAAGCCTTTTCGGAAACCGGCTTGTTCGGGAGGCTGGAAGTCGCCGAGTCTGCGTGCGAGACGATTCGTAATGACTCTCGAAAACAGCACGTAGACGCGGCTCCGAAGGGAAATCGGTCTGTAGTTCTTCAAGAGAGCGTTGTCGCCTTTCTTAAAGAACAAGACCACCGCGCTTCCGCTCCACGCCTCTGGAGTAGTGCCACCATGGAGGACGGAATTGAAGAGCTTTTGAAGGACTTCAAGTATCGGTGTTCCACCCGCTTTCAGAAGCTCCGCTGTAATTCCATCCTCGCCCGGGGTCTTGCCGTTTTTAAGGTGAAGGTGAGCCATTCTAATCTCGCTCAGACTGACGTCCGGGATATCATCGGAATAGTGTCGGATAAGACTTGCTCTTGGATCGTTACTCACACTTGCGTGTGGCTCCAACGATGATGTGTACAGCTGCCCATAGAACCTCTCAATCTCACTCAGAATCTCAGGTGTCCCGGAAACGATGTTGCCACACTCAGTCTTCAGCCTCGACAGTTGGCTCTTTCTGGCAGACAGATCTCTGGCATAGACTTTGGAGCCCTGGTTCCGCTCGATCGCTTCTTTAATACGAGCAGTGTTAAAGTTGCGTAAGTCTCGTCACATGCATTTGGAGATCTGTCTGTTCAGTTGCCTGTATGCTGTTGTCAAATCTGTTGACGATTGCAGCCTCATCTCCCGTCTAACAGCCATGAGATTAAGAGTGTGATCGGAGAGTTTTTGTGTTCTTCTGCGGCGGGTCTTGCAGAACTTAGCTCCGACCGCATGGACAGTTTCCACGAGCTTGTCATTCATATCGTCCACTGCATTGCAATCCTCTAGGCACTGAAAGCGGTTTTGTAACTCGAGCTGAAAGGTTTCGGGATTCTGGATTAGAGCACGAGGGGGACGGAGCGTTGACTTCATTAGACGAGACCTCTCCAACTTAACATTTAGGTTAAGTGTGCCTCTAACCATTCGGTGATCGCTGCCAGTTTTCACCCTTGCGATCACTGAGATATCACTGAACAGTTGGCGTCTGGTCGTCATAATGAAGTCAATCTCATTTTTTGTCGAACCGTCGGGGCTCGACCAGGTCCACTTCCTGTGGGGCCGCTTCTGGAAGAAAGAGTTCATCATAAAGAGTCCCTCTTTTTCCATAAAGTCGGCCAGCTGCTGGCCCCTTCGGTTCCGTTGCCCTACTCCAAATTTCCCCACCTTCAGCTCACCGCTTTCTCTTGTGCCTAGTTTTATGTTGAAGTCTCCCATCAACACCGTGTAGTGGGTTTTAGAGGAATGCATGGCTCTGGAAATATCCTCATACATTTCCTCCACCTTCCTCATCGGGATGTGCCGAGGTTGGTGCGTAAACCTGTATGACCTTCAGCGAATACCGTTTGGTGATTCTGAGTATCAGGTACGCGACCCTCGGCGACACACTCCCAATCTTTACAACGTTGTTGACGAGAGACTTGTGGACGATAAATCCGACACCTCCTTGGGACAGGTGGTCGCCTTCCCGGTGGTAGAACAAGTTGCCGGACTCGAGGATTGCCGTATCCTCCCCCTCTCTTCGGACCTCGGATAATCCAATAATATGCCAGCGCAACTTGTCTACCTCTTCTTCAGCTCCAGTATCTTCTCGTCAGTCCTCAGAGTGCGTGCGTTATATGTTGCCAGGTCGAGTCGTCGTAGGTGGCAACCGAACCTCCACCGGTGATTCTTAGCACCCCCTGCCCCGCCGTTACCATGTTCGCCACCGTAGCCAGGAATAGCGGGGCCGGCGGGGACTGGGGGCCGTTTTTTTGCGTCGTTATTCATGGGGGGATATTTGCCATAGTTGCCACGCTTGGCGAGCGGGTTGGCAACCGCAGTTTTTTTATTATAACACAGTTGTTATCAGAAAGATGCTGCTGCCCATCTCTGGCTGTGTCCCTCTGTCGCCTCTTACGACACCCACGGGAAGATATGGGGTAGTGGATATTCTCAACCGCCACTACACGGCTAAAATAGATAGAACATTAGTCATTTCAGAAATATTTTTAATTGTAATAGAGAGATTGTCGATAGCTGTTGTTAATTTTACTTCATTGTTTTTTTTATTTCATTTAATGTATAATATTTTATTACAGAGGTGGTAACTAAAATGTTTTCTTTCATCAAAGAAGTCAATCGCTTTACATCATTTTTGTACGAAAGTTATTGCTTTATCATACTTTAAAGCGTTATCTTCATCTAGAGTACCATATGTTTAAACATTGTACCAATGCCTCCAATCCAGGCGTTACGCTTGGCTCTGTTATCTAATATTTAAGTGTGAGATGGATTCAAAATCCTTGTTCAAATCCTGGTTACGTACAGCTAATGGTTGAAACATATTGTGATATTCGGTAATAATGTCTAGAATTCTAGTTTGGTCACATAAAAATTTAATTCTTTCTAGCGCGTTTCCTGTATTTCTAATGTGGGGCCCAAGTGTGAGGAGATATCTATCGGAATTAACGTTTTTAGTTGTGCGTTATTGATTTTAATGTACCTAAACAATCAAAGTAGATGCCTGCACTCGAAGTTATCAGATGAATATAATCTTGATGCGATTGACCTCGAGTTGGAATTCTGCAAATAATTACCGTAATTAATACTAAATAAGGGTAAGTATTGATTAACCTACTTTAATAAATACATTTTGTATATTGTATATTAACTATTTTTTAGAGGTTTAGACTACGTTAATAAGTAAGTATTTTCTAAGTTTAGTAATTTCAAGATTTTATTTTATTTTACACACGTTAGTTCCGACTTCTGACGCAGGTTTCACCTGATCAAAGTAATGCGTTTCATAGTGTTGATTGATTAATTAGGTAAGTGTATTATTACTATTAACTTTAACTATTTCCAGAGAGGGGAGAGTGCTTTTCGCAATCTCAAATGGTGATGTAGACATACCTACAGACTTTATATTTAACTGGTCGAATATGGGTGTTATACCTAGGTGGATTGAAAAGTACTCGGCCTAACACAGATCCATTCAATTCTAAAAATCAAATCTGCCCACATTATTTAGTTCACTTCAGACTAGTTCATTGTGTGAAGTTCGAAACGTGTGCGATAATTAGTTGTGATTTTATAAATTTATTAACAAAGTAATCGGACATAATTTCCGCGAATGCAGCAAATCGAGCAGCGTGCCGTCATTAAGTACCTCCATAAGAAGGGGCTATCATCAAAAGCCATCCATGATGACATGGTCAGTACATTAGGCGATTGTGCTCTGTCATATTCATCCGTCAAAAAATGGATAGCAGAATTTAAGCGTGGTAGAGAGAGTGTGAAAGATGAACCCCGCTCTGGGAGGCGTTCGACGTCAACTACTGACAAAAATATTAAAAAAGTACTTGATTTAATAATGGGAGACCGCAGATTAAAAATTAGAGAGATAGCCGAGATTATAGGCATCTCTTATGAATGAACTCAATACATCATTGTCAACGAGTTGGGTTTCCACAAGGTGTCTGCGAGGTGGGTTCCGCGACTGCTTTCAGTTGAACAAAAAAGGACGCGATTGACTATTTCACGCGACTGTTTGGAGTCATTTGAAGCCGATGCAGATGATTTTTTGAATCGTTTTGTTACTATGGACGGAACATGGGTTCATTACTGTACACCGGAAACAAAACAACAATCAAAACAGTAGAGAAGACCTGGTTCACCACTCCCTAAAAAAGGCTAAGTCGATTTTGTCGGCAAATAAGGTGATGGCTTCAGTATTCTGGGACTCGAAAGGTGTGATTATGATTGATTATCTTGAAAGGGGTCAGACTATAAACTCTGATTACTATTGCACCTTACTACGTCGTTTACGAGAGGAAATAAAAGAAAAACGTCGAGGAATGCTCAGAAGAAAAGTCCTGTTTCATCAAGATAACGCCCGTGTTCACACGTCAGTACAGTCAATGGCTGAAATTCACAACTGTGGCTTTGAACTGTTACCGCATCCGCCGTATTCACCTGATCTGGCACCATCAGACTTCTTTCTGTTCCCTAACCTAAAAAAGCACTTGGGAGGTCAAAGATTTTCGACAAACGACGAGGTCAAAGCAGCTGTAGACGCATATTTTGACTCTAAGGAAGAATCATTTTTTTTCAACGGTCTAAATGCTTGGAAGGGGAGGTGGCAAAACTGTATTGAACTTGATGGTGATTATGTAGAAAAATAAAAATATAACTGATTTAGTATGTGTTTATTTTCTTGGTTAGGCCGAGTACTTTTCAATCCACCCTCGTAGTATGGTTTTGAGGATTCTTTTGACTTCCTTATAAAATCTAAAGCCTTCTCTCTGGAGTATTTTAGATGGTTTTTCAACATGCGGACATAATCAAGGTATGTAGTCCCTAGAGATTCATTATAAATGAAATTGGGAATAAATGGCTTACTCCCGAACATAAGCTCGTGAGATGTGTAATGTGTAGTAGAATGAACGGATGTGTTATAAGTGAGCGTGGCGGTGCAAACATAACGAGACCAACTGGATTGTCCTTCATTAATACAAGATTTCAAGTGTTCTTTTAGAGTTGAATGACTCCGCTCTAAGGCGCCTTGGATTGGAAGATGGTATGGTTTAGACCATAAGTTTTTTTATTTTAAGAAATTCACAGACTTTTCTAAATAGATCTGAAGTAAAATTAGTTCCTTGGTCGGCAAGGATCATCTTAGGAATTCCAAAGATTGATATATAATGCAGTAAGCGTTCACTTTTTTCTTCGCCAGTTGTACTACGGATGGGATATGCACAGGAGAACTTAGTGAGATTGTCTTGTATTGTAAGAATGAAACGTAATTTTACTGGTTCAGCTTTGGGAAGTGGACCGACGACGTCGAAGGATAAGGATTCTTTGGCATGGTTCTGTAGATGTACTGGTGATCTGCATTGGAGCGCGGTTGATTATCCTAAGTGCTTTATTTTCTTGACATGATTAACATTGTTTTACATATGACTCTATATTGCTTCGCATACTTTTCCAGTAAATACGATTGTTTTATTCTATTGTACGTTTTTAGAGCCTAAATGACCGGCTATCGGGATATCATGGTTTACGAAAAGAATTTTCTTAATTTCTGTTGGAGCTGGGTATATAATGTTAAATATATGTTAATATGTATAAACGTTATGGTATATATTCATTTTAATTCGAGTATCATGTAAGAGATAGCATAGAATATTATATATTTTAATGAATGAATGTTTTTCAAATGGATTTATCAGATCTGATATACTGAGTTCTTTAATTTCCTCGGAAATTACCAATTCATTTCTAATTATTACTAATGTTTGAAAAATTTCTGGATAGGAGGCCTCATCAAAATGATGTACTTTAGTGAACAATAAATAATATTTTTATTATTTATTATTTGTTTCTATCTTTTTAAAGGAGAAGAGTTCTTTCTCAAAATCATGTACTATGTCGGCAATAATTTCAGGGTCGGTTAATATTTTTGAAAGTATGGGTTGTATTCATCTAAATCGATGGATGTTGGGACCAGGATTAACTTCGTGGGACACTTCATAAGCGATTCATTGTACTCTTCCACTTCTATGTTTGGAAATTGGTAAAATATTGCTATGCCGATAGACACACAACATGTTCAACTAAAGACCTTCTCTATTAATCAAAGTTTTGTGTACACAGTTTTGTTAGTAGTTTCGCAAAAATTGCAAATTATGATGAATCATGCAGACAGTGGCCACCGGCCTATACCGGTTCTGACAATTTTTGATGCTGCAATAATAAGTACATATTTAATAGAATTGTGCTTAATTTGATCAGTTATGTACTTATTATTAGATTTAATAGTAAGTAGATGGCGTAAATATTAAACTAAAGCTATGATAATCAAAACTTTACCCTCTAGTACTCAGAAACAATAAGTTGAGGTGCGATTGGAGTGCCTTTATCGCACAAGAAAGCCGCTTACATTTATATAATACTTAAATTTGGCATAAAGTGATGAAGAATTTATTAAAAATTTTCCTTATCAAATATACACGATCAAC
The DNA here is from genome assembly GCA_907164705.1 of Parnassius apollo. Taxonomy (NCBI): domain Eukaryota; kingdom Metazoa; phylum Arthropoda; class Insecta; order Lepidoptera; family Papilionidae; genus Parnassius; species Parnassius apollo. Next base: position 2,654,376 of record CAJQZP010001449.1, on the reverse strand, counting down.
GCCGCTAGCGATGTGTAATGAAATTATTTTACGATATAACTATAACATCTAGAAATAGCAATGTCGTGTTTTGTTGTTAACATCGCCAAACATAGAGATTGTTTGGCGATATTAACAATAATAAAAAAATATTAACAAATATAATAATCATTAATTTGGTGAGGATATATCATGGTATTTCAGATTATAAATCAACAAATAATGTGAAATTTTATAAAATATCGTCATTTCACTTTGAATAATCGACTAATTCATGATATTATGAATTCTAAGATGATTCTGACCAATACGCATATAAAAGCTTTTTTTTAAACCATGAGGATAATATGAGTTTTGTACTAATTGCAATTTTTATCAATGTATTTATAGGTAAAAAAAAACTTTTTGCATTTTACGGTAGACAGGCACTGTCTTTTTTTTCTCCTTTTTTTATAGGATAGGGAGACAAGGTGTGGTGGGTAACAAGGTTTAGTGTCTTGAAATAGTGAATAAAACAATAATATCGTAGATTGTTGGCGTAGTTCAATTTATTAAGCAACGGTTAAAACGAATTTTGTGCTTTATTTATAAACATTTTATTCATTTTAATAATGATTTGTTAATATTAATGTGTTATTAATCGTATAAAATAGAAAATAACGTCTAAAGGAAGAAAAATACTTAACCCTCCTTTTTCGAAGTTCCGTAATCGGATAAAAAATCCCGAGGCCAAAACAAACAAAATTTCATGGAAATCTGTTCAGTAGTTTTTGCGTGAATCTTGAATACACAGACAGACAGACAAGATTTCTAAAAAACCACTAATTTGCCTTTATTTAGTTCCCTGGACTTGTTTTTTACATACATAACATAAACACTCACGCCTGTCACCCAGAGGGGTAGGCAGAGACTACAAACTTCCATTTGGCACGATCCTGACACACCTATCTCGCCTCCTTCACATCCATACACCTACGAATACATGCTCGTCGGTTAAGGATACTCCTAATTTGGCCCATTTAATTTTTTTCAATCTCTGGGAGGAAAACCGGCGACGAGGTTCGCCACCCGTCACGTTCTGTCTCCCGGAGAGGCTAAAAGTGAATTGCAAAGGCCCATGGACTTGCTCTTTTTTGGAAATTTTAAAATTACAGACACGAATTTTCTACAGATTTATTAAAAGATGTATAGATTGTCTTTAATTTTGCAGATGATGCAATGTTTATTCTTCTGTGAAATAATATTCATAGCTTTCTAGTACATATTCATGACTGATTGCATGCGAGCTTTACAATTTAATTGACTTCTCAGTACTGCCATATTCAAACACGAGTCCATGATTTAGATGACATGATGTTATAGGTTGCCGGGTAAGAATATAATAAAATAGAATAGAATTATTCAACATATAAAAGAAGAAAGAAAATCTTTATATCATTTTTTAAACGTACAAAGGAGTATGAAATTTTGCTCAGTTCAGGTTTAAATGGAAAAGGAGTGCAGAAATCTAAATCTAACATATAATATGTGTTACAAATACATAAAATTTAAACAAATATAGTTTACTAAATACACTTTTCTTACTACCAATGTCAAACACATAAGTTTCAAATATTTTAGACTACGTCAGTCTATGTTTGAGATACATAACCAAAGAGATTTATATATATATATATATATATATATATATATATATATATATATATATATATATATATATATATATATATACACATATATATATATACTATAGAGCGGACATTGGAAACATTTGCATACAAAATCTGTGAGCACGCGCGTGTGTTAAGCCCTCTAGCGAAAAATAGCAATATTACGCTGAATATTTATTTGGAAAACATTTTAGCTATTTACATTTATTATATTCAACATATAAAAGAAGAAAGAAAATCTTTATATAATTTTGTGATCGCAAGGGTGAAAACTGGCAGCGATCACCGAATGGTTAGAGGCACACTGAACCTAAACGTTAAGTTGGAGAGGTCTCGTCTAATGAAGTCAACGCTCCGTCCCCCCTCGTGCTCTAATCCAGAATCCCGAAACCTTTCAGCTCGAGTTACGTAACCGCTTCCAGTGCCTAGAAGATTGCAATGCAGTGGACGATATGAACGACAAGCTCGTGGAAACTGTCCATGCGGTCGGAGCTAAGTTCTGTAAGACCCGCCGCAGAAGAACACAAAAACTCTCCGATCACACTCTTAATCTCATGGCTGTTAGACGGGAGATGAGGCTGCAATCGTCAACAGATTTGACAGCACACAGGCAACTGAACAGACAGATCTCCAAATGCATACGGCGAGACTTACGCAACTTTAATACTTCTCGTATTAAAGAAGCGATCGAGCGGAACCAGGGCTCCAAAGTCTTTGCCAGAGATCTGTCTGCCAGAAAGAGCCAACTGTCAAGGCTGAAGACTGAGTGTGGCAACATCGTTTCCGGGACACCTGAGATTTTGAGTGAGATTGAGAGGTTCTATGGGCAGCTGTACACATCATCGTTGGAGCCACACGCAAGTGTGAGTAACGATCCAAGAGCAAGTCTTATCCGACACTATTCCGATGATATCCCGGACGTCAGTCTAAGCGAGATTAGAATGGCTCTCCAGCACCTTAAAAACGGCAGGGCCCCAGGCGAGGATGGAATTACAGCGGAGCTTCTGAAAGCGGGTGGAACACCGGTACTTGAAGTCCTTCAGAAGCTCTTCAATTTCGTCCTCCATGGTGGCACTACTCCAGAGGCGTGGAGCAGAAGTGCGGTGGTCTTGTTCTTTAAGAAAGGCGACAACGCTCTCTTAAAGAACTACAGACCGATTTCCCTTCTGAGCCGCGTCTACGTGCTGTTTTCGAGAGTCATTACGAATCGTCTCGCACGCAGACTTGACGACTTCCAGCCTCCCGAACAAGCCGGTTTCCGAAAAGGCTTCAGTACCATAGACCACATACATACCCTGCGGCAGATTGTACAGAAGACTGAAGAATACAATCTGCCACTTTGCCTGGCGTATGTGGACTATGAGAAAGCCTTTGATTCCGTCGAAATTTGGGCGGTGCTACAGTCCCTTCAGCGGTGCCAAGTTGACTGTCGGTATATCGAAGTGCTGAAGTGTTTGTACAGTAGGGCTACGATGGCTATCCGAGTACAGAACCAGAGCTCGAAACCTATCCAACTGCAGAGAGGTGTAAGACAGGGTGACGTTATATCCCCGAAACTCTTCACCGCTGCATTGGAAGACGTTTTCAAGCTACTGGACTGGAAAGGATACGGTATTGACATCAATGGCGAGTACATCACTCACCTTCGATTTGCCGACGATATAGTCCTTATGGCAGAATCGCTGGAGGACTTAAGCACTATGCTCAATGACCTCAATAGTGCCTCCCAACGGATAGGTCTTAAGATGAACATGGACAAAACAAAGATCATGTTCAATGTCCATGTCACACCTATGCCGGTAGTTGTTGGGAGCACTATGCTCGAAGTTGTTGACGAATACGTTTACCTGGGACAAATAGTCCGACTAGGTAAGTCCAACTTCGACCGAGAGGTCAATCGACGGATTCAACTCGGCTGGGCAGCGTTCGGGAAATTACGGCATATCTTTTCGTCAGGTATACCTCAATCTCTAAAAACTAGATTGTACAACCAGTGCGTGTTGCCAGTGATGACTTACGGATCTGAGACGTGGTCCTTCACTGCTGGCCGTATGAGGACGCTTAAGGTCGCTCAGCGAGCTATGGAGAGGGCTATGCTCGGAGTTTCTCTGCGTGATAGACTCAGAAATGAGGATATCCGCAGTAAAACCAGAGTGACCGACATAGCCCAACGGATTAGTAAGCTGAAGTGGCAATGGGCCGGCCATATAGCTCGAAGAACCGATAACCGATGGGGAAGAAAGGTTCTCGAGTGGCAGCCTCGTACCGGTAGGCGTAGTGTAGGGCGACCCCCCACTAGATGGAGTGACGACCTGGTAAGACATGCAGGAAGTCGATGGATGCAGGTGGCTCAGGACCGTGCTTTGTGGCATTACTTGGGGGAGGCCTATGTTCAGCAGTGGACTTGTGAAGGGCTGTAATGATGATGATGATGATGATGATTTACATTTAGGTAACGCTTCTAAATATAAGATAAAAATGGGTTTCAGGCACGTCTTCAATTACTATTACTAACAAATTTGTAAATAAATCGTGACGTTACTAGATAACAGAGGGCACTTATTACAATAATTTTTCTTTCTTCTAGAACAATACTAAAATTTAAAGATTATTTGGTATATATACATTATTCTTAGGATAATATAAACCGAAATCATGTTCATTTTTTGCTTCAAATCGTGACTTACTATAACCTTAATGCACAACCCGAGATATTTTCTTTAAAAATATTTTTTAAATTTATGAAACAAAAATCGGAGATATATCCTATAGGCCAAAAATTACAGACGACAATTTTGTTCCTGAAGTTCGGTCCATTACTACTACATACTTAAATGTCTTTGCACATAACTATCGCTTGGATATGAGGGAATCTACGACTTTTCTTTCATCAGGCTGGCGCCACTTAAAATGAGATCTAACATTTGCCAGATTTCATGGCAGAAAAATTAATTTGTTCGAAAAATGTAAATTATTATAAATTAAATTTTATATTAATAAGAACAAATAATAAAAAAGAAAATAGTTAAATATGCAAACAATTAAGGAGCAAACCACTGAGACATTGTTTTGAGTATTAATATATTTTTTTAGAAACTGATAAACTAATTTCTCAATTAAACGACATTCTGTACCAAAAAAATTAACTTAAGTGTCAACTAGTGACATGTGATGAGCATAAGATTATTAGATTATTAGTTAAACATTATGATGTTTGTTGGCGTTTATACGGTTGAATATCTCAAAGTAATACGCGGTATAGCCTTGCTGCAGGTATATTATGGTTGTAGCACAAATGGATCGTCTCGACTGGGGAAGGACCACGCTCTGAAAGGATACCAGCGTGAAATAGCAGCTGCTGTGTTTCCCATAGTGAGTGTAGAGAACCAGAGACCCTTTTTACTGAAAACTAGGCATTCCATCTTAGTCCACACGGATGACAACGCATCTGCATTTTGATTCGTAATCGAGGATAGATGTAATTGTCTATGGATCACAGCAACCACTTACCATCAGGTGGACTGTGTGCTCGTTTGTCACCCTATCCTATAAAAAATAGTAAGTAAAAGCATGTGGTATGTTATGTGGTACTCAAACTTTTCCTTGTGTCTCATCGCAAAATTTACAACAATAATTTCGATAGCATGGGGAGTGTAGCTAGGTCGAAATCAATCAGACAAATCGGCTTGTATTTTGCAACAAAATAGAAGAAAAGAATTTGCCTTTCCTGTCTTTTTACACCAAAGTCTATAATATCTATTGAGTTTTTTGAATAAACCCCTATCTCGTTCCCGTCTCCATTGCAAACACAATTTGGGGTCTGTTGTATTTGCATGAATATTGGATCACCGCTACCTTGACGTCAATGGAAATGGGAAGAAATAATAATGTGTTTCATGAGTATTTCGAAATAGTTTTGTTGAAAATTATATTTAATGTACTATATATATATATATATATATATATATATATATATATATATATATATATATATATATATATATATATATATATTTATTACATATACATAGTACATTAAATACAATTTTCAACAAAAGTATAATTAAGTATAAGTAAGTATGTATATATAATATATACTATTATAGATAGTATAAAATTCTTTCGCAAAAATCAAGGCCGATTGATAATAGTATATTATTAAATAAAAAAATGTGAAAACGTACTTCAATAAATATAAAAAGAGTTCTTTGTTAAAATATAGATTAATCTATATACGAACCACCTAATAGTAAGTACATGCTGTGATTCTCAGCTAAGAATCAAAATGTAGAAACTGTTGTTAAACCACGCGCCAGCTTCTACTGTTGCAGGTTACCGGAGGCCCATAACCCCCGCTCTTCCCGTGACGTAGTAGCGGAATTTAAAAATAAAAGACTACTTCACGAGGGTACCCTACTCTTCCTTAGCATGGGTGCTCAGGTGGCCCCGCATATTCTGGGGGAGCCAAAATCCTGCTCACTACTAACACTGCACGGGGCAAACAGAGCAATGAAACTATGGTGATCCTCGCTACGCTAGCCGTGGATTTCTGCAACATCAGGAGACTTCACTCGAACCATAACGCCGTGCACTACCATCTGGAGACGACAAAACCGGTATTACTCTTTTTGACCGAGACGCAAGTTTCTTTTTCAGCTGATACTTCGTACCTGTCCTACTCGCGGTACAAATGAGAATACTTCTATGTGTCCCGAGCTGGAGTTTGTGTATACGTCAGAGAAAACATCCGTTGTCGACGCCTTGTTAGTCTTGAAGGTACGGACCTATCCATCTTTTGGCTGCGCGTAGACAGCGATAAATATCTGAGCGTCTACGGGTGCCTCTTCCATAGCAGTAATGCCGAAAAGGACCAACTAATCGACCTCGTTCAAATGGTTACGGATTACTTGCCACAACATATCTTATACATAGAGATCGTAATACTTAGCGATTTTAACGCCCACCGCGCCGAACGGCTCGGTTCAAGTTTAAACGATCATGCAGGGCGATCCGATAATGACTTTGCCTTGGCATATGGTCTAGTCTAACACAACTGGTTACTTCAATCCTAGATGTGGAAAATCATACACCATCCCTGTTGAAACTTCTGCTGATCTATCATCCAGAAGTTTTCAGGTGTCCGTCGAAACTCCTCTCGGCTCTTCGGATCATTTTCTTCTACTTCTTCTTCTTCTTCTTCTTCTTAAGTATAGTGCCACTTACGCTCCCTTCGCGGTTGCGTTCTGCACGCCGCCGCCGTGTTTAGCCTTACAGGTCGGCGGGTTGGGACTAAATGCTTTCTGTTTTTGAATCCTACCTATGGGAGCAGGTTTGCTTCTCGCCGGATAATTTCAGAGCTGTTGCTGACTATGTCACTCATGTGGTACTAGAGGGAATGGAAATATTTATTTTGGTTTAATCGCTCCTATACGACTGCAATACGGAGTAAGCAGGAGTGATATCAGGCCAGGCTGACGCTTCAGCGGCTCAAGATGTAAACACCAGCAAACTTAAAAAGAAGTATAACTTCGCCTCTTGATCCTTCAAAAGAGATATTGCCAAGGCAAAGTATGAGCACACTGACAGAGTTGGCGAAAAATTAGTTTGCCTTCCTTCGAGAACTCGTGCCAAGACTGTCCAAAGTATTTCTATAAGCCATCGCTATCACTTTTGCATAGGGGAGGCGACTCACTGGCCCACCGCCGCAAAAGAGAAAGCCAACTTTTAGGCTCTCTTTTTGTGTCCAACTCGACTCTCGATGACGAGGGGAACACACTGCCGACCAGCTTACAGTGTGAGCGCTCTATGCCTGATATTCACACAGTGCTGTACGCAATCCTCTCCCGGGACATTCACAAGTCTAGGAGGTCTGACAGAAACCCCCAATTGTACTGAACACGTGTGATCCAGAGTTGGATCTTTTTCGGAACTCCTACTCCCTAGGCATAGTCCTAAATTTATAGAAGACAGCTTTCATGCACCCGATCTCTAAAAAAGGTAAACGCTGTCTTTCATCCAACAACAGGTCTATCAACATCACCTACTTGATCTCCATAATAATGGAGTCCATTATTAATTACCACGGGGAGTGCTTTGAGGATTTGTTAGAACTAGTTCCAGCCACTCAATTTCACCACCACACAGGACAAAAGAACTGGAGATACCATCCTTACTACCTAGATGATTGATGGTCCACTACTGTGCGATAAATTGCACAGTGCAGAGGACCGCGATAAAGAAAACGTCTTGTAAACAAGAAGTTTTCTTCGTCGCACAACTTCCTTGTTAAATCGACTACCACTAGCAATTTTTCCGGATCGATACAACTTAGGAATCTTCAAGAAAATAACCTACACATTTTCAAAAGGCTGGCACCGCATCTGCTATTCTCCTGATGTCGCTGTTGTTCATGGGCGACGGTAGTCACCTACCATCAGGTACCACACGCGCGTTTGCTCCTTTAATGTATGAAAAAAGATGCATTGTGCTAAGACAGAATACCTTGTTTCTTCCTGCTAATTTCAAAAACAAAGCGCTCCAAATTACACAAAATTATGTTGCGAAATTTCGAAGTTATGTTAAAAAACATTTTTTTCATAATTCTTTCTCCTTTGATATCTCACGAACAAATGAACCAATTTTTATTTTCTAAACGGCATTCGATATCATTTTATGAGGTTAAGAGCTGATTCGTTTTTGAAAGCGATCGGTAAAGTCGTTTAAAAGTTAAACCAAAAACAGTTTTTCAAAATTTTTATTTTTGTAATTTCTCAAAATCTATATTTCATATTTCTCTCTCTCACACACACACACACACACACACACACACACACACACACACACACACAAACACACACACACGCACACGCACACACACACGCACGCACATACGCACGCACACGCACACGCACACGCATACGCACACGCACACGCACACGCACACGCACACGCACACGCACACGCACACGCACACGCACACGTACGCGCACACGCACACATGCACGCACGCACGCACGCACGCACGCACGCACGCACGCACGCACGCCACGCACACACACACACACACACTCTCTCTCTCACACACACACACACACACACACACACACACGCGCGCGCACACACACACACACACACACACACACACACACACACGCACACACACACACACACACACGCGCACGCACACATACTTACATACATCCGTACGGACGTTCACGTGAAATTAGTCAGAAAAGCTTCCTGGGATCTTTAGACGTCGAGATCTGATTGAAACTCGATTTTAGAAAATCGGAATGAAACCAATAACTTCCCTATTTTGAAAATTTTCAATTTTCCTAGCGGGATATTAAAAAATTAAAATAAGTTTCATCTGATTTTATAAATTATTATCTTAAATTTCATAAGCTTAAATAAGTTGTGTACACTAACAAGATACTCATCCATTATTTTTGGCTTTACAAATACTTGCTCTGGGCAGGATTCAAAACCGCAACCCGCAATTTTGACCAGTGATTATCACAAATCCATGAATAACATTTCATTTTCATTTATATTGCATTTTAAAATGTTATGCAATTCAAAAATGTAATACTCCTGCATAATTGGGGAAGTTCGCTGCGACTGGACAGACAAACTGAATGCAATATTAAAGACACAAATTGCTTGCATTTTACGTATAAATTTGTTAACTGAGAAAAGGCTGCTTTGTACAAAAATATTTGAGTTTCCTTTTCGAAAAAAAAAAAAGTTTATTTTTGTTATAAGGCAGTGTTAGGCTATAGTCCCACTTGATGGTAAGTGGTGCTGAACCCCAAGATGGTAAATCGCACTTTCTTGGCATAGCAGAAGCCTTTTAGCCGCAGAGGGAAAAGTTTGAAATAAAATAATTCTTTTGGTTCATAGAATGTCGAGTTGTGTTGTGTTTGACCACTATAACGACAAAAAATTTACCAAATATGATAATGTTCATTTATATTTTTATTCAGTATACCGTTAAAAAATTTCTTATATTTACGCGAACATTACACATTTAAATAAACTAGATTTTACAGATTTTATCGCGTATATTAACCTATTTTATATTCCCGATGTTTCGACCACTTTACAGCACCCACGGTCACGGGCTGAGTTAACCGTGGTACAGGTGGGGCACAGTTAACCACGGCTACCTCCAGGTTAAAATTATTAATTTTTGTTCCGGTTTACGCAATATATAGTTATAGTATCTTGTAATCTTCCAGCTATGATTTGGAATTTAATTTTATTAATTAAAGGACCTCAAGAAGACGATGTTTTTTGATTTCAATAGTCTCGCAAATCATCCTTGGAAGAAATCGGTGTTCTTTAGCGAGGATTTGTGCTTTATTGAATGTGATGTAGTGACGGGGCCGATCCTGTACGTGTTCACAGACTGCAGACTTCCTGCACCGTTGATTATTCGCATCAGCTATATGTCTTTAAGGTTTTTATGAATAATGGTTACTTTGTGACTAAGATTCCCAGATATAAGTTTTAATTTGTTTCGCTAATTAAAAATGAAGTGGCAAATGAACTTATATTCCAACTGATGGTAAGTGACTACTGTAGTCCATAAAAATTTGCAGCCAGCGTCAAATAAAGACGAATACAGATACGTTGTGACCTTGTAGACTAATAGTATGTGCCAAATAGATTGAGAAAAACGGACAATAACCTTTCGGTCGTTTAACCAGGGATTACAAACTTTCAATATATAGGCACATTTTATGTGTAGTACTTTCTTTATTTATAATGATTTTTTAATTTTTTTATAATGATCGATATAATATATATTTATTAACTATTCTTAAAAAGTTATGTTAAAGATCTCTGTAGAAGAAAAATCATCTATTGTTATAAAGTACTTTATTCATTTAACAACAAAAAGCATTAATTTATAACACATGTAAAGATTCGAGTGATAACGACACCGAATAAGTACGTACTTATTCAAAAGATAAAACTTTATTTTCAATATTTACAAAAACGTGGTCCTTCACTGCTGGCCGTATGAGGACGCTCAAAGTCGCTCAGCGAGCTATGGAGAGGGCTATGCTCGGAGTTTCTCTGTGTGATATACTTAGAATTGAGGATATCCGCAGTAGAACCAGAGTGACCGACATAGCCCAACGGATTAGTAAGCTGAAGTGGCAATGGGCCGGCCATATAGCTCGAAGAACCGACAACCGTTGGGGAAAAAAGGTTCTCGATTGGCAGCCTCGTACCGGTAGACGAAGTGTAAGGCGACCCCCTACTAGATGTAGTGACGACCTGGTAAGACATGCAGGAAGTCGATGGATGCAGGTGGCTCAGGACCGTGCTTTGTGGCATACCTTGGTGAAGGCCTATGTTCAGCAGTGGACTTGTAAAGGGCTGTAATGATGATGATGATGATGATGATTTACAAAATGGCGGACCGGCCCAAAAAGGTGACGCATCTCTGGCTGTCATTGTCACGTTTCTTTTAGAACGAACTGACGTAACACGCGTTTTGTTTATTTTAAAGGGATGAATTTGCAAAAGCTCAATGTGGTGATTATGTTGCTTAAAATATTTTTAATGTAATATATGAAACTGTTATTAAATGAATTACTGCGTTACTTACCATAAATTGAAATATAAAATATAACATATTTTACGCGATGTACCGTAAGATCTTACGATGTTTATAGGAACCACAGACAATATTATTTAAGAAACAAAAAACAAAACATATGTGCTGATCTAGAAGTGTGAATAATATCAATATTTAAATATTGTTATCACATCTAAATATAAGATTTTTAAGGTACGCCTTTTGACACTCGGCTCATATCTGAAGTCATTTTCTGTTTTTGTCCATCGATTTGGTACATACTATAAGATGAAATTTCTTTATTTACAAATTTACAAAAAAAAAAGTGTCAAATATATGTAGTGGTAGACTTGGAGTAAGAAAATAGAGCCCAGCATGCATCTGAGGTTTCTACCAACACTTTTTTCATATCCATCCAATGGTTCAATTTTGTCAATAAATTAAATGTTAAATGCCTCTGCAATTTGTTCAGGATTAGTTATATGCTCTTTGCCTACCCTTATTTTAAGATGGACTGAGTGCGTATATTTAATCTTGCTTTATTAATTAGGCATGTTGTTTTAGACCTTTTATCACTTGTTTTTATTTTATAATTAGTTTGGGCTCGTTTAGTCAGATGTATAATTTTTGTAAAACAGTTTTGTATACTTTTTGTAATTAAGTTTATTAGCACTAGTTGAAGATTTTCTCTGTTTCCATAATAAAGCTCTTTTCCTTTTGCTACAAATTTTTAATCTATTTGATATCTATATAATTATATGTTAATGATGGTCATTAATATTATATATTTCAGAAAAGGATAGGCTTCCTGTGCCCATTTTAAATTTTGTATATGTTGTCTTTACTGTAATCTCGTATTGTTTTCTACCAGTGTTTTAGTTTGATTATTTTATAACCGGGAGTTTTATTAATTGTGCAGTATGTTCAGACAAGCCAACATTGGAAAGGCATTCCAATATTATTTGCAAAGTTATTTATATAAGTTTTACTAATAAGTCTAGTCGGTTGTTTAAGAGCTAATTTAAAATTATAGCTTGATAGCAAACATTTTAGGTTATGCGTTATATTATTATTTTTTAACTATTAAATTTGTTATACACTATTACACTATTACATTTTAATTTTGAAGCACACACTAAAAGATTTTCTAACTTGGTAAAGAATACATAAAAATTGTTTCTTCGATTTGGGACTCGATAAATACATATAATTGCAATTTTATAGTCAGTTAATTCAATGGCACAGCATTCAAATACATTTACTATTGATAACTTTTTAAATTCTTGGAGTTCTTTCCACTTAAGTCTGTTCTTAAGGCGAGACCGCGAAAAACTGCACCTCCTTTCATCGAATAGTATAGGACTGAAACACCACTAATGAAAGTGGAATTTTGATATTGGTAAATTCATGTCTTTATCTTGAATTTAATCGCTTAAAAACACGATTGCATAATGTTGACTCGATCATAATTATTTGCGAAAACACCTCTAAAAATCACTATAGTTGAAATTACAACGAAATTACTTAATCTATATGCTTGGAAATCACTCAAATATATTCATAACATCAATATCCATAATTTACTTGCTCAATACTTTGATTACTTAAATCAATAATTTAAAAAATATTTTAAGATTCTGACAATTTCTAAGCGCTTTTAATCGTCGCAGGCGCTACGCAATTTTAGACCTTATGACGGCGTTTTTCCAAGTTTTTATAGAAATGATGTATTCACTCGGATCACTACGGCGATAACCTGCAGCCACTTTTTCGATGTTTTGTCTTAAATAAAATGCAAACACCACCTCTTTTGATGTCCTCTCTGCTGAAGGTACTCCGCCAGTACATAATTTGGGAGATTTAAAAAATATTCAAATCAAGCTTTCATAAAATGTTCCGTAATACAAACAATGTCAACACTTCAAGCGGTTCTTCTAAATTTACCATCAACGAATCCGACTTGCTCAGTTAACTTGCTATTTTTGATGCATACTGTATATACATTTAGTCTCAAAAAAAAACAAAGGTTCTATTTCTTTAGGAGACTCTTGGTCGTTAATGACAAGCTCTTCGCTCTTATAGTAGTAGTGTTGAATTTCGGAAATTAACTCCTTTGAGTTATTAAATATAGTATGCATTCCATTATTATTTACAAAACCATAATGCTTGTGAAACATGTTGAAGTCATAATTAATATTTTTATTAGATTTCAATAACTGTTCATGGGTCATTATATAAGCGTATAAATGGTTGTTAAATGTTTCAACCCTCCAATTAAACAGGTTGTGTAGGTTGTAGGTCCATACTTATAAGTTGGAAGGCAAATTATGATATTCGTGTGTATAATCTTCTGTAGGATATCACGTATCAATATAGTAAATTAATTCGAAATATTTTTCAAAGTCAGCCTCTCCGATCATTATAACGCAGTAGTCGAATTTCCCTTCAATTTTCGCTCAATATCGTTCAATAGGTCATTAATAATCACAATTTAGTTAGAGGTAATGGCACAATAGGGAGCCTTGCAGATTACTCACGGCAATTTTAAGTATTTTATTGTTTTTATTTGTAATTAGTATAGAGATCTTTTTGGTCGCTTGATTTGTTCGCAATTATTTAAAGACTTGTCAATATTCAAATTCTGCTTATCAGGGTCAATTTTACGATTGTTTTTCCTTCTGTTAGATGTACTACATATTGCCGTTATTTCATCTGTTTGTATCTTTTAGTAGATGTATTTGTAATTGAAGTCTGTTGCTTTCGCGTATTTGATTTATGTATTTTGTTCAAACTATCAATCCTTTTTTTGTGGCGGTCTTTTTTGTTAGTCAATTTATTGTTTAAAGTTACCGCCTATATACGGCCCACTGCTGGGCACAGGCCTCCCTTCATTTCTGAGAGGGTTTTAGGGCACGGAAGTGTCCGCCGCGCTGCCCCAATGTGTGTTGGCGAACTTCACATCTCTTCGAAATATTTTTTTTCTTATTCCTCAGACATGCAGGTTTCCTCATGGTGTTTTCCTTCACCGCCGAGCACGTGGTAAATCAACACTAAAAATTGCAATTAACAATGTCATTGGTGCCGGCGGGGTTCGAACCCGGGTTACCCGCGTTCTGTTATATTTACTGCGAGCGAAACATCTGAAATACCACGGCTCTTGTTTAATTCTCTCATTGTTTAATTCTCTCCATTTATTATTTTATAATGTAAGTGATTCGATTTTTGTTTGTGCACTGTTCAATTGTGTGTTGAGAGAAACTATTTGTTCTTTATATTTACTTAAGTTGTCACTCCGTCTTCTGTATAAAATCCGGTAGGCTACTAACAGTGTCATCTAGTGCTGAAACAGTGCAAGATCTGTCCTTTGAGTCAGATTATGTACGAGTGTGTCAATATGTTATATTCTCCAGAAAATTCATTTTTGGATCTTATAAATATTTTTTCTTTAAGAAATATTATCGTATAAAAAAGAAACGGCGAGGTGAAATTTAAAGTCGGTGCTCGCTTGCGTGATATGCGCTTTAATTACCGCGAGGCTATCCGTTCTTTACTGCTAAAGGCGAAATAGGCGTACATAAGACAGCAATGATCGTAAAAGTTCGTTATTATGACTAATGGTAATGAAATTTACGCAGAAATGTTACCACCGTTACTGTTAAGTACTCAGTTTTCCACATCTATATGGTAAAACCAGACCATAGTTTATTTTGATTGACCGAATACTGTTTTACGCTCAGAGTAAAGTAAAAGTAAAAGTAAAAGTAAAATATACTTTATTGTACACCAAGGAACATATTACATTATTTATATATTTAAAGGGACATTGGTACAACAGGCGGCCTTATCGCTAAAACAGCGATCTCTTCAAGGCAACCTTAGGGCAGAGGATACTATTTTAAAAGATAGCGGAAGGGGTGTACAGAATATGATAAAGAAAGAGAAATAGAAGAACATAAATGATTAAAGAAAAAAAAAATGAATGACGACAGGTAGTAACTTAAGAGGAAAGGTAATAAAGTTTTAATTTATTTTTAAATATAGGAAGAGATTTAGATTTTTTGATATGTAAGGGGAGAGAATTCCATAGTCGTATAGCGGTAACCGTAAAAGAATTAGAATAGAAGGAAGAGGAATGTCTAGGGGTACTTAGAAGGAGATTATTTTGAGATCGTAAACTACTTAAATATATAAATCGGTCTTTCAAATAAGAAGGAGTGGTCGGATTGAACAGAATGCAGTAAAGAAGATGAAGAATGTGAGTATTCCTGCGAAGACGAATCGGGAGCCACTTGAGCTTATGGCGGAATTCGGATATGTGGTCATACTTTCGTAACCCAAATATAAACCTTATGCAATAATTTTGAAGCCGCTCAAGTTTATTAAGTTGCTCGTATGTTAGGTCAAGATAACAAGTGTCCGCGTAGTCAAGGATCGGTAAAAGAAGAGACTGAGCCAGCGCAACTTTAGTAGGAATGGGGAGAACATTGCGTAATCTTCGAAGTGAACCAACTGCGGCAAACATTTTTTTTACTTATTTCACTAACTTGCGGTCCCCAAGACAAAGTCCGATCGAACATAATACCTAAATTCTTAACTTTGTCACTGTATGGGATAAGTGTCCCATCGAATATGATTGGCGGGAGCAGCGACAAAGTTAACCGAGAGATTAATTTCGAACTCCCAATAATAATGGCTTGAGTCTTCAATGGATTAACTTTAAGCCCAAATGAATTACACCAATGAGAAATACGAATAAGATCTTCATTAATTAATCTAATTGTATTGGGGAGATCCGCAATCTTACATTGAGAGTAGATTTGTAAATCGTCTGCATATAGGTGGTAAAGAGAAGTTATGTGGGAACAGATCGAATTGATGAAGATAGAGAACAATAGAGGAGACAACACGCCGCCTTGTGGGACGCCAGCTTTGACAGCAGACCAGTCAGAAAACGTGTCTTGAATTTGTACACGTTGCCGGCGCCCCTTGCAAGTAACTATGAAACCAACCAATTACTTCAGGAGATATGTTAAGAGAACTTAGGACAGCGAGTAAAACATCAAAGTCTACAGTATTGAAGGCATTACTAAAGTCAAGCAATGTCAATACTGTAACCTGCTGACTATCCATGCCCAGGCGAATATCATCAGTGATTCTAACCAAAGCCGTAGTCGTACTATGACCGGGACGGAAACCAGATTGGAATGAATTCAAAAGGTTATGATTGGACAGGAATTTGCTCAGCTGTTGGTATATTAGGCGCTCGAGTACTTTAGAGAGAAAGGAAAGGATGGATATAGGACGGTAATCCTCATATGTCGGATTAGATTTTTTAGGAAGTGGAGTTACTAGGCCGTCTTTCCAGGATGAAGGAAAAACACTGGTGTCAAGGGAACGGTTTAAAATAAGTGTAAGTATAGGAGCTAAAAGATCGAGTATTGGGATAATCATCTTACGACTAATGCTGTCAGAACCAACTGCGTCGGAAGTAATGGCTAATATATTCTTCTTAACATCACTGACAGTAACTTGGCTAAAGACAAAAGAGGAAAAATTGGGAGTTGATATAGCAGAAAGTTGAGCAAGTGTATTTTTCTTCGTAGCACTGTCTATAGTGGCGCTAGAGAGGAAATCTGCATTAAGCTTATTTAAATTCAAATTAAGAGATTCTACATTACGCTTTGCTTTTCCAACCCCTAAAGATTTGAGAAAGTTCCAAACTTTAGTTGAGTTATCTTCCTCAACAACAGATTTATGGATATGGCGTCGTTGACTGTCTCTACACGCCATATTGCAGCGATTTCGTGCCCTGTTATATTTCTCTCGGTTAGAATCATTAGGATTCATACGATATTTAGATTTCGCTATGTTCTTTTTTTCTTGAAGTTTTTTTATATCGGCAGTGAGCCAGGGGGCAGGAAGATGCTTCATTCGAACTGGACGAATTGGAGCGTGAATGTCATACAGTTGTGTAAGTGTGCTGTTAAAAATAGATATCTGCTCATCAACCGAACCAGCATTCGCAACTACTGACCAGTCAACCTTAGCAGTATCTTCTCGTAACTTATCCAGGTCCATTCTACTAAAATTGCGCCGGAGAAGGATCCTTCGCTTAGCCTTAGGAGGTTTTAATTTATAGGACAGGTAAAGTAGATCATGGTAAGAAAAAGCGGAGGCATTGCATTGACCATGCTTTGCAACATGGTCAATGGAAGAAACAAGTATTAAATCAAGGAGAGAAGGTACACAATTAGGAAAAGCATGAGTTGCTGAAAGTGGGAGAATATGTAAGTTAATGCCATTAACAAGAGATTTCAGACGGGATGCTCTAGCATCATTTTTGAGAAGACAAGTATTGAAATCTCCCATGACAATAGTGTGATTATAAAGCGAGGAGTATTGTTCTAAAAGAATTTCAAATGCTGAAAAATAATCAATTGTAACATTTGGACTGTAATAGACACCGAGAAGAAGCTTTAAATGTCCAAACAATATTTCGATGAATAGGTGTTCAGGGCCGGCGCTAAACACTGGCTGCGAAGTATTTAAAACTGTGTAAGGAATGTGTGATCTTAAATAAATCGCCACGCCACCGCCAGCGCGCCCAAGGCGGTCGTTGCGAATCAGGTGGAATTCGGGAAGAGAGTAAGATATTGAAAGCAAACATGGTTTTAACCAAGATTCAGAAACTAATATCGCATGTATATTTTCATTATAAAATGAGGACAACATGTCAGGATAATGTGCGGGAATACTCTGGGCATTTATATGAACAACATTAAAGTTTTTCAGAGTATCTGAGAAATGAGAATCAAGAGTTTCACTTAAAGAAGGGATGCTATGATAACTGTCATTACTGCTCAATCCATCTGAATCACCGAGGGAAAAAAACTGTCGTCTAAATTATCATTATTGAAAATCATAGATATCAAACTATAAATATAATATAAATAATAAATATAAGAAAAAAAAAGAAAAAATGGTTTACAAACCCACCCGCCAGTTGCAAGGAAAGATTCACTTCATAGAAGAAAAATTAATAGCATTTACAGAAAAAAGAAAAAAGAAAAATAATTGTAACTATAAACACACAAAATACTTATTTATATACTTAAAAATGAACAAAAATAAACAAAAATAAAAAAATAAAAAAAAATTATAAACAACATGGTTCTACTACACAAAAACCCTTGTAGCCACGGCAGATATTTTGTCTGTGGCTAGATGTCAAACAGTACTGCTGTCATAAAGATAAACAAAACTAACTACTTATCTACTAGTTTCAATGCAAGCTTATAAAAATAAATATGAGGGTTATATAGTTTAAACCGTTATATAAAAACAAATCGTAAAGTTTGTAAAACTATGACATATCGTTAGTATACAAATAAAGAGGAAGATGGATGAAAATTTGTGTTTACAATGTATATTCTAACTAATGTAATATAAACAAACAAAAAGTAAAATTATAGGAAAAGAATATTAAATGCATCGTTTACTTAGTCTTTACTATTCTTTTGGACCTCGAAGTAAGACTAGCAGTGCCTTGAGTCAGAGGCTTAGATGACAACTGAGGTATGCCGTCCAGATCAGCCTTACACTCAGCTCGATGACGCGAACCATCAGGGGCTATGATATGAATAAAGCCGTCCCTAGTCCAGCACTTACTGATACCGAATCGCTGCCTTGCTTCCATAAACAACTACTAGCATAGAGAGAGTCTTAAAAACAGAAAAAACGCGTCATCTAATCGAACCGCGATAATGTACAAAGTTTTCGCGGAATGAAAAATGTGAAACGTCAAAAGTTATTTGTTTGATTTCGTTGAGTATAGGGAATGTCAAAAAATTCAATTTATTTTATTAGTGTTATTTTTTTACTTATATATAATAATCAATAGCTATCCGTTAGTCTAGCTAAAACTCAAAAACGGCTCTAACGATTTTGATAAGTTTTTTGTGGGTACCTGAATGGTTTAAAAACTCAATTGGACTTGGTAAGTGGCACTGTTGTCAAGATCCAGAAATCACCCGTGCGAAGCCGGGTGAATCGCTAGTTAATTATAATTAATTCAAAAATAGGTTTTCGAAAGTTTAAATTACTTGCTAATACTGGACGAAAACATTCGCATTTAAAACTTTTTAAAGTTTTTCTTTGATGAAGTCACTCGTCAATGTCAAATTACGATACCTAGATACGACCAAATTTTCAGACGATATTTGATTTTATAATGATAAAAAGTACAACAGAAGATTTTACAAGGTCTTCGGACAAGAGACCTAGAAGTGACAGCGAAGGCTCCGCGCGTGTGCCCCCGCATTTCGCTATCCACAAACCTGGGTGCCACTTTGAGAGCTGCTGTGGTATATGTAACTTGTTCCCTGGAGTGCTGCTGATCGCTTTCTGCCAAGTGCTCGTCGGTTCTGTGCTTCTAACGCTAATTTTGACTCACGGGAAACAGTACGATAAAATGCATCAGACTTCTGAATCACAATGTTAGTATTGAACTTTATAGAGTAGAAACCTGTAAGGATCTCGTGTATTTGTATCTCCAAAGAAAAATGGCTCATTAATGTTTCTCGAGTGTTTTTATGTATGTGTGAAATTTTATTTTTAGCGGTGTTGAAAAGAAGAAAGGCCATGGCTTCGAATGCATGCTGAATCGAAAGTATTTGTTCATTGATTCGTTAATTCCATACAACCTATCAACAGTCAACTGAGTATCGGCCTTTCCGATAGATTGCTGTTGAAAAGCTTTGCAGCCAGGTTAGAACCGAAGATGTCTTACTACTCTATACTACTGGCTGGCTCAGGACTGTACTTTGTGGCATTTCTTGAGGAGGCCTATGTTCAGCAGTGGACTTGTGAAGGGCTGTAATGATGATTATGATGTCATGACGAATGTTACTCGTTTAGTCCGGCTCAAGTACATAAATACATACTTATATTCGATATTTTTTACTTTATTGTGTATTTTTTACATTTTATGCGTTAAATAAATCGTATTCCAATGCCACTATTGTTAAATTCAACGCCTCCAAAACACAAGCGTCTCTTTTCATTACTAAAAGAAGCCAGCGGACCTTGGCTTTTACTTTCCAAAATGTATCACTGGAATTCAGCGACCGCCTTCAGTTGGTGGAGGTCGAGATATCCTCAAACCTGAAATTCAGGCGGTTCATTCAGTTCAAGGCCAAAGCAGTTGCAAGGAAGCTAGGTGTTCTTGCAAAGGTGCTGCGATATTTCACGCTGGGACAGCCGCTTACTTTATATAAAGCGCAAGTCCGGTCGTGCATGGAGTATAGCTGCCACGTATGGGCAAGATTTGCAAAATACTATGTAGCAGCTGCGAATTCAGTGAAAAGGCATGGTTATTCGTGATCCGAATCTTGTTAAATCCAAACTTACTAGCCTGGAACACAGGTGCAAAGTAGCGAGCCTTTCGGTTTTCTGCAGAATGCATTTCGGAAAGTATGCGCAGGAATTGCGTATTTTAATTTCTTCCTTTCCCTTCCACCATCGGACAATAGACGTTCAGCCAGTCTCCCCCCTTTCTTTGTTGACTTACCACGTATTTCCACGTCCGTTTTGGATTGGTTATCAACTTATCTTCGTGGTCGCCAGCAAAGAGTTAAAGTCAACCAACAGTTTTTCTCTGATTGGTCTGATCTTACTACTGGCGTTCCATAAGGTGGAATTCTTTCTCCTTTATTATTTTCTATTTTTATAAATCTCATAACTGTAAATTTCAAATGCTCCTACCATCTGTATGCTGACGATTTACAGCTGTACGCTCGGATTGATCCAGCAGAGGTTAACTCCGCGATCGAAATATTAAATCTAGATCTTGAGGCCATCTGTGACTGGTGCAGAAATTATGGAATTGCTGTCAATCCTGCTAAATGTCAAGCGATAATTCTCGGTACTCCTCGCCGTATTGCTAAATTAGATTTTAATTCACTGGAGCCTATCGTTTACAATAGCACAATTATTCCTCTTAGTCTTTTTAACTACTTAAAGACCTTGGGTTAATGAATCATGCTAATTTAAGTTGGCAATCTCAGGTGGCTGAAATAAGCCGGAGAGTGACAATCACCCTGCGTGGCCTTTATCGTTTCAAGAATTTCCTTCCAACCGAGACTAAGGCTTGTCGGTGCGTGCGCTTGTTTTTCCACTCATTGATTATGCTGATGTGTGTTACTCTGATGTGAGTCAAGTACTTTTGTGCAAATTGGATCGTTTATTAAATAATTGCATCCGTTTTATTTTTGGCCTTCGTGAATAGGATCATGTATCCATATATCGTTCTAAACTTAAATGGCTCCCTATCCATCAGCGTAGATGTATCAAAATTCTTCGCACGCTTTTTTCAATCCTATATGATCCATGCGCTCCCCAATACCTGAAATGCAAGTTTCAGTATTTGGGTTCTTCTCACGATCGTAACCTGCGATCCTCCGAGAGGGAACTACATTATGTGTTTTCCTCGCCGTACCAAATTTATGTCTCAGTCTTTCGCCGCTGAGGCCATAAGGCTATGGAATTAATTACCCCCTCATATCAGGAAACCGACTTCTGTTGCTACATTTAAGAGAATGGCGACTGATCACTACCTTTTTTCTTCCAGCAACTAACTTTCATATTTAATTGTTTCTGCTTATATGTGACTTGACATTTTAAATTGTTTTAGTATAATATGTTCGTATGTAAGTATACTTAAAATGTATGTATTATGTATCATATATTACTTAGGTTAATTGTAGTTGTGTATATTTATTTTAGTATTTACACTTATGGTATGTGATTTTTAAATTTACATTTGCGTATAAATTATCCACATATTTTATGGCACCTGCTAAATTTCTCTGCTTAGCTCATGGTTGACTGGTAGAGAATGCCTAAAGGCATTAAGTCCGCTAATTGTACATTTTAAGTGCAATAAAGTTTTTAAATAAATAAATAAATATTGGAACCAAACGGTTTGCTACGTCGTTCATCATGCGTACAGCAGAGGAGTGGAATAAGTTGCCAGCATCTATATTTCCATCCAATTTTCATGTGGGTGCCTTTATGGCGAAAGTTAAAAGTCAGTGCACTTTTTTATATACGGCTGCGTCACCACTTACAATCAGGCAGGATTGTAGATAAGCGCTGGCTTACAACAGTAAAAAAAATAGATAAATTTAACAAATGTTTGTTTATAACTTTAATTCTATTAATGTGTGATTAGTTTTTACTGTTTTTAATGCGACATTGCGCCGAACCAATTAATAACTTACGACTTGTGACGTCAACGGGACAAAAAGTGAAAAAAATAGAACAAAAATGGCGGGAAAATATAGGAGATATCGAATAAAATGTTTTGCGTCGACGTTAGGAATTATAACGATTTCTTAACCAGCAGTAGTAGTCAACTATTCCTAATTTTTGTGAAGTTGCTGCGGAGAATCAATATCGTCCTGGCTTGTATATTTTTAGATTAGCGCTTGGTGAAATTAATCTTTAAAATTATTTAGTAGTAGTTCGATAAAATCGAATAGATTAATTTGATAATTGAGTAAAAGAAAAATACACTTCAGACAGAAACACAGCAGTGCTTTGCATTGCAATTTGGCCGCGTATATAGGGAAGGGGGTGGTACCTACGCAGGCGAAGTCCTCGGCGAAAAAGAACCTTTATTACCTCTTGTATTGAGCTTAATATTAAACGTTCGTTTACAGTGATTAGTATGTTCACTGGTGCGGTGTTGAGCGGGGTCACCGGTGCCGGTCTACTTCTTATCATTGTCGCACTTACTGAGAACTGTCGTGCAATGCTGGTAAGTGTTAGATTGCTTCATAGGGGAATATTTTCCATAGTTACCACTTTTGGCAAGCGGGTTGGCAACCATAATTTTTTATTTTTATTATTAGGGAGACGCTGTTACCCATCTCCTGATTTGTTTACTTTTGTCGCTTCTTACAACACCCACGGGATGAAATGGGATAGTAGATATTCTTACAGCGCCACTACTCGGTACGGTAATTAAGGTAAGTTTTATTGCTATTACTATACTATATATTGCTATGCTACTTTCATCCGACTTCAGAGAAGGAAAAGGCTCTCTATTCGACTGTATGTTTCCTTTATAGGTTTCTTTTTGGATGTCTCTTACGCATCACAATTGCAGACCAATTTTATATATAGTTTATTCTTCAGAAGTGGTCATTTCTTCCAATTAAAAAAAATAATTTACATTCCTAGGAGTGTAAAATTCTGGATGAAGATTTTAATCTAACTATTTAAACGACACTCAGGAATACTTAATCTCAAGGTAACAACTAACCTAGAGATTGTGCCTACACTAGTGCACTTAAAAGGGTCAAAAATTAAACTTTCAATCAAAATTACATATACATATACATACATAAACACTCACGCCTGTCACCCAGAGGGGTAAGCAGAGACTACAGACTTCCATTTGGCACGATCCTGACACACCTCTCTCGCCTCTTCACATCCATACACCTACGCATACATGCTCGTCGGTTAAGGGTACTCCTAATTTGGCCCGTTTTCAATAAATCGCCAATTCGGTCGATAAATTTTCGCCTAGGACGTCCCTTTTCGACTCTGCCATTCACTTCTGCAACATAAATTTTCTTTGTCACTCTTTCCTCATTCATTCTTTTCACATGACCAAACCACCGAAGCATTCCTTTCTTAATCCTGGTCACAACATCATCTTGCAAACCACACTCCTCTTTTATTACACAATTTCTTACCCTGTCGTTCAGATTCAGCCCTAACGTACTCCTTAAGGACCGATCAAAATTAATAGCCAAGTTTAAAGAACTTAAAAAAGCCACAATATTTTCACAAACTGAACTCACGTCAACTTAAAGCTCAACAACAACTCTTAGCATCAACTTAAATATATGAAATTATTTTAATTTCTTTTCTTCTTCATTACACATGAATGTGTGTGTTGTATACCATTGGGGCTACGGCGAGTACTAACCATCAAAACCTTATCATAGCCAGCACGGTGGGTCGCGTACAATCCCATCATAATGAGTTTTCTATACTATGGAATTCTTATCACCAACTAATGACTCATGACAAAAGATAGTTTCGAGTGCCCATACTCAAACCAATGTTAAAGCATAAGCAGTCCCCCTATTGCTTCCATTACAATTTTGTGAAGATCTTAAAATGGCTGTCATTAATACTTTATATGCAATTGCAGGTATTTTACAGAAGTATATTCCCCACTCTATGGAGTAACGACCTGATAAAATAAGATAAGATACGCAGGTAGTTGATAGATTTAGGTGGCTCAGGACCGTGGATTTTGTGGAAAATTTGTGGGGAATATACCTTTGTTCAGCAGAAAACTAGAGACTGTAAACATGGAGATATCATGAGTGCTTGTGTGTGATGCATCATAGACAATGTGTGATATCTGATTGATTTTATAATTAAAATTTCAGGTTTATTTACTAGTAGCTGTGTTCGTTCTGATGGGATTAGTGTCGCTCGCAATTACCAAGATTGGTCGAGCTTGCGTACGATTTAAAGATGGTAAAGCTTAATAATTTTTTTCAATTTTATGAATAGGTAAAAGGGTATCCCCCCCCTCTAGAACCTTATCGTAGCTGGGGATTTCAGACCTGCAGCTTGGTCATCCACTGTGAACTAACAGGAACCCACTGGTTCAAGGTGGTGTCCCAAGGGGGCTTGCCGAGCCTACATCTAATGTTGGTCACTGGGTTGCAGTGAGAGTGGGTGTCCTTTCCCCCTACCGCCGTAGCCGAGATAGTGTCGCAGGGGAAGAGGAGTGTTGGTATGACGATGCGCCGAGCCGAAAGATAGGAATCGGGGGATCCGTTGCACAGGCGAAATTGAAAGACACAGCGGAAGGCGCGCCTTGTGTTTTGGTGCCCCTTACCTGTAAAGGAGAAAAAGAGAGGAGTTGTCCTTTCCGATGCCTTATCTGTTCCGATAACTTAGATAGAATCTCGCACAGTCTATAGTGTTAGCTTGGTCGCAGAAATAGGTAAAGTGTGTTCCTACCCCGGCACACTACTAGGCAGAAGGAGAAGTCTTACAACCTAATAATTTGTATACTACCAACTATGTTTTTGCCATTTTTTTGTAGTATAAAGGTAACAAACGAGCACACAGTCCAGCTGATGGTAAGTGAATTCTGTTGTTCACAGAAATCAACATTTTATGCTATATTAAGAATCAAAAAGCACATGCACTGTGATCTAAAATGGAATGCCTCGTTTCCAGTAAAAAGTGTCTCCGGATCTCTACACTCATCATACGAAACACAACAGCAATAAGTTGCTATTTTACTCTGATATACTGTGAGAGCGTGGTCTTTCTCGTTTGAGCCAACCAATTCGTTTTAGAACCATAACCGAGCTGCAGCGTGTCTGTACCACGTATAAAGTGATTCAGCGATTACTTTAATATTGATTACTTTCAGCTCCAAAAATAAAGGACGAACAACACAGATTATCCAACTTGGCGTGCGTCAGCGGACTGTTTACATTTTTTGGAGCGGGTATGTGTTTTCTTTTAAAAATTCAATACTTCCTCATATCTTTTTAAACCATAGTTTCACACTTTTAACCTTGCACACCAGCATTGGAATGGTTATAGGCGACTATGGGAAAGGAAAAGTTTTATGGCGTCCGATAGATGGCAGTGTAACCATCTCGTTTCTCGCTCCAGACTTATCATTCTAACGACGAACCAACATATCATTCCACCGCAGAAGCATATTTGATGGTGCGAGACGTCCTGGTGCTGCGATCCTCAATCCGCCTGCCATGCACGACGTGTATGGCGAATCCTTCCGACAACGGTAGAGGCCCCTGACCAGTAGTGGACATTAATGTCCTGATGAAGAATAGAATGAAATGGAATGTAATAGGGTATATAATGGAATGGAAAATAATGGAATATAATGGAATGGAAAATAATGGAATATAATGAAATAGAAAATAATGGAATATAATGAATGACATGTAATTGTGGTCAGTTATACATAAGAGTGACTTTTACTAAGTATTATTATTATTTATATAAACAAACGTTTTTATTTTATAGTTTTGTTTTTCACCTCTGTCAGCAGCCAATTTTTTATTTTTTCAGTTCTGTACTTCTTCTCCTTTGTCGTTGTGTTTAGTTTCTATCATTTCCGGTATGTTCGACGAGCCATCTTAATGCATGAAGCGGAATGTGAATAAGTTTTATTTTTATTTTTCTTTTCTTTTGTAAAATAAATATTTAACAATGAATTTTTTAAAGTTTTAATAACTGTATTTGTTTGTTATATGTGTTTATAATATCATCTCTTCGTCTGTGTTTAAATATAATTCTTTATATTCATCCATCTATCAACAACCTTCATAAGTCTAAGTTTATACACCACACTGCTACGTTATATTGCTGTACGAATAGGTCGGCTCGATCGGCGAAGGAGCACGCAAATAATACAAACGTGAGTTGTTACTCAGTTGTTAACAATAAGTAACTAATGGAGCGATATTTTAATTTACTAAAGTCTATACCGCTACCTATAATAATACTAAGTCTATATGACAACGCTCTCTTGAAAGATTACAGACCGATTTCCCTTCTGTGTCGTGTCTACGTGCTGTTTTCGAGAGTCATTGCAAATCGTTTCGCATGCAGACTTGACGACTTCCAGCCTCCCGAACAAGCCAGTTTCCAAAAAGGCTTTAGCAGCAAAGACCATATACACACTCTTCAGAAAATTGTAATTGATATTTTGGGTACCTTCCATACAGATAATGATTTTTACCCGTCTATTTCATCGTGTTGGGTATCGTTGGATATGTCTTTCAAAACATTAGGAGTATGGAACAAAATCTTTTTAATTAACATCACAATAAGTGACGGGCAACTACGAAACCCTGCCTCTGTATTGTGCGTTTCCCGACATGTACTGGGCCAGTTTTTATTTACTGGTAACAAGGCATTCGAGACGGACTTCTAGGTAGAACAAGGGCATTATCACCTAGTTATTATTTTATACCATCTTTCTTAGGCATAATCTAGATTCTGTGATGTTAGTGCTGTTAGCCATTTGGCTTTTAGAGCTTCAAAGGTCGCGAGCAATAAAAAGCCGCGATCTATCTCTTTTTTAGGATTAATTGTGTAGAGAATGCCATAGGACATTAAGTCCGTTCTTCTCTTATAAGTCGTTGAGTTGTTCTTTTGTAACCCCTGGTTGAAGGTGTGTTGCAATAAAAGATACATAAATTAAATAAATTATTATCTCCACAAACTTTATGGAGTACAATAATGTCATTGAAAGGAATAATGCTAAATGATTTTGGGACATTTTGATGGTGGGTTTAACAATGTCTTTTAAATATTTTTTTATATTTCTTTAACATGCTGGTTTCTTTAGAAGGAAAACCCAGCTTTCTTTTTAAATCCATCCTCTCGTCTATTTCTCCTCATTTGTCGGTTGATAGCCTACTGTTGGACGTGGTCGTCCCTTATAGTAGGGAGAATTTGACCTACATATTTGACACTGTTTCCCGTCGATTATCCAGGGATTTTATAACCTAGAAATACGATGTGTCCTCCTAGTCATCTTAGGTCATCTTAATCCTCAAGGTTGGGTGACAACGCTCTGCATTTTGATTCTTAATTGAGGATAAATGTAGATGTCTATGGGCTACTGTATCTATCCACTTACCACCAATGTTCTGTGCTCGTTATATACCATTTTTTATAGGATAGAGTGAAAAACGAGCACACAGTCCACCTGACAGTAAGTGGTTGCTGTGACCCATAGAAATCTATATCTATCCTCGATTTCGAATCAAAATGCAGATGCGTTGTCACCCATGAGGACTAAGATGGAATACCTCGTTTCCAGTAAAAAGGGTCTCCGGTTCACTACACTCACCATACGAAACAAGCAGCATTAAGCTACTATTTGACGCTGGTATTCTGTAAGAGCGTGGTCCTTCCCCGGTCAAGCCAACCCATTCGTGCTACAACTATACTACTAATATAAATGCAGCATGGCTATACCACGTATAAAACCATTACTATATATTTAAAAAAAGTTTTATTTAAGGAGAACCCTTTGTATTCTTCATTACAATAAAAGTTACTTTTACATTCAAAATCACTGCATCCCTATTCATTGAGTTTTCCAAGGTTGTTCTTTTGAGAATTTAAATTGCTTATAATGAAAATAACATTCATTCAAATGCCATATAAATAAGAACCGCCATTGTAGGCGAGGAACCAAAACAAAGGAGTTTGAAATGAGAATTCTCAATGCGTCTCACGTTTATAGACAAAAATGTTTTTTCTCCTTTTTATTTTATTCGGATTAAATCTATTGCCAGTGACTGACAGATGATGTCGCGGATTGTTGTCTTGTGGTGCTTGTGTTATTATCACGGATTTAGTAAAGTAGATATCTTTTTCGGAGCATGTAGTAAAACAGAATAGAATAGAACATAAAAGAATAACTTTTATTCATTATATACTCTGATCACGACACCCACGGTGGCAGCTTTCGATTTAAAAGCGAGTTCAAAAAAAGGAAGTTCTTGTTTATATACTAGAATTACTATTATATTTTAACGATATCTCGAAATGCTCGTACAAACGTATCTACATTTTGATTCTTAATCAAGGATAAATGTAGTTGTCTATGGGCCATAGTAATTGCTTACCATCAGGTGGGCTGTGACTAAAAAAAACCGTTAAACTGATTTAAATGATTATCTTAAATACCAGTCAGGTAAAGTCAGCTCGGAAAATAAAAATATAATAACGTATATTGTATTTATATTATGCGAAAAGGAAATAAATTATAATTCTCAGAATATTATTTCAAAGTAAGGGATAATATCAGCTAAGCCTTTGAAGGGACCAGGCGATCATAAATAATAGAAAGCCTCTTCGTTACGTCAAAGATCCTGCAATAACTTTCTATCTACATCTTGGAAAACAAGGAAAAAGTGTAATAATAAATTAATATGACCATCAATATTGATATTTATAATGATAGCATATTTTTTTATTAATGCCTAGTAGTTGGATCGGTGTAATTCTGTACTTTTCGATAGATGACGTATTTCCTCCATATATCAATTAAAGCCTTTAAAAGTTCACTGCTGAAGATGGGTCCATAGATTATCTCGTACATTGCCATGTATGAGAAATTTTTTCCATAGTTTTATTAATGAATTTATGGTCTGTAACGTCGCCGGTAAGTGTCCCGAATTTATACCTCCAATTTGCCTCGGTGGAGCGGAGCTGAGCAGAGTTTTCCAATTTAAGTACCTGGGCCACATAGTTACCGACGACCTTAGAGACGATTTAGACATAGAACGGGAGCGTAGGGCTTTGGCGGTCCGGAGTAACATGCTGGCCCGTAGATTCGCTCGTTGTATGGATGAAGTCAAGATTACGCTTTTTAAAGCACTTACACTTACACATACTTTATCAGAACATGTACACGAGGTTTGTGGATCAGCTACACCAAGGGATCGTTAAACACCCTTCGCGTCCAATATAATAATATCTTCAGGATGATGTTGAAACTTCATCGTTTCTGCAGTGCATATGAAATGTTTACGCAGGCGAGAACGGATGGTTCTCAGGCACCCATGCGCAAGAAAGTGGCGTCACTGATAAGCAGCATCCTAGCAGGAGTGACAACAGCATTCTGAGGACGGTGGCATATGATCGACATGCACCTATATTTAGGAGCTATGTGCGGACAGTGTCCGAATTCGTAAATTGTTTAAATTAAATTATTATAATAGTTATAGTACTACTTCTCATGATGACCCCCTTACTGTTAGAATTAATTACTAACCTTTATGGATCTATGTTGTCCGAAAATAAAGTGATTTGATTTGATTAGATTAAAAATTTTGAACTGTTATCAAAAAGATGCTGCTGCCCATCTCCCGTTTCAGTTTCTCTTTGTCGCCTCGTACGACAGCCACGGGACGGTAAGGTATTGAATATTTTACGTGCTCCGTACATATTATTACAGTGTAAATATAAAATATATTAATTAATCAACTCCAACGCCACCTACCGGGTCCGGATTTTATGATTTTCTCTTTTGGCATATATCAACATCTATCTATCAACGATTTTGTTGACATTTTTGTGTGTTTTAATCACAGAATACTATAATACATACATAATAGAACGGGGGAGTGAGCGGAGCCCGTGTAGCCAGGAAAATGCCACTAACACGTCAATTCACACGTATAAATGTCAACACGAGATGTGTTTTGACGTAGACAGAGAAACCTATAGACTAATGATTAGCGTGGTCTCGAGTGAGAAAGGACGATAACGTAGTTTTAGGTTATACAACAATCTTTATGACTGTTAAACATATTTAGATAAAAATTTTAATTCTTCTAAGAACTGAACTGAACAAGATTCATCAATCTTAAGCTACAAAACATTTTTTTCTCACTTAAACCAACTTGTAAACTCCTTAGATCGCTACGATATGTCAAAGTTGTTTAGCAAAGTGTAGTTTGCTAAACAAAAAAAAACCGGCACGGAGAAAGGGACAAACAATTACACCTCTCTGTCTCGTTTCTATGCAAGACGCATGCATAAATCTATCTTTTTCTTGTGCGAATGCGAAGGAAGGCGTCAATTTGTCTATAGGTTTCCCTGTCTACGTGTTTTAACGTTACAATCGTTTCCAAATTTCGCATGCAAATTATTTAGAAAATGCCAAATTGCGCGCTATTTACAAATACATATGTATTAAAATCCGTCTGTCAACACAGCGAATCGGGTTTGTAGTAGTGATTAACTGACAATACGACGTAATTGCTTGTATATTTATGCTCCCGGCGACGCCTATCTTCGTACAAAATAAGGGTGACGCCCATTCTATTGTGTATTATAGTATTCTATGGTTTTAATAGGTCCTTAGATATCTCAGATTCACGTTTGGACCCGGTAGGTGGCGCTGTTGACGAGATACAGAAATGGCCCGTGCGAAGCAGGCAGTCGCACAAGATTTGTGTGTCATTATCTTATTCATTTGTATTTAAAAATAAAAAAAATGCTTTCAAAAATTCCTATGCATATGTTTCTAATTATTTCACCTTAGATATTATTATTCAACTATATTATGAAGTCAATAAGAGTTGTTTTCGTTTTTAAATATAGAAAAAAAAAAACTAAATGTTAAGCAATATTATCGTTACTTCATTCTTTGGTACGAGTATTATTTAGATTATGGGTAAATATTATGTTTACTTTATAATACTTTTTTATTTTCTCTGTAACGGCCTTCGTCAAACTATCACTGTACTAAGGTTGACTGAAAGAGAATAATTTGAGCAGGTTTATCATCATCGTTATTTATCATTACAGCCCATTATAAGTCCACTGCTGGACATAGGTCTACCACAAGGAATACCACAAAGAAGGGTCCTGAGCCATTTGCATCGACTTCCTTCATATTTTACAAGTTCGTCACTTCATCTAGTTTGGGGAAGGTTCATCATCATCGTCATTCATCATTACAGCCCATTACAAGTCCACTGCTGAACATAGGTCTACCGCAAGGAACATCACAAAGAAAGGGTCCTGAGCCACTTGCATCGACTTCCTTCATATTTTACAAGTTCGTCACTTCATCTAGTTTGGGACAGGTTCATCATCATCGTCATTCATCATTACAGCCCATTACAAGTCCACTGCTGAACATAGGTCTACCGCAAGGAACATCACAAAGAAGGGTCCTGAGCCACTTGCATCGACTTCCTTCATATTTTACAAGTTCGTCACTTCATCTAGTTTGGGACAGGTTCATCATCATCGTCATTCATCATTACAGCCCATTACAAGTCCACTGCTGAACATAGGTCTACCGCAAGGAACATCATAAAGAAGGGTCCTGAGCCACTTGCATCGACTTCCTCTTCATATTTTACAAGTTCGTCACTTCATCTAGTTTGGGACAGGTTCATCATCATCGTCATTCATCATTACGGCCCATTACAAGTCCACTGCTGAACATAGGTCTACCGCAAGGAACATCACAAAGAAGGGTCCTGAGCCACTTGCATCGACTTCCTTCATATTTTACAAGTTCGTCACTTCATCTAGTTTGGGACAGGTTCATCATCATCGTCATTCATCATTACAGCCCATTACAAGTCCACTGCTGAACATAGGTCTACCGCAAGGAACATCACAAAGAAGGGTCCTGAGCCACTTGCATCGACTTCCTTCATATTTTACAAGTTCGTCACTTCATCTAGTTTGGGACAGGTTCATCATCATCGTCATTCATCATTACAGCCCATTACAAGTCCACTGCTGAACATAGGTCTACCGCAAGGAACATCATAAAGAAGGGTCCTGAGCCACTTGCATCGACTTCCTTCATATTTTACAAGTTCGTCACTTCATCTAGTTTAGGGAAGGTTCATCATCATCGTCATTTATCATTACAGCCCATTATAAGTCCACTGCTGGACATAGGTCTACCACAAGGAATACCACAAAGAAGGGTCCTGAGCCATTTGCATCGACTTCCTTCATATCAAACCAGGTCGTCACCTCATCTAGTGTGGGGCTGTCATACATTTCAGTTGCCGATACGAAGCTGCCACTCGAAAAGCTTCCTTCCCCACCGATAGTCGGTTCTTCGAGCTATATGGTTGACCCATTGCCACTTCAGCTAGCTTACTAATTCTTTGAGCTATGTCGGTTCTTTTGTTTCTACTGCGAATATCCTCAAATGAAGAATATGTAATATCAAATGATGAGCAGGTTCAATAAAGGTTAAATAAATTAATAGCTAGCAAATAATCTCTGGAATTAATGGAAGCCCGACATTTCGGTGTTACAGACGTACATTTAAGTCTAATTTATTTGGCGTACACATTGCAATTTTTTAGCCTTTTAATTTTTTATACCCTAGCCAATTCAGAATTGACGAGAGTGCAATTATGTTGTTGAAAAATTGAACATTATAATTTCGAACTTGTTACTATTGCATGAGTTAAGCCTAGATGTTGGCATGCATCCATGTGAACACGCTGAAATATAACTTAAATTCGCTTGATGAATATAATTGCTCTAAATATAATAGAGCTGTGATAGCTCAGACGGTTAGTGCTCGCTGTAAATTTCACAGTACGCGAGGAAACCGGGTTTGATCCCCGTCGGCACCAATGAAATTGTCAATTGCAATTTTAATTATTGATTTACCACGTACTCGGCAGTGGCAATAAAAACATCGTGAGGAAACTTGCATGTCTAACAAAAATTTTCGAAGACATGTGAAGTTTGCCAACACGCATTGGGGCAGCGCGGCGGACACTTCCTTGCCCTAAAACCCTCTCAGAAATGATAAAACCCTCTGTGTTCAGCAGTGGGACGTATATAGGCTGTAACTTAAATATATTGGACGCTGCAGTTACTCCAAAGCACCATAGACTACTTGATAATAGAAGACGATATTAATTTTGCAGCCTAACGTATAATTGATGACTATTGCTTACCTAAATGAAGTACTAATTATTTATATACCTGTCTCTTGATATTCTCATTTAATGAAAAAGGAGAGTAACTTTAAATGAGGGCTAATAATCTTACGGTCACGTCCAGCCGGGAGTTTTACGGGGTGAAGAAAAAGGAACGAAAGGTGGTACTTCGGTGTTGGTCGAAGAAAACGTTGAAACATGTCAAGACCAAATATTGTAAAATAGAACAGTCGGGGTTGGCCATGTTGATTATCTTCAATTGCTAACATTACCGGAAAACTATAAAATTTCTAATAAAAAGTAAAGACTTCAAACAACTGAAAAAGAACAGTAAAGTCTGGCAACTTTAGCAATGGAAGTTCACTTTGCCATCAGGGATATACTGGTATAAAACTACGATTAATACGGACAACGTAACGTCTTTGTAGATAAGCCATTTTTTAGATGTAAATTTAACAAACAATGAACATCATTGTATTCGATATGGTAACAATAGAATAATTTCTTTATTCAGTGCTCCAGAATGTTTGTTGATTTTGTTTGATATACTGAACATATGTATCAATAATTGTAAAATATCAGTGCCATTGGCTTCTTTTCCGTTCACCTGTAACATCCTATTTTTTCTAGACGGTAAAAAATCATCTGGTTAAAAATGAATGGAAGTAACATATCTCAACGTTTAAATTGATTTCAAAACTTTGACGAGAGCCACGTATGTCGCAGTGGCTTAGCTTAAGTTGCGGCACTAAGGGCCGGTAGTTCGATTTCCATTCGGAACACGAATTATGTATGGCTTATAAATAATTGTTCCGAGTCTGGATGTTTTATCTTGCGCAATTTGTGTTTGTAAATTGCCCATCGTAAATAGTTTATCCACCCTAAGAAATCCACCCTATGGTTGGATAGTTGGAAACGCGTGTCAGTTTACCCACCTAAGACGGGGTAGATAATCGGAATTCGTATATTACTTCCAACTTTATTCCTCGCCTGTGTACAGTCGTTTATAGAAATATGATGTTTGAAAAACCTTTTTTGAATAGTGATGATAATATGAAGGCGTTTAAGAAATTCTGTGAAATTTGTTTGTTGTTAGGAATTTATTCGTAGTGCTTCACAGAACTACAAATTCATTAGAATCTTGGCATAAAACTATTTCAAATGAAGTTTTTTTATAGGATATAAGACATCCAAAATTAGTATTATTTATTTATTTATATTTCCTATTACCATTACAGGGAAAACCTCAATCAAAAAAATCGATAAAAATGTAGTATCTCAATTATGGACTACTTGCAAAAAAATGTCCAATTTTTTGATAACACATCTGTTGTAACAAAGAAATTTAGAAAACGATTGCAAATGTACATTCAAAAAGATGAATTTATACAGGATATACGTCTATTCAATAATGAAATTAGTGTTGGTCATTTCCTGGACATATTACAGAATTTATAAATTACTTATTTTTATTTAAAATAAAGAAGTTTAATTTGGTTTAAATGCAATACGTAATATGATTTTTGTATAAGTTTGCGGTTATTAAAAATAGTCAATAATATATTAAAGTATTAATTTATTTTCTGTTTAACTGTACCTCCGATAATCCACCCCGTCTAAGGTGGATAAACGAACACGCGTTTCCGAGTATCCACCCTAAGGTGGATTTCTTAGGGTGGATTAACGGAATAACTCACTGCCTCCACGATACAGGGGAAAATAATAGCGGGGCCCCCATGTATGTTTTAAAAAAATAAGGGAAAAGAAAGAACTGGCTAACTCCGCAGAACAAGCAAGCCAGGAATGCAGTTAGCGGAAGTGAAAGGGGTGATCATCGGCAAACCTGCACACAGCTATTAATATGTATTTTCGAATGGAACAGATCTCCCTGATGTGTAAAGATGAATAATTGAAAAATTGGTCTGAAAGAGAATAAACTACATATGTATGTAATGACAATTATACTACGTGTACTACATATTGCCTTTTTTTACAGAATTAAGACTAATAACCCTACGTGATGTCAGCGTGGAACTGCAGACTAATGCTGTGTTTCGTATGATGAGGGTAGACCGGAGATCCTTTCTATTGGTAACGAAGCATTCCATCTTAGTCCTTAGTGACGATAATGCATCAGCATATTCATTAATAATCGAGGATATAGGGCTACAGCATCCACTTATCATTAGGTGAATTGTGTGCTCGCTTGTTACCCTTATCCTTATTCTATAAAAACACAGTAAACCTCACGAATACCGTGGCTTACTACACTAACATCTGTCTTCAAATACTATTACTAATAGAGATGAGTAACAACGCAGAGAGTATATAGAAAGCAGTAACTACTGCTTATCGTTAAAAATGTCTCCGGTTCTCGACAGCGTACAGCGTCACTATTATGCCATTTTACGCCGATATTTTGTACGATGGTTCCAATCAAGTTAAACTATTTGTACTACTGATGTAATACGCTACAGCGTTACTCTACCGCGATAGTCTTTTTAGTTTAATACGTGGTAGAGGCACGCTGCAGCTATATTATAGATGTAGTAAGAATGGGTCGGCGCAATCGGGTAAGGACCAGGCTCTCACAGATAAACAGCGTAAAATAGCAGCTTAATGCTGCTGTGTTTCATATGGTGAGTGTACAGAACTGGACACTGTTTTTTACTGGAAACGAGGCATTCCATCTTAGTTTTCAGGAGTGTCAAGGTATCTGCATTTTGATTCGTAATCGAGGAAAGATGTAGTTGTCTATGGACGACAGCAACCACTTACCATTAGGTGGACTGTATGCTCGTTTGTCAACCTTATTCTATAAAAAAGCGAGAGTTTTCCAATTATAAAACTCAGAAATATAACTATCAAAGATTTGATACTAATTTATCATGCATTGAACTCTATATTATTTGATGCAGCATTTTAATCAGGTTTGAATAATGTAACAGGATTTACTACGAATTTACAGCCGCACGTGTGAATTAGTTATTGATGAACTCTTGTTAGTGTAACGAGCATAGGTAACGAGGGAAACAGAAGCGGCCATGATACGCGCAATTTATATTTCGTATTTGAAATTGTATTTTTTTTACAAAATGGTAGCGTCAATCGAACTGAGAGTCTACTTTCATGACAGGTAGCTAGCTACTGCAACGTGTGAACCTTTACAACCGACTTAAAACAAAATAAAGCCACACATACATATATATATATATATATATATATATATATATATATATATATATATATATATATATATATATATATATATATATATAAGTGCCTTGTCACTGGGGATTAAGGGAAAATGTCTGTAATTATACAGGCTCTATTTACCTTTTTTAATGAAATTCTTTAATGTAAATTATGTTTATTCATGAAACAGGGGATTCAAAGTATTCACGGTGGCTTTATTAGACATGAAAAATTACAAGTGTGTACTCACCGTACACCGTACTCGTATAATGGCGGTGCAAGAACATCTACTACCCCATATCATCCCGTGGGTTTCGTAAAAGGCGACAAAGGGAAACAAATCATGAAATGGGTAGCAGCATCTTCCCAATAAAGATTAAAAAAAAACTGCGGTTGCCAACCCGCTTGCCAAGCGTGGCAATTATGGCAAATATCTCTTCTAAGAGGTAATCTATGGGGGAAGCCTTTGTTCAGCAGTGAACTTTAATAGGCTGTAACGGCACATACAAAAATCGAAACAGTTGAAAGGAGAATTTAAAGTCGAAAAGAAGAATAAAAAAAGAAGGGTGACAAATTAGCTCATTGATTATATTATAGTAAGAGACTTCTGTTTCCAATAGACGTCTACATCAAACCTCGATTAAGAATCAAAATGGAAATGCCACGTTTCCCTGAGGAGTAAACGCCTCATTACCACTAAAAAAGGTGTCGGATTCTCTACACCATGCGAAGCATTGCATTATACTGCTATTTTACGCTGGTGTTCTTCGAGAAGGTGTTCCATTCATAATATAGCTGCATTATGGCTTAATAACGTACCAAAACCTTACTACTAATTGATAATAACAGGAAACTTGTGTGTTCAGGAGTGGACTTTATAAGCTATAATGGTGACAATGATGCATATATTTTATGAACAATGGGTGTGTCAGAAGAAGCAGAAGAGAACAATTAATGTTGTAAAAATAAATTCGTTACTTAAGGGGTGACTTTAAATAGAGAAATAGTGTGTTAATAGTAAAGTATGGTTTGCAAAATGATGTGTCTAGTACTAAGAAACAAATACTTCGTTGATTTGGATATATAGCAAGAATGAATGAAGAAAGAATAATAAAGCAAATTTTGCTACAGAAATGAGTGGTAAAGTTGGCAGGGAAGGCCCTAGACAAAAGTTTATAGACCAAACTGTCGATAAATATTGATGATGGGCCAAAAAAGTACCCTTATTCGACGAGCATGTGTGCGTAGATGTACAGATGTGAAAGAAGCAATTAATCTGATGAAGCGGGAGAGGTGTGTGTGCCAAATGGAAGTCCGTAATCTCTGCCTACCCCGCTAGGTGACGGTCTTGAGAGTTTATTATGATTGTTATAATAAAAATCTCTTACGCAGACAATACATGGCGAGCTATACCACTATTACTACTTAATAACATCCCGTGGGAATTATAAGAGCCGACAAAGGGAAATTAAAATGTGATGGGCAACACATTATATTTTCGATAACAAGTCAAATAAATAAAAAAACAGCTACGCCCCCCCACGACTCAACCTCTGGGGGTAGTTTCATACTTATTATCTGTATGTATGAAACTACCCCGGTAGATGTGTATGTTCAACACTGGAATTTTGGTAGGCCGTAATGAATTAATGAATAATATAATGAAAATTATAAATATTATAAAATAAAATCCCGGACAGACTGTTTTGTCATCTGATATGGAAGGCGGTGCTTTTTAATAGAATTAGGGTGACAAACGAGCACGCAGTTCACCTAACAGTAAGTGGATGCTGTGGCCCATAGACATCTACATTTATCCTCGATTAACAATCAAAACGCAGATACGTTGTCACCTCGGAGGACTAAGATGGAGTTCCTCGTTTCTAGTAAAAAAGTGTCTCCGGACCTCTACACTCATCATACGAAACACAGCAGTATTAAGCTGCTAATTTACGCTGGTATATTGTGAGAGCGTGATCCTTCCCTGGTCGAGCTAACCCATTCGTGCCACAATCATAATATAGCTGCAGCGTGGCTCTGCCACGTATAAATAAAGGTGCTCCTCGATACCGCCCACATCTTCCGCCAATTTCTTTCTCTTTCCCCAAAATACTCCGTCGTTTGGTCTCCTCTGCCGAGGGCTCACATCTGGTTGGGCTTTATCTATAAATTCTACTAACTATATATTCCATCTATACCACAAATAAATAAAATTGAGGTGTATCTTTGTAATGCCAAAATAATAGCTTTATGCTAAATGCGTATGAAAGTATATACAGTACTTATTTTTGTCTTTATCTCTATGTTTATCTGTCTGTCTGTGTCTGTTAGCTTCGGATGATCTCCAAAATGGCTAAATAGATTTTGACGTAATTTTCACTAGCAGATAGCTGATGTTATAAGGATTTCGGCTATTTTTATTTTAGATAAAGAATAAGGTTAAACCGCAAAAAATTAACACATGAAATCCAATCGTAATAAATTCCATGCGGGCGAGGTAACGGGCAACAGCTAGTTAAGTATATATTTCATACTATTTCATTTATTGTAATAGTATACGTTTAAACAATATATTTATTTTTTTGTATCACAACCAGCCGTGAAAACAATATGTATACCTCATAATAAAATTACAGGCGAGCTTTTATCTATATCCACTGGTCTATGACTACGTCACTTTAAAAACAAACTGTGCTTACAAAATAATAAGATGTTGGGTTGCGGAAATTGAGTTTGAACGGGATAATTTATACATGGAAGATGCTAATCTCTAAGACTCAAGATAAATTCACTTATTATACAAATGATGCACTGAAATTTGATGAGGAGTTGATTAAATTAAAAGGTATTCCTATAATGAAGAAGAAAAATATGATTAATTTTGCGTATTTTTTCTTAAACAATAAGGAGACTCAGTAAACCTGTTGGTAAGTGGACACTGTGACTCATGATTGTCTATATCTATTTACAACTGAGAAAATATGAGTACGTTTGTCAACCCTGATTTCCAACATATTATATTGCCGGTAAAAAGGGTCATCGACTCTCTACACTCACCATACGAGACACAACATTAAGCATTAAGCTTTTATTTTAGGTTGTTTTTGTGTAGGGGGCGTGCTCCTTTTCCGTCAGAGCCGATTTATTCGTATTGCAAATATATATATATATATATATATATATATATATATATATATATATATATATATATATATATATATAGCTGCAGCGTGGCTCTACCACGCATGTTACTTAACTAATAAGTTCAGTGAACCCTGTACTAGGTAAACCTGTCATATAAGGTTCCAGATCTCCCATCTTGTAAT
Source organism: Parnassius apollo (assembly GCA_907164705.1). Lineage (NCBI taxonomy): Eukaryota > Metazoa > Arthropoda > Insecta > Lepidoptera > Papilionidae > Parnassius > Parnassius apollo. Next base: position 2,614,076 of record CAJQZP010001449.1, on the reverse strand, counting down.
AGTATTATAAAAACTGGTACAGCTACAAGCAATATTATGAACAATAATTTGACTAGCTAACCAAATAGGAAATATTACTACAATACAAGTTGATATGACTACTTTGCTGCCCAAGAGTTAGTGGCTGCGCTGTCGTCGCGCCACAAGCGAAACGCACTTATGCCTTCATCGCGTTATCAATGTTCCGAAGATACGTTACTATATATATATATATATATATATATATATATATATATATATATATATATATATATATATATATTATATATATATATATAGGTACAGCTCCGAATTAACACACGGAATGTTCTCCATGCGTCCCTCAGAGCTGGAGTCCTTCAGACCTCCATTCTCTTCCCACTCCTCTTCACACTCTGTACGAGTGACATTTCGAAACACACAGTCACGAACACTGCTCTCTTTGCAGATGAAACACCACTTTACGCGTTACCCATTTCAACAATAAATTTCTCAAAAGATGCTCCAAAGAGCTACCAATCGCCTAGGCGAATGGTTTCGCTTATGCAGAATCGAAATGAGTTCTGGAAAAAGCGTAGCAATATACTTTCAAAGGAAACCCTCTCAATCGTCGGAACCTAAGGAACCTAAGATCTGTAGGCACGACCACCCCATTCTGTCATAAGACCCCGTGGAAAACAACCGCCATCATTGACGTGACATTCGACCGCGTCATGACCTTCACGAAACACATTCGCACTGTCCGTAGTCCAGGTTTGTCACTAGTCGCCTCCACCAGCTAGTTAACAGAAAGAGAAAACTGTCCCTAAGACACAAGCTCCACATTTACAAAGCCTGAGTAAGACCTGCTTTGTCCACGCGACTCATAGTCATTTGTACTCGTATGTCTAAAATAGCAATATCTCCAAGTCGTCAAAAACAGATTCATCAGAATATCCACCGGAGCTCGGTGGTACCAGCAAGACCCTGACTTGCATTGAGATTGTCAACTTCGGACGATTCCTGAATATTTCAAGGAAATGTCTCAGCGCTACTTTGAGAGGTCCGAGACATGTCCTAACCCGCTAGTGGTTAGCGAAGCCACCTACTCCCCGACTCCAAATGTTAAGGAAAGTCTCCGCAGAACCTTAATGTTCTAATCGAACCCCCAGTTCCGCTAGATTCCAACGACTCAAATATCGTCGGTCCATCACACATAAACATTCTCCTAGTACCACAAACACTGTTAGGACAACGGATGGAACGGAACGAGTCCGCAGACGGGGCACCGCGCACCCTTCCACACCGCGTACACATAGTATTAGTACACCCGCGTTGCTGTGTGATTCTCACCGCCCAGAACATCGAACGGTTCGAGTCAGCTGTCAGGGATGGGATCTGCCATCCCCTGCTTTGACGGCCACAAGACAACTCATCCTCGTGTACACAGTCGCAGCAGTCATCGTTACGCAAGTAACTATGCAGAATGATTTCAATTCACCCTTTTATAGCCCTGAGATCTATGAAGCTGTAAACGCCAAAAGGCTAATAGCATTAACATTATCAGAAACCAGACACGGAGTGTTGGCTGCTCTCCAAGCATAACACCTTGCCCGACGGGAGATCTCCCTTTTCCTTCCACGGCCACAAGTCCATTTCGGTAGGTAAATAGCAGTGCCTGCACTATTGTGTTCCTGTCTAAAGGGCACAGAGTCATTGCAATTATAGGCTGTGAGGTATCGCAACTGTAGCCTTCTTTCCTTAAACTGCACACCTGTCTATGGTTGCAGTAGCCACTCCAAATCAGGTGGATTCTAAGTTCGCTTATCTCCTTAGTTTTAAAAAATAGTCAAGAATTATATTCTGATGAAAATGTAGCAAACAGTGGGTAATGGCAAGTGCATTTCGAGTTTATATCTAAGATGTTCTTTTATGTATGATAACCAGCATTATGAGGAGTTTCTTCTTCATATTTTGGAAAATATGGATGAAATTTTTAGCGGGATATATGAAACAACTAAAATGGATCCATATTACAAATTAATGTCGATAACGTATCTAAAGCACAAACAAACATAAAAGAGAGTTAACATTGCATTGTCATCCAGCTCTGAGTTATATTTAAAGTTTTAATTCTTTAACTCACCGGTAAGTTAGTTTAAGATCAATTGCGAAATTTGTACCCAACAAACAAGAAAGCGAGTTATAATATCGAATGTCGTTAAGAAGATATTAATATAAAATTGATTAAATAAAATTAATTATATATGTGTCTGAGACGTAGTCCTACACTGCTGTCCGTACGAGGAAGCTCAAGGTTGCTCAGTGAGCTATAGAGAGGGCAATGCTCGGGGCTTGCAGTAGAACCAGAGTAACCGAAATAGTTCAACAGATTAGTGAGCTGAAGTGGAAATGAGTCAATTCAGCTTACTAATCATCGTACTTTGGGTACGATAACCAATGGGGGAAAAATGGTTCTCAAGTGGCAGTCTCGTACCGGTAGGCGAACTTTAGGACGTCCCCGCACTAGGTGAAATGAAGACCTGGTAAGACATTCAGTAAGTCGATGGAAGCAAGTGGCTTAGGATCGTGTTTTATGGCATTCCTTGGAGAAGGATTATGTTCAGCAGTGAACTTGTGAAGTGCTGTAATGATGACAATGAAAATAAAATTAAAGTTAAAGTTACAGCCTATATACGTCCCACTGCTGGGCACAGGCCTCCTCTTATTTCTGAGAGGGTTTTAGGGCAAAAATTGTCCGCCGTGCTACCCCAATGCGTGTTGACGAACTTCACATGTCTTCGAAATATTTTTTTTTCTTATTTCTCAGACATGCAGGTTTCCTCACGATGTTTTAATCAGCACTTAAAATTGCAAGTAACAATTTCATTGGTGCCGACGGGGATCAAACCCGTCTTGCTCGCGTACTGTGAAATTTACAGCGAGCGCTAACCATCTGAGCTACCACGGCTCGAAAATAAAATAGTAACATACAAATTAATATTTGTTGTATATGCTTTGCTTGTGTAATAGAGTCTTGTTTATTTAGATATTGAGTACGTTTAGAACAAGTAATACATTGCCAAATTAAGGAGATGCGAATCCGAAGTGTTAGCTCTGTCAACATGATTAATTGCTCCGACACAACACAAACAAATGAAAACGCAACGAGCGTTTCCGTTCTCCAATGTTGTAGTAACACGGGCTACAAACAATCAGTTGGCAATGCAATGTAAACAACCAGAATAATTGTACATGTAACCAGTTATTTATGTTAGCTTCATTTGTTTAAAGTTCCTTTGTTAGTATTATGTCTGCCTTGTTAGTCTGGAGATCATGGGTTCGAATTCCGGGTCGAATCAAAATTAGTTATTGGGTTTTGCATTAAGAAATTCTCAATAGCTGCCCGGAGTCAGGAAAATTCCCTTGTCTCGGAAAGCACAAATGTTAGGGCTCATTTTCTAAAATTGCTACATAACTGCTAAGCTCCGACGTCATTATAGTTATAATCTTTGTTCAGTTTCATCAGTATATTATGTATCTTTATCATCAGTATATTATGTATATTATATATTTAAATATATATGTATATACATATATATTTGTGTATTTTTTATTTAATTTCTTTGTATCCGCCTTCGTAGTACTATCACTGCCCTAAGGTTGACTGGCAGAGAATGCTTTTAGCATTAAGTCCGCCTTTAAGTCCTGTACTAATGTAAGGTTAAATAAATATTAAATAAATAAAAAAAACCGTTAAACTTGCGCCTGATTCGTCTCCGGTCGTGTCGGATTACCATCCTGTAACAGTGAGGGGGTAGAGAGAGCGTGCTTGGCATTGTGATGTAATCCTGCGCAGACGGCTCGTCTCCTTTGAGATTACAGAATATGAATCTGTTATCAAACTGGCTCGCTTTACCCTTCAGACTAGAACGGAACAGTGCAAGCACTACTATTTGCTGACAGAAGGTAAAAGGATATTTCCTATCTAGACGGGCTTCTAGACGTAGAAGAGAGACTTAGTACTTGTACGTGTAGTGTTAGTAGTGTTCAAAATATTTTATTTCTGAATCATACAAACTACCTCACGGTGTTTTTCTTCACCGACGTGCACGTGGTGAAACGGCACTTAACTTTGCAAAACAATTTTAACCGCCGTCGGAGATGAAATCTGGAATCTGCGTATAACGCATACTTTGAAATTTACGTCGATTTCTTATATTTACGCGAACACTACACATTGAAATAATACTAGTTTTTACGGAATTTATCGCGTATATTTTAACTTTTTAAATACCCGACGTTTCGAACGCTTTACAGCACTCATGGTCACGGGCAGGACTGAGATGTTCAACGTCCATATGTCATAGTTAACCGCGGTTACCATAGATTAAAATTTAACTTTTGTTCCGATCTATGCAGTATGAACTTATGGTATCTTGAAGTCTTGCAGTTGTATGCTTGGGTTGTCCAACCCGAGTTAAATTTTAATCTATGGTAACCGCGGTTAACTATGACATATGGACGTTGAATATCTCAGTCCTGCCCGTGACCATGAGTGCTGTAAAGCGTTCGAAACGTCGGGTATTTAAAAAGTTAAAATATACGCGATAAATTCCGTAAAAACTAGTATTATTTCAATTTACGTCGAGTGTCTCCCCTGTTTCACTATGAATAAAATAATGATTTTCTTCATCTCTGTGCAAAGAACGTAATTGAAACTTCTTACAGCAATTAATTATGTTCCTCAGGTAAATCTTTAAAACACTTAAATTCATATATTCTAGTATTATAAAATTTCATTAACGTTTCTAATAACTTTGTCAGGACAAACAGATATTACCGTGAATTCGCAAACACTCGACACATTTAGTACCCTTAATTAAGATGAGTTTACTATAAAACTTTTATATTAATATCTTGTAATGTTACCTAAAATTAATGGGAGTTATGTTCAGAATTATCACACAAACCTTTTCACTGGAAACGAGGCGAACGATCACTTACCATCAGCTGCGACACAGTCACACATCATGGTAATAGAATTCCGTAATCGAGATATTTATCCTCCATTATTAATCAATTTGCAGCATTGCAGCGCATTTTAACTTATGAGGAATAACATGAAATGCCTCATTACCATTAGAATGTGTCACCAATTCTCGAAATTTTACAACAAATTGCCTGAAAATGTGCAGAACCTATCCATTAAAAAGTTAATAATATTTGTTGGCAAAAAAACTGTATAATGAAGGTTATTACACTACTTAAGAGTACAGGATTCATAATAAACCCTGGCTATTGGGTGATCTCTGCAATGCTGTCTCTAAATGTTTTGTTAAATAAAAATGTTAATTTATTGTACAACACGTGAATCAGTGAATTGTAGTCAGTATATAAAGCGGCTGTAATGGATCAGTCGAATGAGATTTATACTCGTCAGTGATATATTGTTATTCCGTAATTCAAAAATAGAGCAGGCATTGTGAGGCATATAATTCACAATCGCAAAAAAATTTGAGATGAATTAAAAAAATAGATTTAAATATTTAAACAAATATTCAAATAACTTTTAATAGTGTAAAAACGATGTTGTTTTATTTCAATTTAAGTAACAATGACAACGAATTAGTAAGATGAATTAGCAATGCCGGCAATATAACTTGAGGGAGGCCTTAGTTCAGAAGCGGACTTGTGAAAGCCTGTAATGATGATGAATGGTGAAAATGACGAACAAACACACAATCCACCTGTTGGTAAGTGGTTGGTGAGTCCTAGATATCCTTACATTTCTGATTAAGTATAATAATGGGCCTGTGACTATGTTCAAGGGGCTAATAATAATTATGATGATGGTAAGAGAGTATTGATGACGATGATGACTTATTACTCGATTCTGATTACATCGCCTTTAGCTTTTGAGTTAAATAAAAATCAACTGCACAGATTGCGTTTTTTTTATTTAATTGAATTCGATATTTTAATATAGTAAACTTAATTATAAAAAAATGTATTTGCATGCTATCCATAGATGGCTGAAAAAGCTGCACTATTTACAATTACTACCTTAATGTACCCTTTTTCAAAGCAAATAAATCTTTATTTATTTATTTCAGAGATAATTTTTTCGTTCTACCCTACCATTGCTTATAGTTACCGATAAGATTAAAAAGATGTAAAGAGATACTAGAAATTCAATCTACGCTCTTAACAATAAGATCGTATGTGTGAGAATGCTCCTGTTGATCTAATGGTCGTAAACACAATTACTGATCTTGAGGTCTCGGGTTCAAATTTTTCTGTCAAGAATTTCTTAGTAGCAGCCCAGTTAGGAAGTTAGCAGTGTTTCACCCCAGTGCCACGGAAAGCACGCAAAGCCCTCGCCTCTGCACCTGATCTTTTTCCGATCGTGTTGGATTACCGTATCATCGAATTATGAGAGTAAGGAAATAGAGAGTGCAGCTGTATTTTCGCATACCTTTAAACTCTATAATCCTATGCAGGCAGGAGATGGCTAATCGATTTGCAAGATATTTTACTCATTGATTAAAACTACTTTTACGGATTTTATCGCGTTTAATTTTAATTGTAATTATTTGTATTCAGTCACCTCAGTCCCCGTAACCATGGGTGCTGGAAAGCACCTGAAACGTCGGGAATTAAAAAAAATATTATTAAAATAAAACGCGATAAAATCCATAAAAGTAGATTTAATCAATGTGTAGTGTTCGCGTAAATATAAGAAACCATTAGATATTTTACTTCAAATCACTGTCAATCTATATTAAAATCAATTGTGATTTATATATTTATCTTTATATACGAAATCGCTACTAAACATATATATTATATTTATAACATCCATGCATATCTTGAAACATTAACACAATGGTCAATCCATAAAATAAATGACAAACATCAACCGAAAAGCTCTCTCATTTTGCTGGATAAAACGTTCATTAATTATTGTCGAATGAACACAATACACGACAATGGAAACGGTTTTTACGAAAATGCTTTTGAAAACGCTTTTACTAAGGCAGATAGTTCACAATGACAACAAAACACGGTGAAAAATTTTCAAATTCGTAGTAAAATCTCTTAGCAATCAAAATATTTCATAATTTAAACTTTGTTCTGCTTTTACTATTTTATAGTTATTTTTAGGTTGATTAAGGACTAAGATATCAAAGATTATGATTAATAAATCGTACTCGGCGCTTATTTATTTAATTATTTAAAATATTTATTGCAATTAATTAATATTAATAAATAAATAAAGAAAAGGGCGGACTTAATCCCTTATGGCATTTTTTACTAATCAACCCATGGTGTGGCGAGACTTTGACGTAAGTGCTTGATATAATTATTAGAGAAAAGAAAAGAAGAGAATTTTAAATAAATAAACATTATATATTGATACTCTATTGTATGTGAATATATTTAAATTCGTTTAAATACATTAACATATATTAATGCTACAGTTAAAACCACTTTTTAGATAGAACGTGTTTTCCCTAGTTAAAACTAGTTTTTACTTAATGCCGTAGTAATAACTAGAATTAACTAATGCTTAAAATAAATATCAGGTAAAACTAATTCTTACTAGACAAAACGCGGTTTTCCGAAGCGAGTCAGTTAGAAGTATTCCGACCGAGGTTAAACGACCGAGGCTTTGGTTCTGTATTTGATGTGATTGACAGATCTGAGAATGAGCGATAATTAGAGATAAGATAGGGCGATTCTGTACTAAAACCGAATCAGAAAGTCCCGACTTTACGTAGTCTTGTCTGCCATACTACCCCTGGAGTGTGTTTGTAAAGCCGTAGGGGCGAAGGGAGAGCAGCCCCCGATCGCTGTAGCAAATTTGTAGCAGAGGTGAGCACAGGTGCCTGTGATTCGGTACGCAAGGGCGAAGGGGCTGCACTTCTCGCAGCGCCGAAGCCGTTGCTGAAGTAACTGTGTCAATATTCCTGTGTATAAACCTTTTAACAAATATTTAGTGAGTATATTTTGTTTCAATCCCAAAAATAGTTTCTCTAGTGCTAGTTTTAACTAAAGCTCGGAGTTACAACTAGTTTTATCTGAAAATCAAACATAACAGTACTAAATTCTAGTTTTGACTAGGTATTTCTAGTTTTCACAAAGACATTTAGTAAAAACTAGTTTTAACTAGAGAAAACGCGTTCCATCTAAAAATGGTTTTAACTGTAATATTCATAATATAAATTCATACATATAAATAGGTATATATACACAAATACATAAATACAACATTAATACATATACGTATATATATGACTATTACAACGTAATAGTTACTTCTACAATGTTGTATTTCTAACGAATGCTAAGCCTTCGCAGAGATTATTTCTTCCGATAATATCTCGTTTAAAAGCGAGAACAACGCATTATCGTGTAGTATGGCTAACAGTATCCACGAATGTTATACTTCTTATAAATTTAAAACAGTATTAAACAGGACTTGGAACGTAGCGATTGTCTCATTTTATAACCACATACATGGATCCTGGCAGAGTCGCCATGTAATGTGGTTATAAAATGAGACAACCGTTATGTTCCTAGTCCTGTTTAATACTGGTTTAAATTTATTTTATAACTATACCATTAGTGGATACCGTGAGCCACACTACAATCGACAGTGACGACTACTGTAATGTTGTTAGGTAAAGGTTTCTTTATTGTGTTTAGTTTAGCTGTTGCAGTAGTGCATGTGATCAGAAGAAAAGAGTTTTTTTTAAAGAATATTAACAATTTTATAAACATTACTAATATTCCCCTTAACTACTCGTAAGCTTAAATTGCTTGTGTTACGAGTGGTACACGCCGGTAGTCGAATGGCGGATTCGAAACCGCGACCTTTTGAGTTCGCGGTCCGCGCCCTGCCATTAGGCTACTGTCGCTTCCAATTCAAATTAAGTTTATACACAATTTTATTTAACACGTATCTTGGCTAATTAATTTTTACGTAATAGCTACGTTGCTATATTATGATTTCAACACAAATGGGTCATTTAGACCGAGGAAGGACCACGCTCTTACATCATATCAGCAGCTACGAGCGTGAAGTAGCAGCTTACTACTGCTGTTTCGTATGGAGGGTACAAGAGGCCTTTTGACTGAAACAAGGCATTTCATCTTAGTACTCAGGTGACTATACATTTGCATTTTAATACAGCATCATTAAAAAAATGTATTGCATTTAGCTGACTTTAAAAGTAGGATGGTCTCATTTCAACTATTTTTGTTCACATGTATGTTACACAATATAACCACCACACAGGGCACCTGTTGGTAAGTGGATGCTATGGCCCATAAACATCTACATTTACCTACATACATAAAAAACATTCACGCCTGTCACTTAGAGGGGTAGGAAGAGACTACAGACTTCCATCTGGCACGATCCTTACACACTTCTTGCCTCCTTCACATCCATGTACCTACACGTACATGCTCGTCAGTTCAGGATACTCTTAATTTGGTCCATTTTCAATATATCGCCAATTTGGTTGGTAAACTTTTGCCTAGGCTATTCTTTCGCGACTCTTCCGTTCACTTCTGCAACATAGAATTGTTTTGTCACTATTTCTTGGTTCATTCTTTCTATATACATGACGAACCACCGAAGCATTTCTTCCTTTATCCTGGTCACAACATCATCTTGCAAACCACACTCTTCTTTTATCACACAATTTCTCACCGGGAAAGGACCACGCTCTCACAGAAAACCAGCGTAAAGTAGCAGCTTAATGCTGCTGTGTTTTGTGTAGTCAGTGTAGAAAACCGGATACCCGTTTTACTGGGATCGAGGCACTCCATCTTAGTCCTCAGGGGTGACAACGCATCTGCATTTTGATTCTGAACCGAATGTAGATGTCTATGGGCCAGAGCATCCACTTACCATTAGGTGGGCTGTGTGCTCTTTTATCACCCTTTTCCTTTATTATTATATTATTTTATATTAAATATAAAATAATATATTTATGCCATATAAAAAACAGAAAAAATTGCATCCCAGTGGGTGGAAAATTAGGGGAATAATTACAACTATTAATACGACATTCAATTTATTATCCTGTGGTTGTGATATTGATTCCAGTCAAGTCTGGCAACTTTGCTGCCATCAGCGGGGTATAGGTTCAAAATTACGATTAATACGGACAACGTTACGTTATTCGATATAGGCCATTTTTGGGATGAAAATTTTATTTTAACGTGGAATTGTGGCGGAGATTTAACCTTCTTGTTCAGTGCTAGTATATTAATAATAATAGTTAGGACATGTAATATTTCGTTATGTATACATATCATTATGTAGTTTCTAATATTTTGTTTGCTATTTTCGATAACATGGTGGTCTTAACATTTTGTTTATAAAACTGACTTGGCAAAGTTACCATGTTTTGTTAAAATCAGGGGTTGTCACTTTCAACTTATATTTTATTCGATCACGACAAAGCAATGAAAAGGTTCCGTACTTGACTTGTTATATATATATATATATATATATATATATATATATATATATATATATATATATATATATATATATATATATATATATAACAGTCATTAAAGGACCAATTTTACCAAATGAGTTGTCCATCGTTTCATCTTTATTAAAAGTTAAGGAAAAATAGAGAAATCTATAATATTGACAGGTATTAATAATACTATTACTACTCTTTGTTTCTTATTTCTTCAACCTAGTATGTTGATATTAATTTGCACCCATGATTATCAACAATTTGATATTTTGAGAAAACAATATTTAATAAATAGTTGGTTATAATAATTTTTTCTATGTATTTCTATATCTATAATATTATGATGATAATGATGACTACTAAAAGAAACGGATATTTGTTATAAATGATTATGACAAGCTTTATTTTTGATCTTTATTATAATTGATTTAAGGTTATTATTGCACCATGTTGATTTTGAATTTTAGACGAGAGTATTTTGTTAGATATGTTTTAGTTTTTTGTCTAAGAAGTTATTGTGAAAAGTTTTAAATAAAAAATTAAGTAAAGTACGTAATTAAAAATTTTTGACTACCCTGATACACATTTTCAAGTATGTATGAAAAATTGAAAAATGTGAGGACAAGTTTGACACAAGCGTAAATGCTATTAGAAGCACAGTTAAAGGAGCGAATCATAACTCTGAGTGTTGTGTATTGTATTTTGAGGTAAACTATATATTACATACAAGCTTCTTAACCGCGGCTTCTCTCGCGTGGGCTTTCATTTAGAACCATCATTAACACTATTTCGTGCACAAAATTAGCAAAATTGGATCATTTGTAGAGACACCTCAGTATTTCTGTCTATTCTGGATATAAATGATTGTAATACAGAAATATGCTGCAGAAAAACATAAGTTAGTTTAAAAGAATAACATTAATGTCATACGTCTAGAAACAACTTTTTTATATCTTGCATTTCTTTCAATGTGTCTTTATGTAGGGTAAATTGCCCTGGAATCGGAAATGCATTATTTACATAATATTCGTAATTAAACTTGATATAGTTTAAAAAAATAATATTGGATTCGATGGTCTTCATTAATATACGGCATAGTGTTTATATGTGTTAATAATTTGCATTAAATATTGATTGGCATCAAAAAAATATGTCAGTATATTTTTATGTTCGAGTGGACTCCAAAATTTTATAAATTTAGTTGTATTGTTCGTGGGCGTCGTAAGAGGCGACAGAGGAGAACTGAAGTAGGAGATAGATGGCAGCAGCATCTTCCTGATAATAGCGCAAAGTAACAAAAAGCTGCGGTTACCATCCCCCTTGCCAGGCGTCAATACTGTAAAAATCTGGTCCATTTGATAAACTATTGAAGGAAGCCTATGATCAGCAGTGACTAGTCCTATTAAAAGTAAAAATGTAGCAGCCTAAATACATTCTATACTGGGCACAGGCAATAGCGAGTTTTATTTTAAAAAGGAATTGATTAAGTTGAGTCCAACTCGGAATGACAGATTTCACTTACCTGAAATGAAATGAATGATTTTATTCAACATTGATTATTATAAAATACTTATTGAAAGTAATTTTTTCATTTACAAAAAATGGTTCGCAAAAAAACCTCTGTCCTGGGAAGAACCAGCAAGAAACCCGGCGGGAATTTTTTTTAAAGATATTTAAATTTACAATAAATTTATTTTGTTACAATTTTCGAATGAATTTAATATATAACCAGCATGGTGGCGATCACCTCATTCTCAGGGGCTATTTTCATTTATGTATTCATTTACATTATAATAACCCTTTTTGTTTAATGTTTCTTTAATAAAACATTTAAACTTGTCTAATGACAAATTTTGTACATTGTATTGTTTTTGATGTAAAAGCGTATACATTGCCCCATAAATGAATTACTAATTTTGTGGAGTCTTGTAACTGGTATTACAAGCTTATGTTTGTTCCTAATGTTTAAAGTATGAACATCTTTATTCTTATGAAAGTAATTTATGTTTTTATGTACATACATTACATTTACATAAATATATACCTATACCTAAAAATTATTTTCGAAATATTTTTTAAACTTCTCAGATATGCAGGTTCCCTTGCGATGTTTTTCTTCACCACCGAGAACATGATAAATCGAAACTTCAAATTGCAGTTAAAGTATGAGTGGATTCGGCGCGGATCTACTTGGGATTAGTAGGTTGGTTTTAATAGTTACGTCTAAAAATATGAAAGCTATAGCTAAAGTAAACTTAATATATGAAAAAATGTTTTAAAAATCTCATTATTAGTAAAAAAGGCTGCGTCAACGGTATCACGAACTATTCCATCAATTATGGATAAAAACCTCAAAGTGCACTTAATTTTCAATTACTTATATCGGACTTGATACAAATATAAATTGGTGAAATATTACTATGCCAATAGACACACAAAATACTCAATTAAAGACCATCTCTCTTAATCAAAGTTTTGTGCACACGGTTTCTTTAGTAATTTTTCTAAAGTTTAAGATTATGAAAAATCATGCATACAGTGGCCACCGGCCTAAGCCGGTCTCACAATTTTTGATGCTGCAAAAATAAGTACATATATAATAGAATTGTGTTTAATTTGATAAGTTATGTACTTATTATTAGTTTACTTAGTAGTAAGTAGATAACGCTATTATTAAATTAAAGCTATGACAACCAAAACTTTACCCTCTATTACTCAGACACAATTAGTTGAGCTGCGAATGGAGGGGCTCTATCGCACAACAAAGGCACTAACATTTATACTATTAGTCGAGCTATATCATTATATAGTCAACAAACACTGTAAAATTTTATGAAATACCGCCATTTCACCGTCAATAAACGACTAATTTATGATATTACAAATTCTCAGATCTGAACAATACGAATATAAAAAAAATATTTAAAATATGTATAAGGATAATAAATGTTTTGTAGTAATTGCAACTTTTTATCAGTTTATTTGTAGATAAAAAAAAACTAAACCTACTAAACTAAACCTACTAAAATTTTTATACATTACAAATTAAACTTAGAAACATCCTTAATTTTATTATTTTCGATAGATATCTCTATTAATTATTTACTCGTAAGTAGTAATTAATTACTATAAAATTTATTTTTTATATACTAAAGTGAAATAAAAAACTTAAAAAATGTACATTAGAATTTTCAAATATATTATGAATTTAATTAAACATTTATGTATGTAACTTATTATATTATTTCATGTATTAGTAACTGGAGGAAAAATGCCACTACTGTCTGTATTTTATTTATTTAGTACCCCGGACTAGAATTTTCAGATAATATAAGAAATACAGACACGACATTTCTACAGCTTTATTATATATGTAGATTATGAAGTTATAAACATTGAAGTAAATCACAACTTAGTCTATTTATAAGCAACTTTTCAGTTAAAATTACATTTTAAATTGAAAGACAAAACCTATTTATAGGTGAACGGAATATAAATAAGATTAATAATAAAAAATTGATAACACTATCCAAACATAACAGGTTTCACCATCTACATCAAACTGCTGGCAGCCCGTCAATATCACGTTGAAATTTCAATTTACCAGCGTCCAACGTTTGACAGAGAAGAGATTAAACATTTCTGTAACCTCAAATTTTAATCAAAAGATTGTTCAAATACGGACGCCGAATAAAACGAGCTCAAAAGTTGTATTGAATCCCGGTCCAGTTTATTAATCTTTGCAAATTGAATCTTTCCTTTTAAAAATAGTGTTTATCAGTCTAAAGTTTACTGCGGTTTATTTTGTCGAAATCTCTTTGATGAAGCAAATGTTTACTTGGGGGTAGGATTCCTTTACTACCAATCCATTTGACTACAATTCTGCGTTTTCTGCCGTTAAACAATAATGCATGCGATATGATGATGAAATTATGAAGCCGTGGCAGCTCAGATGATAAGCGCTCGCTATAACTTTCACAGTACACAAGCAATCCGGGTTCGATCCCCGCCGGCACCAATGAAGTTGTTAATTACAATTTTAAGTGCTGATTTTTCTCGTGTTCGGCAGTGAAGATAAAATTCGTGGGGTAAACTGCATGTCTAAGAAATAAGAAAGACGTGTGGCACTCGGGGACTGCCGCGGTAAAGCTATTGCATAGCATTTTGTATCAACTTATGCAATTAGAATTATTTATTTATTTTATTTATGCAGTATTTCTTTTTCTTTGATATTAATTCAAGTTACTTAGGTTAATCCAATCAAATTCAACCGAATTAAACGAACCCGCGTTATAACGAACTCACTATTTGTGAAAAATACTGTATCACCGGACCGCGTCGCAAAAAACTCAGGTTCGCGCAGTACATACGTCAGGGCGGCCGTACGGCAATTATATTAACAAGACGCGCAACTACTCAGTTCCACGCTCCACGGCAAGATTTGTCACTTATTATTTATTGTCCAATTAATTGTCTTTAAGTTCAAATGGCACGCTCTATTAACATAAGTCTAAGACAAAACAAGGAGACTTTCAATATATGAACAACCCGGCTTCGAGCAAAAACTCTCGCGACCCCTATAATGCGACCGGAGAACGTCATCAGCGCAGGCGCCGCGTGCCTAGCTAGGAGCGCGCCCTAGCGGCGGGCCGGGTGCAGCCCGGCCCCGCCGTCTGCTCCCTAGCTCAGCTCGATGCCAACAGGGGTGACTAAAGATGGACGAAACTGTTATATTTTTCTAATTCGTTATGTTGTTGTAATATATTTTTCTAACTGTTGTTTTAAACTGTTATAATATATTATAACAGTTTTAAATATTACATTGTACACGCGGTTAGTTCAGTTCAGTCGTCGGCTGTGTTCGCGTTTTGTTTAACGAAAAATAAACAAAAACAACAATAGCTTTTTCACGTAATATGGGGACCTGCTATCAAAACATTACGTATATAATTTAACAGATAACAGTGTCATTGTCATCTCAGCTAGACAGCTAACTGAAAACTAAACTGATATATTATATATTACAACAGCCAAATTAAATAACAGGCACAACAGGCAACTAATGGAGGAAATAATATATTTTTGTTTACCGTTATAATTTAGTGTTAGTAAAATAAGCTCTTATTAAGTTAGCTTAGAGTTTAAATTAGTGTAAGCTATACGCAATCCTTGTGGCATAATGAATGTAGGTGGTATTTTATTGACTCCCATTGTCTCGGCCGACGCGACGGTTGGACCGTAAACGTAAACAGATGACGCTTTCTAACGATAATGAATATAATATTATAACAGTCAATGGTTCATTATTCTAATGTGTTGTAAGATTAAAAATATGTAATGAAATATATTATCTGTTGTATGTTATAACGCCCAACTTTAGGGGTGACCGACCGCGCGCACAAATGCAGCTAGCCTCCCCCTCCCGCACCTCACTAATCGTCGCTTCACACCGCTTGAGATAAGACGATCTACTATCAGGTGCTAACAAACCCCCGTCCCGGACATAAGGCCCTATGTTCGCGAGTAAATTGGCAATTAGAAGACGCTTTGTATTGTTGGTTTTTACAAAAACGATCAACTGGGCAAATGATATCTGGCCCTTTGCTTTGTGAAAAAGCATTACAGTTAAATAAAAAAATTAGGTGACGGCGGCTCGTTTGTCGCAAGTAACGGATGGTTATATAGATTTATATCTCTTCATGGAATTTAATCAATATTTATTAAAAAATAATAATTTCTTAATAAACATTGATTTTCGTTGAAATTGTTGTTTTTAATAAACACATAACAATATTTATGTACATATGTACTACAAATGCACAAAACCCGCTTTTCTTCATACATTCGATCATCCGGATTTTCGATTATCCGAATCCCTAACGGCAACAATTAGTCCGGTTAATCGAGTATATATATACATATTGAGAATCTAAATTGAGAATTTAAACTATACGCGTGTGTGTGTTTGTGTGTATATAAAGAGGGCTACTTTTAATATCGCTCATTTTAATATCAAAAATTTAGGTTATCTTTATAGCAGTATTATATTTTCAATTCAAAATTAGTACTGCATTTGTGATAATAATAAAATGTAGGTATATATATAGAGTACTCACTCATTTTCTTTCACTATTTTTTCGTGACTTTCTTCATTAATAATAAATACACTTTGTTCATTCATATTCAAAATTTCAAAACACTTTATACACAAACACCGTGTCGAAGACTGAGGAAAAGAAACGACGTTAGACCATCGTTAGACAATGCACGGCCTTCAAGCCACACCTCCGTGCCCGTCGGAGAGCGTGAGGTTTTTTTCGTTACGGAATTTATGGATTTTCCCGCACTCAAGGTCCGCGATAGAAGCTATGCAATAGCTTAAAAATTTTTTTTCGAAGACATGTGAAGTTCGCCAACACGCATTGTGGCAGGACGGCGGACACTTCCTTGCCTTAAAACCCTATCAGAAACAAGTGGAGGCCTCTATGTAGCAGTGGGACGTATATTGGCTGTAACTTTTTAACTACGATGGTGGAGATAAGTACTTACTGTGAGGGCATCCATGAGTCACTACTTAGGAATAAGGTGAAATATTTGGCAGGTTTCACAGAGGGAAAGTTAATTAGTTAAAACCAAACTACGGATAATATTAAATGTAGAAAAATTAAAAAAAATTGTGTAAGAAATTGAAGAAAACGGCGTACAAAAACTGTTTTGTGTATATTCATACACTACAAAACAAAAAAACTTAGTACATATTACTACTATTTACATAGTCAATATGGGTTAATATGCCATAGCGATAAAAAAAAACTAGTTTCATTTAACGTACGATGTCGATAGGCTGCAGTTGCCAGCTACTATAAAAGATAATATAAAAAAATATAATATAATATATATATAATGTACAGTAAGCTTATTTTTTATACTATCATTAGTAAAAAAAAAAAACGTAAAATAACACGCGATAGATCATGACGATATTTAGTTGCACACTTTAATTTTTTGAAAATAATAAACAGTAAGATAAATCACAAAATTAACTTAAAGAAGCTCATCAGCTTTACTTAGAGATTAAAGAGTTATCTGAGCAATAAAATGTTGGTTAGTGTTTGAGAATTTGATAAGACAGTTGCGATCGATAACGAGTAATTTTGTTTTACTTTGTTAATGAAATTTGTTTGAATGAATCTAGAATAAACCCATTGGTCTTTTTAATAGAATGACGGGGACAAATAAGCACTCAGTCTGCCTGACGGTAAGTGGATGCTTTGGTCCATAGAAAATAATTCTCAATAAGGAATCCAAACACCCCTTTAACCTCTGAGGACTAAGACGGAGTGCCTCGTTTGCAGTGAAAAGTGTCTCCGGTTCTCTACACTCACCATACGACACACAACAGCATTAAACTGCTATTTTACGTTAGTTTTCTGCAAGTGCGTGGTTTTTTTCCGCCGACCCATTGGTGATACAACCATACTAAA
The DNA here is from genome assembly GCA_907164705.1 of Parnassius apollo. Lineage (NCBI taxonomy): Eukaryota > Metazoa > Arthropoda > Insecta > Lepidoptera > Papilionidae > Parnassius > Parnassius apollo. The sequence continues at coordinate 2,596,123 of CAJQZP010001449.1, read as the reverse complement.
GCTGACTGCAGATTTATTATGGTTGTAACTGACACGTTAACAATTAATGTTTTATTTTATTTTATTTAATGTATTTGTGACGCAATATATTGCTTTGAAATTTTAACTTCGTGCGGTCCTTTTTAATACAAACTTTAAAAATTAAAGTTAAGGTTAGCCTATACATGTCCCACTGGGCATAGACCTCCTCTCATTTCTGAAAAGGTTAGGGCAAGAAAATATCTGCCTCGCTGCCCCATAGCATGTTGGTGAATTTCACATGTCTTCGAATTTTTTTTCTTATTTCTCAGACATGTAGGTTTTCTCACGATGTTTTCCTTTCCCGCCGAGCACTTGGTAAAGCAGTACTTAAAATTGCAATTAACAAATTCGAATATAAACTTTAACTATTCCAAATCTTACACTCCACCATGTGCGCAATATGCTAAAAAGGCTTACAAAAACATCTCTTCTCGTATTATCGTTTAGATAAGCTCTATCTCTAATTTAAGTAAATTAATCTAAAATTGCAATGGTTTCACATATATCGCAGTTAGATCCAGTGAAATATTTTTAATCGGATTATATTTTTTGTATTCCAAATCTGATCATAAAAGGAGATTAAAAATCAATCTCGTCGACGTCATGTAGTGATTTGTGGTTATAAGAAATTGACTAGTGACTAATGAGAAATGTATCTACATGCAAAATAATAATTACATCAATATACGGCTTCACGGCGTAGTGGTTTAGCATAAAGTTGCGGCACTATGGGCTGCGGGTTCGAATCCCGCTCGGGAAAATGACTTGTATGGCCTACAGATAATTGTTCCGGGTCTGGATGTGTGTTCTTGTGCAATTTATGTACGTAAACTGCCTCCACAAAACAGTGGAAAATCCTAATGTGGGGTAAAGTTTTAACTAAAAAATGAACAAAGCGAGGACATTTAAAAAATCATGTCTGCATTAATATGTTAAAATTATGGTTTTTAGTTTTAAAATTAAAATATGAGAATGATTTTGGAATAGTAATAAATACATTTATTTAAGAAAAAAATCTGATTATTTCGTTTGAGTACATTACTGTTATACCGTGTAGTGGCGGTTAAGAATATCCACTACCCCATATCTTCCCGTGGGTGTCGTAAAAGGCGACAGAGGGAAACAGGCAGGAGATGGGCAGCAGCATCTTCCTGATAACAGCAACTGTACAACAAAAAACAGCGATTGCCAACCCGCTTGCCAAGCGTGGCGACTATGGCAATATACCCTCCATGAACAATTACACAAATAGACGGCCCCCAGTCCCCGGCGGCCCCGCTATTCCTGGATACGGTGACAACCATGGTAACGGCGGGGCAGGGGGTGCTAAGAATCACCGGTGGAGGTTCGGTTGCCACCTACGACGACTCGACCTGGCAACATTTAACGCACGCACCCTGAGGACTGACGAGAAGATCCTGGAGCTGGAAGAAGAGATAGACAAGTTGCGCTGGAATATTATAGGATTATCCGAAGTCCGAAGAGAGGGGGGAGGACACGGTGATTCTCGAATCCGGCAACTTGTTCTATCACTGGGAGGGCGACCATCTGTCCCAAGGAGGTGTCGGATTTATCGTCCACAAGTCTCTTATCAACAATGTTGTAAAGATTGGGAGTGTGTCAACGAGGGTCGCGTACCTGATACTCAGAATCACCAAACGGTATTCGCTGAAGGTCATACAGGTTTACGCACCAACCTCGGCACATCCCGATGAGGAGGTGGAGGAAATGTATGAGGATATTTCCAAAGCCATGCATTCCTCCAAAACCCACTACACGGTGTTGATGGGAAACTTCAACGCAAAACTAGGGCACAAGAGAAAACGGTGAGTTGAAGTTAGGGAAATTTGGAGTAGGGCAACGGAACCGAAGGGGCCAGCAGCTGGCCGACTTTATGGAGAAAGAGGGACTCTTTATGATGAACTCTTTCTTCCAGAAGCGGCCCCACAGGAAGTGGACCTGGTCGAGCCCCGACGGTTTGACAAAAAATGAGATTGACTTCATTATGACGACCAGACGCCAACTGTTCAGTGATTTCTCAGTGATCGCAAGGGTGAAAACTGGCAGCGATCACCGAATGGTTAGAGGCACACTGAACCTATACGTTAAGTTGGAGAGGTCTCGTCTAATGAATTCGACGCTCCGTCCCCCTTGTGCTCAATCCCGAAAACTTTCAGCTAGAGTTACGTAACCGCTTTCAGTGCCTACAAGATTGCAATGCAGTGGACGATATGAATGACAAGCTCGTGGAAACTGTCCATGCGGTCGGAGCTAAGTTCTGCAAGACCCGCCGCAGAAGAATACAAAAACTCTGCGATCCCACTCTTAATCTCATGGCTGTTAGACGGCAGATGAGGCTGCAATCGTCAACAGATTTGACAGCATACAGGCAACTGAACAGACAGATCTCTAAATGCGTGCGGCGAGACTTACGCAACTTTAATACTGCTGGTATTAAAAAAGCGATCGAGCGAAACCAGGGCTCCAAAGTCTTTGCCAGAGATCTGTCTGCCAGAAAGAGCCAACTGTCAAAGCTGAAGACTGAGTGTGGCAGCATCGTTTCCGAGACACCTGAGATTTTGAGTGAGATTGAGAGGTTCTATGGGCAGCTGTACACATCGTCGTTGGAGCCACACGCAAGTGTGAGTAACGATCCAAGAGCAAGTCTTATCCGACAATATTCCGATGATATCCCGGACGTCAGTCTAAGCGAGATTAGAATGGCTCTCCAGCACCTTAAAAATGGCAGGGCCTCAGGCGAGTACGGAATTACAGCGGAGCTTCTGAAAGCGGGTGGAACACCGGTACTTGAAGTCCTTCAGAAGCTCTTCAACTCCGTCCTACATGGTGGCACTACTCCAGAGGCGTGGAGCAGAAGTGCGGAGGTGAAGTGCGGTTCTTTAAGAAAGGCGACAACGCTCGCTTGAAGAACTACAGACCGATTTCCCTTCTGAGCCGCGTCTACGTGCTGTTTTCGAGAGTCATTACGAATCGTCTCGCACACAGACTTGACGACTTCCAGTCTCCCGCACAAGCCGGTTTCCGAAAAGGCTTCAGTACCATAGACCACATAAATACCCTGCGGCAGATTGTACAGAAAACCGAAGAGTACAATCTGCCACTTTGCCTGGCGTATGTGGACTAGGAGCTTGATTCAGTCGAAATTTGCGCGGTGCTAAAGTTCCTTCAGCGGTGCCAAGTTGACTGTCGGTATATCGAAGTGCTGAAGTGTTTGTACAGGTTTTTTTTTTCATTAAGAATCGCGTCGGGGTTATGGATTTTTTTTCCCCCTGGTTTTGGGGCCTTGGGTTTTTGGGGGTTTTTGGCTGGTCAATCATGATTCAACTCGGCTTGGCAGCGGGAAATTACAACACATCTTCTCGTCAGGTATACCTCAATCTCTGAAAACTAAAGTGTACAACCAGTGCGTGTTGCCAGTGATGACTTACGGATCCCCTGGTTCTTTTCTTGCGTATAGAAATGGGGATATCCACAGTAAAACCAGAGTGACTGACATAGCCCAACGGATTAGTAAGCTGAAGTGGCAATGGGCCGGCCATATAGCTCGAAAAACCGGTAACCGATGGGGAAGAAAGGTTCTCGAGTAGCAGCCTCGTACCGATAGGCGTAGTGTAGGGCGACCCCCCACTAGATGGAGTGACGACCTGGTAAGATATGCAGGAAGTCGATGGATGCAGGTGGCTCAGGACCGTGCTTTGTGGTATTACTTGGGGGAAGCCTATGTTCAGTAGTGGACTTGTGAAGGGTTGTAATGATGATGATGATGATGACATTACTGTTACATGCAGGTGTACCTGTTGTTTAGATTAACAGTCACATCTTACTAATAATGTACTTTGGTGTACTTTAGTGCAATACTCGAAGTTCCAAGAACGTTGTATATTTCTAAAGATCCTATAATTAAAGCAACTGTTGCAGAGCTTGGTGCCAGTTCAGAAAACAAAACTTTTATCAGCGAAGCCAACAAACCTGGACGACGTTTGTATTGAAATTTGCCCCTTGTTCATATTTATGTTTTAATGGAATATTATATTCATTATCATCATCATTACAGCCCTTCACAAGTCCCTTCCTGAACATAAACCTCTCCTAAGGAACGTACACAAAGTACGGTTCTGAGCCACCTGCATCCATCAAATTCCTGCATTCCTTACCAGGTTGTCCCTGACACTTCGCTTACTTACCGATACAATGCTGCAATTCGGAAAACTGAAGTAAGTTTAAAAATAATACAACATTTACGTGTCAAAATACACTGCAAACCAATATAAAACACAGGAGTAGAAATCCGTCACCGGTCAATTTGGCGCCAAAACTCCACTGTCAAATCTAAATAACATAACAGAATCACAAAATTTCTTATTTTGTTACGAAATACATCAGTATAGTTTTAATTGCACATTTATTAAAATTGACGGCAGATGGGAATTTGGTATCAGAAATTCCTTTGAAATACGAAAACAACTCCCCACAAATTACTTCTGAGCCTCAATTACAAAGTAATAGCGAAAGTTTGTTATGATTTTTGCCGCTGCCTTTGACTTTCTGCTTTTAGTTATTGGTTGGATTGGAAAGGGGGATGCCCACTGTTCATAGACACTTCGGCCAGGGGTGCCCACATATAAAAGCATATGGAAATGATAATATGCAATTAAAATAATGAAATGGTTAAGGAATTGATTTAAAAAAAGTCGGGATTTTTATGATATAAAGCTTTTTATTTTCACAAATACAGCTTTTTAACGACTACTTTTACCAATTTTATTGCTTTTAGTTTCTTTAACTTTTAATTCCCGACGCGTGATTTTTCTTTTTGGAGGCCTATGCCAAAAGGCACACCGAACAGAGGGACTTACTTTAACTAGTATTACAATAGGAACTCAAACACAAATATTATGTAACCCCAAAGTTCGGAAATAAATGGCTATATTATTATTATACTATTATTATTAATTCCTGACGTTTCAGGTGCTTTATAGCACCCATGGTCACGGGGTACTGAGGTGACTGCCATCCCAATGTCAGTATTGGGACATGGAGTACCTTCAGCTTTTTATTATTATTTTTATAGTCCAATCTACGCAGATTGAACTTACTCTATCTTTAAGTCTTGCAGTGGTATGCTTGGGGTTTGTTTTAATTTTATTAATTATAGTGTCCCAAGCAGGTGGCAGTACCCAACCGCCTTCTCTACTGAAATTAGGATGTTTTTTAATTTCAGTAGCCTCACATATCATCCTTGGTAGGAATTAATGTTCTTTAACGAGGATTTGTGGTCTATCAAATCTGATGTATGTCTATCTGGTTGGGGTGACACCATTGACATACGGTAGTACAGCAGGCACACGCTCAACTGCGGTCGGCTTCACTCGGTCACTGTGACGAAGACGTGAGACCCGAAGCTTGATTTTGTGCAGAACCTGCTTGACGTGCTGAAGCTCCGCGGTCAGGTGCTTGTTCTCACAGATCCCATATGCTCTCTGTAACAAAGATTTGCTCATGGTAACTAACTGTGAAGGATTATGGTGAGATTCACCGCTTAAATATCAGTTTGTATGGGTCTTTTTTCTATACACAGTGTGACCTATGATGTTGTTAGGATTTTGGATAACAAAAACATCTAGGAAAGCTAAGAAATTATTTGCCTCAGATATAATATCATAATTACTGAATAGAATTTGGCACAGAGAGTGGTAACGATGGATAAAATTCATAGGAACAACATCCTGATTTAATATTTCTTGGGCCATATTCATGAGCCGCTCTAATTTGTTTCTTGGTACTTGCAATAATGCCTATATGCATTCATCACTATCTCCTGTTCTTACTTTTATCAAATATACAGCAAGTGCAAAGCATCCACTATATTTACTTGACATTTTGGGCACTTTAGACAGAATTTATTGGCATTGTGCCTTTGATAAGCGTAGATAATAATGTACAGTATATTCGGGCATATTGTAAATATTTTCAAAGTCTATATGATGGTAAATATTATCTTACAATAATGTAGAAAAATCTATAATTTGTGCTACACTAAATGTTTTAATATGGTTATATATTAATTCTAAAAGTAAATACCAAGAGTTACTATTTAAATGGTAGTTACTGATTCTACATTCTGGAGGTACATAGTAATTGTATTCACAAAAATACATACCCGCAATGCTGATGGAACAGTGAGTTGATTGGAATTGTTACAACCAGGAAAAAACATTGATTTTGTGTGAGTGGTGCTCTTACAAAATTAGGCAGCAGTATATTGTATGATGTATGATCTAAGCTATGTTGTTCTAGGTTCAATACATTACTCACTTTAGATTGCTACAAGGATGGACTAGATGATTCAGATGGTTCCCGTTCTAAAGTTTAACGTGTTGCTGCTTTATCAATCCTTCGCAATCATGACACTCACGCGATGACGATGGCAACTGAAATAATATTAAATAAAAAAAATAAGACAAAGTGAACAAAATAAAATAGATTTGTTTACTTTAAACTCAAATATAGGTAAATGTTACTTAAAACTTAATGCCCTATATTATTTAATAATTAAGGACTGACTGCCAGTAGTCCAAAAACAATTAAAAATCGACTGTCTTATTTCTTGGTATTTGATAAAAATTGTCCATTTCGTAACTATCTGGTGTTAGCTAGATAATCTTATCGCCGTGTTACAAATAAGCTATTTTGTTTGTCAGGTATAGCTTGTGCATATGTTAAAAAATAAAACAACTTCATCATTTCATACATTCATCACTATCAAATATCAGCACTAGAATTAATAAATTAAAAACTGTTGAACACTTACTTTTAACTGTTGTCACACTATAATGTGATCGACAATCTCACTCCATATGAGTTCTTGAGAATTTATTTGAAAAATAACAAACAAAATAACACAATGGCAACTATTTAGTTGTGAATTCACTAGTACCTTTTTACTTGTTGAATTGTGATTTCATTTCGCATGACATATTTCCTATAGCTGTCAGATTTGATGTTGCCACATAACTAACATAAATACAACGAAACGATATCGATTTGTATTCGATTAGTAATTTAATGAAAAAATAATAATATTTGAGTTTCGCTTTCAGTTCTACACGCTTTTTAAAATATATTTTCTTTTATTTTTTTAAATTATGTTTTAAACGTATTTTTAAGAACAGTTAAAATGTGGAGTAGCGTATTGTTATGCTCTAAACAGTTCATGGTAAATCAGCTAAAAATTCACTTGTTTAATTATCATAACATGATTCCATTTTAAATGTATTGTTAAAACAGATAACAATAACAGTTAAATTGTGCAGTAGCATTTTATTGTACTCTAAAGAATTCATAGTAAATCAGCTAGTAATTCGCTTGTTTAATTATCATAACATCATAATATCCATAGCGATTCGATTATTATTCGATTAATAATTTCATAAAAAGAGAATAATCTTGGAGGTGTTTTAACTTCTGCTCGCTTTTTAAAATGTATCTTCCTTTTTTATTTAAATTCTATTTTAAGTGTATTTTTAAGAACAGTTAATTGTGCAGTAGTGTTTTATGAAGCTCTAAAAAATTCATGGTATATCAGCTAGAAATTCACTTGTTTAATTATCGTAACATGATTTCATTTTAAATGTATTGTTAAGAAAAGATAAGAATAACAGTTATATTGTGCAGTAGCGTTATGTTATACTGCATAGAATTCATTGTAAATCAGCTATTAAATCGCTTATTTAATTATCATAACTACAGATGTGAAGGCGGTTGTTAACGTTTTCAACCAAGCCGATAACAACGGTTGTTTTTGTCTTGAAATTGATAAAAATTGTGCAGTTGCGTTTTGGTAACCTTTTGAGCGCCACGCCAAAAACGCATTACCGTGTCCTGTACGCCAAAGCGCCAAAACAAAATAGTGTTGCCAAGAGTTGATATATCGATAACGTGAAATAACTTGTTTTTGTTGGTTTTTTATGCTATAAATGACTCTTAATAAACTGTATGTTTTATTTAATCTTGTGCCGTCTTCCACTCTTTTTATATATGTACTTTGTACATATAAACATAAATAAAAAACAAACAATAACAATAAAATAGTAGTAAACATTAGCACTACTCTCCATCCTAATGACGACACTGTCGCGACTGGACGACAACGGCGTAGCTGACCTTCCCTTTTGAAACATTCTTAGAATGTTGTGTATCGATTTCAAAATCGATCTAACCGAAATATACAGACATCGATTCATAATATTTTATGTGTCGGGGAAGGCGTAGGCCAAGTGACGCACAGAAGAAAAGTCTTACACTCTTATGACAATGGGGATTTGATATGATGCTGATGCTGCTAGATGATTTTGAGACTGAGAAAGAAAATGGCACAACACAAAATGAAAAATTGCTCTTCACACCCTAAGTAAAAAAAACATTAATTGTAATTTTGTATTATTATTAAAAAAGGTACATAATTATTCATTAATCAACAATTGTATATAATTATTCGCACTAGGTAAATCAGCCTTATAATACTAAAATCTTGGTCATGGAATAAATAAACATATTTGTTCACCAATCAATCAAAAATTCAATTCATCAATCAAAAATCAAAATTCATCATCATCGACGCTTTCCAAAATCCGAATGAGTTCTGAGGAATCGTTCATGTTGCATTGCTCTACTTTTCTCGGTAATCACTTATGACGTCATCAGGGTGTCGTCTATCCCTGATCACGGTGCCCAGTGAACTGATTTTCGATGACGCGCTAAAGATGCGCTAGAGTTGAGATATTAGATTTATTATGCGAAGATAATCTGATAACATTTTTTTATTCATGTAGCTAATTATAGTTTTATGTTTATAACCTTTAATTTTATTCAAATATCAATAATAATAGAAAAAAAAACACCATTGAGCTGAATTTTGGATAGTTTTCAAGAAATCTATGCCTCCCGCGTTTGACACTAGCGGTCAACCATAGACGACTTTGGCGTGCTGGACATAGTATTTGCTTAGATAAAAATCCATTTTTATTAGTTCAATGTTTCTTAGTACTTGTGGCTCTAGAAGACTTGTTTTTTATACTCACATGTTGCTGGGTTATTTCTATTTTGAGGAGTGTAGAATTAAAATACCTGTAATAATTTTCCAATATCTATATTTCATATTTTTCGGAGCCGGGTTTTTTGTCAACTATAGACGTCGTTGGCGCTCAGGGCCCGCAGGTGTTGGTCAAGTATAGGCGACTTTGCCGCTCAAAAGGTTAAAGGATTCATGGTAAATCAGCTGGAAACTAACTTGTTTCGTTATCATAACATGATTCTATTTTAAATGTGTTGTTATAAACAGATAAGAATAACTTAACCGATCTTCTTTAAAAACAGATAAGAATAACAGTTCTTATCTGTTTTCAAAGAAGATCGGTTAAGATTAACAGTTAAATTGTGCCGTAGCATTTGTTACTCTCTAAAGAATTCATTAGAAATCAGCTAGTAATTCGCTTGTTTAATTATCGTAACATCATAATTATTTAAAAATTATATTAGCACTGTAATGATGACACCGTAAATAATCGATCGAAAAAGAGAATCGATTTTTTAAATGTGTTTTGTGATTGGCAACACTTTTTTTTTATTCACAAACTAATGACATAATGATTTACCTAATTTTTATTATTATGTTTCCGGTACTTTTAATTTGTGCAAAAATATTCCCATTGTTTGAGGATAAATGAATACCGCGATTAATAACCATAAATAAAGATATAATTTTTTAACAAATTCACATTGTTGGGCGTTCCATGGTCGAAAATGGGCGTCCCCCTTTTAAATGTAGTTCAGGTGTGGGCAAACTTTTTTCATTATAGCTAGAAGAATTAAATTTCTTGGGGTCCAGAATAAAAACAAAAATGCATTTAGTTTGGAAACTTTTAAATTTAGTTATTGATGTTAAATCAACATTTATTAAAATTAAACTTTTGGTAAATCCAAATGTGTACGCCTTAAGCGTTTATGTCGTACTTGATAGAATCAGGCGTTACTTTGCGGAAATCCATTATAATAAAAAATAAAAATATAAATTTCTTTGCAACTTTCCGCTAAACATATAAAATGATGTGTCTTACCTGGATTGAAAGCGCACCTCCCGCCCTCCCTCAATTGCATACACTAACTCCGTCACCACTAGACCAAGCACCACTACTCTCAACACCACTATTCCAGGCAAGACACACCATCGACGATAATACGACACGTGTTTCGCCTCTACACGAGGCATCATCAGGTAATATAGACTCTATGGCGGCTGACCGCTAAGACAAAATGCCTCGTTTAGAGGCGAAACACGTGTCGTATTATCGTCGATGGTGTGTCTTGCCTGGAATAGTGGTGTTGAGAGTAGTGGTGCTTGGTCTAGTAGTGACGGAGTTAGTGTATGCAATTGAGGGAGGGCGGGAGGTGCGCTTCAATCCAGGTAAGACACATCATTTTATATGTTTAGCGGAAAGTTGCAAAGAAATTTATATTTTTATTTTTTATTGTTTATGTCGTACGTCAATTTTTTAAATATTTTAAATACACACAAGTTTTCACAAATAACCTTATTACTATTACTTCAAAATTTCCGATAATTTTATATCAAACGTCAATAAAAAAAGTTTGGAAAATCCAAAAGTGCACGACTCATACACATAGTAATTCATTGATGGGGCAATGTTTATATGGGCTTTTATAACAAAATTCTAGAAAATATACAAAATTTGTCAATAAACATGTTTAAATGTTTTATTCAAGAAACACTGTAAAATAAGGGTTATTATAATATCAAAGAATACATAAATGAAAATAACCCGTGGGAATTAGGTGATAGAATCAGCATGGTGGCACGTGCTGTTTCTATGAAAATTCATTAAAAATTGTACGAACAAACTAATTTTAAATGAAATATGCTCAAAAGAGTCCCGCTGGTTTTTTTGCTGGTTCTTCCCAGGACAGAGGTATTTTCCGAACCATTGGTAACTAAAAAATAACTTTTAATGATTATTGTAATAATCCATATTGAATAAAAATTATTAATTTCATTTCATTTCATCTTGGAGGGCATATACCTCCTCTTCCTTCGCAGACCTTTCATTAAATTGGGGATCAATCTTCATCTCTTCCTTTGCGCCTTCAACATTGTGGTATCCAGAATGTGTTACAAATATCGGTTTTTGAATGAACCATAGTCTTGATAAAAATTTTGTAACAGCTCTGTTAAGGTCATTGTCGGCTTTAGTTTTAAAATTCACAATGGATAGGGTTGAGGAGCTTGATTAATATGCAAATTAACTTTATCAGCCATTGTTTAAAGTTAATTTCAACAAAATAGCATATTGTTCGATAAATTGAGAGTATGATAACAAATTTAATCAAACTTCACATGTGCCCTCCGCAATATATTTTTAAAAGGATATCAATTTCAACAGATATTTAAGATGTATAGTCCACCAGATGGTAAGTGCTGCTTTCCTCGATTAATAATCAAAATGCAGTTTCCAGTAAAAGGAGCTTATCCTCACACGAAACGCAGTAGTAAAATGTTTCTATTTTACCTTTCTATACTTCTTTATATACACTTTAACAATATGAAATCCCATAATTCTCTTTAAAAGGTTTACAAAGTGATTAAAACTATTTTTTTTAGTTTATCGCGATTTTACCTTTTTTTTTAATTCCCGAGGTTTCGTGCACTTTACAGTACCCATGGTAACAGAGCACTGATGTGTTTGACGTTCTGATGTCATAATTAACGAAGGCAACCTTCACTTTTTAATTATTGATTTTTTGTTTGATCTACGCAGAGCTAGCTTACAATATTGTGAAGTCTTGCAGTAGTACGCTTGCGTTTTGATTTAGTTTTATTTACTATAGGATACCAAGCAGATGGTATCACACACACACAATTTCTCTATTTAAATTAAGATGTTTTTTTTAGTAACCTCGCGAATCATCCTTTATAGGAATCGGTGTCATTTTGCTTGGTTGAAACGTTCCGGAACGTGTACCTATGCCAACATTTTGAAACAATGGGTATTACATTCGTAACAAGATCAGTTTGATAATCAAATTTTATTGTGTAAAAGTACAAAGTTTTTTTTTTAAATAAAACTGAAGTTTCTTTTAAAATATAATAAACGTAACAAACGAGCACCAATACACCTGAATGGTAAGTGGATACTGTGTCCCATAGAGATCTACATCCATCCCCGATGAAATCTAGATTGTATCGTTTCCGGTAACACAAGTCTCCGGTTCCCTACAATCACCATCCAAAATACGGCAGCATTAAGCTGATTAACAAATAAACTAACAGACCACCTGACTCTAAAAAGCTTGAAGGAAACTTTCACAATTTGTAATTCCTTCATGGCGGAATGCGCTTTAAAAACAAGTGCCAGAAAATATGGAGCGCTCTTTTATTGAAACATTTAAAATTAAGCAAAAGTTGTTTAATAAGTGTTACTATAGTACGGAAGAGTGGATGAGAGATAATAAATGATGGGAATGTGGTGATCACTCTTATGCTGGCTCCGAATATTTTCATATTTAATTGTACAACATATTATATTTTAAACTATTGTTTAAAAATAGTTCCTTTGGGTTTCTTGATGGTTTTTCCTAGAAAGAAGTTTTTTTTCCGGACCGGTGGTAAAAGCATAAATTACTTTCAATAAGTATTCTTATAATCTTTATTTAATAAAAATTATTCTATTCCATAATATTCTGACAAAGAAGGCTACCTACATATTATATGTCTTCATGTGGTAGAACCATGGTGTCGTCTCGACCGGGGAAGGACCATGTTCTCACAGAGTACCAGCGTAAAATTGCAGTTTAATGCTACTGTGTTGGAAATGAGGCATTTGTAGTCCTCAGGAATGCCTCACAGCCAGTAATTATAATGTCTTCTCTATGTTTCTTTATGTTCATGCTGTGTTGCTCAGATAGCAATATAACAATGCCGCTGCTATTTGATGGAACTAATAAGAGGGTGAAATCTACCCAGATGGTTTCCAAGACAGATATGAACCTATGAAGAAAAGGAAATAGTTTCATTACATAAAACCTAATTTAATGACTACTAAATCTTGTCAAGTTATAAGTTCGATATCAAAGAGCCGATAAGAATTTTGCTTCAGTCACTGAAAAGTTGAGAAGTGGTAGAACAACATGGTATGGACATTTTGTGCGAAAGGAAGTAAACCATGTAACAAGAAGAATTTTGACTATGAAGTAGATGGATATAAATGGAGAACGAGGACTAAAATAAATGAATGGCCTGTGTTAGGGATGATATGTGACAAAAGAAGTAAGTGAAGAGATGACGGCTAATAGAGGAATATGGAAGAGGAATGCATTCTACGTCGACTCCAATAACTAATGATAAGGATAGCAAGAAATGAAAGGGAAAAGAACGTATTTTTAAGTCCAGTTTAAATTTTTTTAGGGTTTAATTATTTTCCCTTTTGAGTGGACTCAACAATGTCATAAGCTTTTGAACCAGAAAGAAGAAAAAGAAATTAATTATTCTTCATTACCACCTCTTCAGATCTTAACAGATTTCAGATGCTTTTAAATTATGTTGGAAATAATTTTACTCTTTTAATAATAATAATATCCTCCAGACTGAATTTCCGGGATTCAAATCTGGGATCTCATGATCAGTGTTATTGTTTACAATTACTAGACTAACGAGGCAGTACAAACAAAAAAACTTCTTAGACACGGACACGTTGCTACATCTTGCGTTGTATCATAGAAGCATACGTAGTAGCTCGTATGAACAATTTGTCTGTCCAAGAGCTTCTTCAGCACAAATCAGCACAACTGTTGGCTTGACCATGCATTTGTGAACACACGGCCGATTGACTTGAAAATTTGCTCTCGTACGAGTATCAAAGACTATTTACAATACCATAACTTAATAACTACTATAGTATCTTGTTCAGGATCATAAGAACAAAATAAAATAATTGTTAGGATCATCACAACTCACGATCATTGCGTATTGTTTAACGTTTTTTAAACTCTTATATTATTCAACTTTTTTCTATGCAATTAAGGCAGTGAAATATAATATTGTGTTAAAAGTGTTGCCTTTTATGAATAAAAGTGCACAAGGGCGCTCAAAGCGAGTTTCAAAGGCCGCCAGAGCGTGAAGTGTTCTTTGAAACAAAGCGCCGCGGTAGACAACCTGCAGCGAATTTTAAAATGTTGATTTTCTCAGCACAGACAGCCTTCAGTTATTTATAAACTTTACTCAGGTGTTTTAAGATAAAAACAAGCCGGATGTTTTTTGTCCGTACCATGCTGCAGCTTAGTACGAAAAAATTAACCTCTTGGACTAAGGTAATCGCTACACTGTTATTTATATTGTAGGTCATATAAATAATTGTTTTTTACGTGGTAGAGCCGGTAGCTCGACCGGTGAAAGACCACGCTCCCATGGAATACCAGTGTGAAATAGAATAGAATAAAATATTTTTTATTCAATACACATTACTACATAATAGTTATCGGTAGTAATTTTTAGTTACCACCAAACCCAGCAAGATTATTTTATTAAGACATAAAATCTTACAATAATTTTGTACATATAAAATTATATGCATTTTATTACCTACATACTTTAATCTTAGGGATTGTTTTCATTCATGTATTCCATAATATTATCATAAGCTTTTTTTTGGTTTATATTTTTATTTATTTTTTCTCAAAATAGCAGCGGAGACACTTCTTACTGGAAATGATGCATTCCATCTTAGTCCTTAAGGGTGGCAACGCATTTGCATTTTGATCCTTAATCGAGGATAGATGTAGATATCTATGAGCCATAGCATCCACTTACCAACACGTGGACTGTGTGCCTGGTAGTCACCTTTATTCAATTAAAAAGATACTATTTTAAAAAGTGTAAATGTTTCCTTTCACAAAATATGATAGAAAGCGCTGTTAAATATTGTCTTTTGTGACATGCACTTACACTTCAGTGTTCAAAAGCGTGCATCGAGAGTCTCAAAGGTTCTCTGAAATAAAATGACTTGTATAATTTGAGCGATATAATGTCAAGTTTCTCAACTAAACTTCAAACGGAGGCCGCTCAACATTGGCGCCAAAGTAATTTTCATTTAATTTTGGTTAAGATCTGATGAAACGATTCATACATAAATTATTGTCTATGCGATTTGCAAAGGCTTCTGTGTGATATATGTGCAAAAATAATTCCTAAGTATGTCAACCGAATTCGACGGATGCATTATTATTTTAAATTTTTAAATTTTTACTCTTTTAAATAATAATAATAATGTCCTTCAGACGGTCATGGCGGCTAGACTCAAGGGAGAGTCATCAGCGCAAGACAAGAAATATAAATAACGCACCTTAATAGTGGATCTATTAAGGTGCGTTATTTATATTTCTTGTCACACAGGCGAAGCCGAGGCAGGTCGCTTGAAATGAAAACAGCTTTGTGGGGTGTGAGGTTGATATAATATGCAGTCTGTATCTCTAAACCTAACTATTTTTTCATCAAGTAACATTTATTAAATTTCTGAATTCCGCAGAAAATCTTATTAAAATTAAATAAACTCGGTTAGGGAATTACAACTTATTATTAATAACTCTTGAGCACTCTAAGGAAATTTTACTTACCAGTTTTTAATATAATTAAATTCGGTTTTTGATAGTAAATTCAAGGGTATAGATATAACCAAATCATATAGATTGAAATTCAATAACTTTGGGGTTATCCCAAGATTTTGAATAAATTGAAGTTCGAACACATGATCAGTCAAGGCCGACAATGCATCTGCAATTTTCCTGGGTTGGCAGTTATTCATGGGCGGCAATAGACCATCAGGTAAACCGCATTCATTGGACTTATCGTGAAATTTAATATAGTTTATTCCTTCTAACGTCACAGTCCCGCTACTGGCGTGGGTAAAATTGTAAAGCGTCAATTTCTGCGGGAATCAAGAAAACAGGACACTTTTTTTACGTACTGGTACTGGTAACGAGGCATTATAGACAGACTGCAAGGAAGAACAGGTGTGCTTACCACCTTGTTAGTATCTTAATAAATATTTTTGTATATATAATGACATCGAAAATGATTATAATTAATTTCCGGCTTGGTGGATCCTGTGAAGAACGTTTAAAATTTTCAGTAAAAATCAGATTATTGGGACTTCATTGGTGATTTAAAAATATCCTAGAAATATCTTTTTAAATTTTTAAGAGCTGGTTTCTTTTTAAGCAAAACCCAGCTTTCTTTTAATATTCTTCTTTTCTTCTATTTCTCCTCATTGGTCCGTCGATAACTTACTGTTGCGCGTGGGCTGCTCCCGTAGTAGGAAAGTTTTACCTGAGTAATGACCTCGTAACTGACACTGCTTCCCGTCGATTTTCTATGCCAGATATATCAAGTAGTTTTTCTACCATTTTTCTGGTGTTAGTGGTAAAGAGGCATTCCATCTTAGTCCTCAGGGTAGGGTGACAACACTCTGCATTTTGATTCTTAATTGAAGATAAATGTAGATGTCTTTGGGCCGTTGGGCCACATATCCAATAACCATAACTTTCCTGTGTTGGTTCATCACCTTTATTCTATATAAAAAACGTTTTAATAAGGGGAACCATTTGTATTTTAAATAAAATAAAAGTAACATTTTCGTTAAAATAACTGTATACCTATTTATTGCATCTTCCACGGTTGTTCTTTTGAGAATTTAAATTGCATAAAATGAATATAACATTAATTCAAATGCCATATAAATACGAACCCCCATTGTAGGCGAGGAACAAAAACAAAGGAGTTTGAAATCAGAATTCTGAATGCCTATAATGTTTTTTCTCCTTTTTATTCTATTTGGATATGGTCATCTGCCAGTGTCTGACAGAGGCTGTTGCGGGTTGCGGTGCTTATTTTAGGATCATGGATTTCGAAAAAAAGATGCCATTCTTCAGATTTCTGTGGTTAGAATTAAATAGAATGAATTTTTTTCGTACAATATGGATTTTGAATGAAAAATTTCATAATGAAATTTGATGAAAAATTTCATATCAATTTATATATTATTATTATTATTAATTTGGCTCTTTTTACCACTGGTTCGGAAATACCCTCTGTTATTGAAAGAACCATTATAATATATTACATTGCCCCATTAATGAATTACTGACTTTGTGAAATCTAGTGGGTATCACTAGCTTTTTTTTTTGTTCCCGGTGTTTACTAAATGTATATTAATTTTAAAATTTATTAAATCTCTTTTTGCTTTTCCTAGCATTCATTATATTTTCTTATTACTATATTTTTTTTAAAATTTTACTTAGAATTCTTTTATAAGATCTATTTTTGTTTTACTTCATCAGTTTTAAACACCAACCCCGAAGAACTTCGATCATGAGATCTCTTTCGATTTCTAATCGAATTCAAAAAGAATGCTTTCTATATTCGCTGCGAATTATTTTACGTAAGTTCAATGGTTTCTCGGAAACGGCTAAACCGATTATATATATATATATATATATATATATATATATATATATATATATATGATATTTATAAAGATCCTATATTTTTATTAATACCTAGCAGCTGGACCGATGTAATTCCGTACTTTTCGGTAGATGACATACTTCCATATATCCATTAAAGCCTACAAAAGTTCACTGCTGAACATGGACCCATAGATTTCCCCATAGATTGCCATGTATGTCTTGGCAGGTGGGTTGCCAACTGTAGTTTTTTTTTAAATAATTTTGAACTGTTATCAAAAAGATCCTGCAGCCCATCCCCCGTTTCAATTTCCCACTGTCTCTGTCGCTTCGGACATATTATCATTGCAGTGTAAAGATAAAATATATCAATTACTCTATTAGAAGTGGCCCCGAGTTCCCGGCGCCCCTTAAATGGGGCAGGGGTGCGAAGAATCTCCGGGAGAAAAACCGGCGACGAGGTTCGCCACCCGTCACGTTCTGTCTCCCGGAGGGGCGAAAAGTGGATTGCGAATGTGAAATAAGAAAAGAAGGAGAGTTAATTGAGCAAGTGGATGAGTTTGTGTATTTGGGATGTGTATTTAGCAGGGATGGTAGATATGATAGGGATATAGAACGACGAGTAAATGCAGGGAATAGAGTGAATGGGGCACTACACTCTATTATGAAGAACCAGAATGTGTCAAATCAGGCACGTATGGTAATTCATAATGCTGTGTTAGTCCCTACATTAATGTATGGTAGTGAAAGCTGGGTGTGGCAGAAGAAGCACGAAAGTAGAATAAATGCTGTAGAAATGCGTTCTTTAAGAAATATGCTAGGGTTTAATCTGAATGACAGGGTGAGAAATTGCGTGATAAGAGATAAATGTGGTATGCAAGATGATGTTGTGACCAGGATTAAGAAAGGAATGCTTCGGTGGTTTGGTCACGTAGAAAGAATGAATGATGAAAGAGTGACAAAGCAAATTTATATGGCAGATGTGAACGGCCGAGTCGGGAAGGGACGCCCTAGAAAAAAGTTTGTCGACCAAATTGGCGATATTTTGAAAATGGGCCACGTTAGAAGTACCCTTAACCGACGAGCATGTATGCGTAGATATATGGATGTAAAGGAGGCGAAAGAGGTATGTCAGGATCGGGCCAAATGGAAGTCCGTAGTCTCTGCCTACCCCTCTGGGTGACAGGCGTGAGTGTTTATGTATGTATGTATGTATGTATGTATTAGAATCTCACTCAATCAGATTTTGTGATTTTCTTTGTTGGCATTTATTCAATATATATCGATCTTTATAAAACACTATTATCATTGCAGTGTAAAGATAAAATATATCAATTACTCTATTAGAATCTCACTCAATCAGATTTTGTGATTTTCTTTGTTGGCATTTATTCAATATCTATCGATCTTTATAAAACACAAAAAAAGTTTCTGCGTATATCTTTTTATAGACTTTGAAACCATCCAAACGATTTTGATGAAATTTTTTTATGTGTTTGAATTGGTCCCTAGATGGTTTAAATTCACATTTGGACCCAGTAGGTGGCGCTACTGTTGAGATCCAGAAATCACCCGTACGAAGCAGGGGCGGATCGCTAGTAATTTACAGAATGCACAAGATTTGTGTGTCGTTATGATAATCGTTATATTTAAAAATTAAAAAAATACATTTAAAAAAATTAAAAATATTCCATATTATGCTTCTACATCGTTCACCTTAGACATTTTTATATTCAATTTTTACTCACGTTTAAAACGTCAGCCATATTGTTATATTATATCAATAACAGTTATTTTGGTCCATACATATAGAATATAGAAAATAACTAAATGATCATAGAAATGAATATAGAAAAGAAACTAAATAATTTGGAATATTATAGTTATTTCAATCTACAGTATTATTTAAATATGCGTAAATATGTTTACTTTTACAACTTTTTTAAGTTCTCTGTAACCACCTTTGTAATGTTATCACTCTCTTAAAGTTGACTGAATGAGAATGTTTTGAGCAGGTTCATCATCATCATCATTCATCATTACTGTCCTTTCCATGTCCATTGCTGAACATAGGCCTCCCCCAAGGAATGCCACAAAGCATTATCCTTAGCCACCTGCACTCATCGACTTCCTGCATTTCTTACCAGGTGGTCACTCCATCTAGTGGGAGGAGGGCTACACTTAGGTTGTCGGTTGTTCGAGCTATATAACCGGCCCATTGCTACTTTAGTTTACTAATCTGTTGGGTTTGCCGGTCACTATGATCAATAAATGTACTTGGGCAAGGCCTATGTTCAGTAGTGGACTTATTGGAGTTTGATGATGAATGACGATGAAATTAATAGCAAGCAAATAACTTCTAGACTTTAACGAAGCCCGTCATTTCGGTATTACAAACGTACATTTTTTATTACTAAAGCGTATACATTGTAAATTTTAGCACTTTAATTTTACATGCGAATTCTGAATTGATGGGAATAAAGTGATGTTGTCGAAAAATCGTACATTTAAATTTCAATCTTGTTCTAATATTTATAATTGCATGACTGTGCAACTAAAATTTATAAATGCCTAGCTGTTGGCGTGCAGCCATATGAACGCGCTGAAATGTAACTTAAATTAGCTTGATTAATACAACTGCTCTAAATATAATAGCCTTAGATCTGGCTATCTATTGGGGAAGGAAGAGTTTTACAAGCAAGTAGATGGTGTTGCGATGGGCTCACCTGTATCTCCCATTGTCGCCGATATATTCATGGAAGACTTTGAGGAGAAAGCCCTCCTTACTGCACTTGTCAACCCAAGGTTCTACAAGCGGTACGTAGACGATACTTTCACAATTTTACCATCAGACAAAGTAACTGCATTTTTAGAACATCTTAATTCCATAAACCGAAGTAACCATGACGCGCGCAACATTTATTTTCATCATATGAAATATATTCCATATTTGAAATGTTGATTTTAATTTTTTTTTTATAAAATTTAAATGATAAACGAACTTAGAGACCTCCTGATGGCAGGTAGCTACTGCTACCTATGAACAACTGCAATTAACTTAAAATAAGGTCAAAGATATGTTGTTACCTCTGAAGACTAAGGTGAAATGTCTCACAATCTGTAATAATGCAGACTCGCTTTACCTTTGAGACTGGAATCCTTTCATCTTCATTAAGTTTATTCATAAAATATAGAATTCCAAGTATTCAAAGGAAGGTTCTTTGAATACTTCGAATTCTATATTATCAGACATGCAAAATTACAATTGTGAAATTCTACAATACGTGTGTACTCAACGTGTAGTGGCGGTTAAAGAATATTTAATAACCTATATCATCATTTAGGTGTCGTCAAAGATGAGCTGGGTAAACTGAAACAGGAAATGGGCAGTTGCAATTGATAACAGCTGAGTAAAAATAAAAAAGCTGCAGTTGACAAACCACTTGCCAAGCGAGGCAACTATGACAAATATTCTCCTTAGGAGACAATCTACAGGGGAGGCCTATGTTTAGAGTGTACTTTTTAAAGGCCATAATGAATGATTGAATAAACTACTAAAGCTATTTTTAATGAAATGTGTGTATGTGGGTCATGTACCCATTCGATTGTATTTAGACTAGAAAATATATAACGCTACTATCTACCGAAATGGGCTGTGAAATACCCAAGCGAGTTTTGTAAACGTGTAACACGCTTAGAATTAGCCACTTAAGTAATTCCAGAGCACTAATTGGGGTGCAGCATCGCATATCAAGCAATTGAGATTATGGAAACTGGGGTGTGGCATACTTCGCCAGAATGCAGATGGTTAAGGTTCTATACGTATAAAGGTTAATTGAATTATTGGAATCTCTCAGCGAATTGAAAATTAGTCTTTCAAATTTCTAAAAGCGGTCTAGGTGCGACCCGAAAGGTCTACACGAATAACTTCCCAGTGGATAAGATAAAAAAAATATCATACGTTTTTATATTTTGTACAATTTTTACAGTGGTAGAGCCACGCGGCAGCTTTGCTGTTGCACGTATGGGCCGGCTCAAACCGGGGTGGTACCACGACCTTACAGAATATCGGCGTGAAGTGGAAGCTCTGCTTCCGCGTTTCGTCTGGTGAGTGCAGGTGGTCGGAGGCCCAAATCCCCCCCCCCATCAACATGGTAGCGGAATTAAATGATGATAGACTACCCCAGGAGGGTACCAGCACCGCAGGAGAATCCCTCGCTGAGCATCCACGATCATGTTTCTCCACTTCTGAGCGTGGGTGCTCAGGCTGCCCCGCGTATTCTGGGGGGGGGGGCAAAATTCCGCTCAAGACTACAACTGCTCGGGGCAAACGGAGCAACAAAACCAAGGCGACCCCTGCCACGCTGTCCGTGAATTTCTGCAATATCAGGGGACTTCACTCTAAACTAAACGCCGTCTACTACCATCTCGAGAGGGCGAGGCCGGCTCTGCTCTTTCTGACCGAGACGCAGGTGTCCTCTCTGGCTGATGTCTCGTATCTCTCCTACCCGGGGTACAAACTGGAACACTCCTTTGTGCCTCGGGCTGGAGTTTGCGTTTACGTCAGAGAGGACATCTGTTCTCGACGCCTCGGCAGACTTGAAGGTTCGGACCTGTC
Source organism: Parnassius apollo (assembly GCA_907164705.1). Taxonomy (NCBI): domain Eukaryota; kingdom Metazoa; phylum Arthropoda; class Insecta; order Lepidoptera; family Papilionidae; genus Parnassius; species Parnassius apollo. Next base: position 2,573,934 of record CAJQZP010001449.1, on the reverse strand, counting down.
CAACCTTTGGCTACGCGTAGACAGCGACGACCATCCGCGCGTCTACGGGTGCCTCTATAGGTCCCATAGCGGTAATGCCGAAACAGACCGACTCTTCCACCACGTCCAAATGGCTACAGATTCGTTGCTACAGCAGATTCCCTCCGCAGAGATCGCGATTCTCGGCGACTTTAACGCCCATCACGCCGAATTTCTTAGTTCACGTTTAACGGGGAGATCTGTTCATGATTTTGCCTTGGCATATGGTCTGACACAACTGGTTACTTCGCCTACGCGGATTCCAGATGTGGAGGATCATGCACCTTCCCTGTTGGACCTCCTGCTGACCTCTCACCCGGACGGATATCAGATTTCCGTTGACGCCCCTTTAGGCTCCTCGGACCATTGTCTTGTTCGGAGTGTGGTGCCACTCACGCTGAAATCTCAGTTGCAATCTGCAGGCTGCCGCCGTGTTTGGCACTCTAGGTCAGCCGATTGGGATGGGATGCGGTCTTTCTTTGCATCCTACCCTTGGGGGGCGGGTTTGCTTCTCGCCGGACGATCCCAACGTATTTCTTCCTCTGTGGTGCCCATTGGAGGCAAATCTCAGCCATGTTTTAGTCGCTCCTGTAAAATAGCATCATGCTATAAGCAGGAGTGCTACCAAGCCTGGGCTGACGCATCAGCGTCCCGGGATGTAAACACCAGCGCTCTAAAAAAGAAGTATAATTCCGCCTCTAGGTCCTTCAAAAGAGTCATTGCCAAGGCAAAGTCAGAGAACATAGGCAGAATTGTCGAGAAACTAGTCCGCCTTCCTTCTGGAACCTGTGCATTCTGCTCTCTCGACAAGGCTGTCCAGGGTAATTTCTGTCAGCCATCTTTTCCATCTCTGCACCGGGAGGACGACTCACTAGCCCATACCGCAAAGGAGAAAGCCGATCTTCTAGGCTCTTTCTTTGCGTCCAACTCGACTCTCGATGACGGGGGGAGTACGCCGCCGACCATCCCGCGGTGTGAGTACTCCATGCCGGAAGTGCAGTTCACACAGCGCTCGGTTCGCAAAGCACTCCTCTCCCTGGACATCCACAAGTCGAGTGGGCCTGACGGAATCCCTCCAATTGTGCTGAGGACGTGTGCTCCAGAGTTGGCACCGGTTTTAACGCGTCTTTTCCGGTACTCCCACTCCCTAGATGTAGTCCCAAAATCATGAAAGACGGCTTTCGTCCACCCGATCCCTAAAAAGGGCGACCGCTCAGACCCGTTCAACTACCAGCCTATCGCCATCACCTCCTTGTTCTCCAAAACAATGGAGTCCATTGTAAACTGCCAGCTCATGAGGTACCTTGAGGATCACCAGCTGATTAGTGACCGCCAATACGGTTTTCGCCGTGGTCGGTCAGCTTCTGGTCTACCTAACTCACAGATGGGCGGAGGCAGTAGAGTCCAAGGGGGAGGCATTGGCCCTTAGTTTGGACATTGTGAAGGCCTTCGGTCGGGTTTGGCACAAAGCGCTTCTTTCGAAGCTCCCATCCTATGGGCTTCCCGAGAAATTGTGCGATTGGATCACCAGCTTTCTTGCAGATCGGGGCATCAAGGTCGTTGTAGACGGTGCAAGCTTCGATTGCAAACCTATTAATGCTGGTGTTCCACAAGGCTGCATGCTATCGCCAACGCTGTTTCTTCTGCATATCAATGATATGTTGCAAACCCGTAACATTCAGTGCTATGCAGATGACAGTACTGGTTATGCTCTTTACACCGGCCGAGCCAATATTTCTCGGGAAAACGTCTCCGAGTGCCGAGACAAACTTGTGTATGAAGTCAAGTCTTTGCTGAACAGAGTCTCGGATTGGGGGCGACTAAATCTAGTCCAGTTTAACCCCCAGAAGACACAAGTTTGCGCGTTAACCGCTAAAAAAGAACCCCTTTGTCGTATCTCCTCAGTTTCAAGGCACTCCCCTTGTTGTCTCAGCCAGTATCGCAATCCTCGGCGTCGACATATCGAGTGACGTGCAGTTTCGTGGTCACTTGGAAGAGAAGGCCAAATTGGCCTCTAAAAATCTTGGCGTACTCAGCAGAGCGGGACAGTATTTCATGCCGGCACACCGCTTGCAACTTTACAAGGCGCAGGTTCGGCCGCACATGGAATACTGTTCCCATCTCTGGGCTGGGGCTCCCCAGTACCAGCTCCTTCCACTTGACCGCATCCAGCGCAGAGCGGCTCGAATCGTCGCCTACCGAATGTTCTCCGATCAGTTCGATTCACTAGCACTGCGAAGAGATGTTCCATCTCTTTGCATTTTCTTTCGCATATACCATGGAGAGTGCTCTGAGGAATTGTTCGGATTAATCCCAGCCGCCAAATTTCATGAACGCACTACGCGGCAAACGTCGCGATACCATCCACATCATCTGGGTGCTTGGCGGTCCACCACTGTACGTTTCGAGAGGAGTTTTATTCCGCGTACAACCTCTCTGTGGAATAGTTTACCACCAGTGATTTTTCCGGACCGATACGACCTGGGGACCTTCAAGAAAAGAGCGTACTCCTTTTTAAAGGGCCGGCAACGCACCTGCAATTCCCCTGGTGTTGCGGTTGATCATGGGCGGCGGTAGTCACTTAACATCAGGTGAGCCGCATGCTCGTTTGCCCCCTCTTCTATAAAAAAATCATTCGGCACAAAAAACGACTTGATGGATTTTGCACAAAATTTAATGAGGTCTAAATTATATAATTATGCGTTAAATGAAACTGGTCCCACGTCAATTTCACTCTGTTCTCGAGATACATGAGGCGAAAATTTAATCCGAATATAGATACATACAATTTAATCCGAACATACGTTCATGTGCACACACGGACATCTTCTTAAAAACCATACTATTCGCCTCCAAAGGCCTTGAAACGAACCTTGAACAAAATTTCCAATTTGCAAAATCGGACCCATTACAGTAACTTCCCACTGGGAAGTTAATAAAAATGAATGAAATAATTTAATAATTCTTACTGAAGTGGTAGCGCCTTTTAATCAGCTGCTAAGAAAGAAAGCTCTCGTGATAACAACCCTATAGTAATAAATAAAATGTCATGTTAAGAGTTTTATGTCATCTCCTATTTTACCACGCATGGGGATGCAATTGATCTTATAATTTAAATAGGTAGAATAAAAATAAAATACTAGGGCTTTACCTCTCCCCCAAACAACCATAGTAACACCGTTCGGTCTCTTGCCATCGTTTCTAAATATTCTACAAGGCTCTAAAACCAAGGAAACATTTATGGAGACAAGAGCTCTTCGGATGAAATCGTTCAAGGATATCAAATTACGTCTACTCAAAATGGAATTAGTATATCCACAGCTCTACGACTACGTTACTTTAAAAAACAAACTGTGCATACAAAATATGATATTAGGTTGCGGAAATTGAATTTGAACGGGATAATTTATACATGAAAGATTCTTATCTCCACCATTCATCATCATTTTTTACGTGGTGAGGCAGGCTACAGCCACATTATAGTTGTAGCACGAATGGGTCTGTCCGACCGAGGCAGGATCACACTCTCACAGAATACCAGCGAAAATAGCAGTCTAATTCTGCTGTGTTTCCTATTGTGAGTGTAGAGAACCGGTGACCCTTTTTTGGAATCGAGGCATTCCATCTTAGTCCTCAGGGGTGATAACACGTTCGCTTTTTGTTAATTGTGGATAAATATGTATGCTTATGTGTCACAGCATTCACTTACAATAAGGTGGACTGTGTGCTCATTTGTCAAACAATGCTATAAAAAATTCGAGATAAAAAATATAAAATAAAACTGAGCCACCATTTTTTATACCATTATCCGCTACAGCCTATGAAAAGTCCATTGATTAACAGTATCCAGCCGCAATCATAGATTGCCTCATAGGTGGTGTATCTGTTGACGGGCTTGGTAAAGGAGTGTGTAAACGCAGTTTTATTTTCATTTTTAGGTGTTATTAAGAAGACGCGGCTGTCTGTCTTCTGGTTTGTTTATCTGTGTCGCCTCTTACGACACCCTCAGGACGATATTGTATATTGTATAGAGGATATTCTCTCCTCCACTACATATACTGTTTTATTTTTGAATACAGGCTTACAATATAAATCAGCTATTACAAAAAAGTCCTGCATACGCGCAATCTGTAAGAGAATGAAAAGACGTAGATTTTACTATGTGAATTTATTACAGAATAAAAGAAAAATTTTACGTCATTGTCAATATATCTAAATGCTTTGTCAGGGAAAGTAAACTCCCCTACTGAATGAGCATAACACGAAAGGTTTGTGGACACTGCTCTCATTGGCCCACCTGAGTAGTCGATACTGTCGAATACAAACGAAATCGCTTACCGCCATTGACTAAAAATTGCTTATAACGAAACGCAAATATGTCAATTTGTTCTCGTTTTATGAAGTAGACGTCCGGTACTTGATTTTTTAATTTTGTTTCCAATTTAGGAGGTTTATCAGAGTTAAGCTGGAAACTTTTACACTGTTTTTGGATTTTGGAAATGACTTTTGAATTAATTAAATAAATTTCACTAGTAATTGCATATAACGAATCGCAAATACCTCAATTTGTTTTATTTAATACAGATACACTCATAGAAAAGATAGTGAAGTAATTACTTGGACCTAGATAATCCATTTGTGGCAGAAGACGGGACTGATATTCAACAAATTGGGTCGCAGTGGAGAGCAGTCAAGAGGTTTTTCAAAAAACAAAATTATAAAAATTCATGTTACATTATTTCATTTACAATCATAGCAAAGTTTAGGGCAACCTGACTTTATACATTCGATTGGTCAAATCAGTTCTAAGATTGAATTAGCATGCCCCGACTTCACGTAGTCTAGTACGCCCCACCCTTGAGTGTATTTTGTAAAGCCGTAAGCGCGGAGGGGGAGCAGCCCCCGCCCGCTGTAGCAAATTGCAGGCCCCTGAATGAACCGTGGCAGCTGAGGATGGTCGCCGAAGGCGACCAATAAGCCGAAGCTGCGGAGGCGAGCATGGTGCCTGTGATTTGCTACGCAAGGGCGAAGGGGATGCACTTCCCGCAGTGCCGAAGCCGTTGCAGGAATAACTTTGTGTCAATACTCCGTGTAAAAAAGTGAGGTTATGATGTTACAAAAAAAAATAATTATACATAGACTACATTTCCGCAAATGGGGAAGGCTAGGTGGGTATTCCCCTGAACCCTCCCCCTCCCCCTGCCACTCCCACCACCGTACGTGATTACTGGATGTCTATAGTTTAACCGACAGCTCAGATAAAGAACGCATTCTTAGTATTCTTTCTTCAATGCCAACTCCTAATTTTACACCGTTTAAGTTCACTCCTTTCACTGACTGTGATGTTAAGTAAAACATATTATTCATCTCGTCCCAAGCCGTGGGTGATGACAGTGTTAGTCGTAACACGAATTTACCTATTGTGATTTGTTACTCCCATTATCACCCATATCCTAAACAAATCTTTTTCCACCTCTAAATTTCTTGACGCTTACGCGCACAAATTATTCTTCACCCTAGAAAGGCCCAAGCATCACATTTTACCGACTTTTGCATTCCTCTTCTCTCTTAAATCTCTCCTAATTCTCCATTTATTTGTCGATTCCTTTGTTTCTATCTAAAGTCCAAGAGAAACTAGTTTTTTACCAATTAATCTTTAGCTACCTACCCCATATTTTAGTCACTTAAATAAACCTACCCGTGGTATGTGAGACTCGATAGAAAAAAACTAGGATAGGAGGGGGTAAATGGATATAATTCATGATTTTGTATGTGTCGTTAATTTAAAATTTTGCAAACTTAAACCAACGACATTAGTTATCAAATAACGTAAGTTAGTAAAAAAACTTTTAATAAATATTGTTACGAGCTTGAGGTTCGTGACAATAAAAATTGCCGATAAAATTACCTAAATTAACACTTTAATTTACTTTACACAATTAAAGTTAAAACACTAATAATTTAAACACACTAATTCACTTAATTCCACTCCGAAGCTTCGCTTGTTTCGCCCAAATCAACACTACCTCCATCGCATCTTGCAGCGCCTATATATTTAAATTAGCAAAGAAATATCCAGAATGTTCAAGTAAACACGCGGAAGGTACCGAGCGTTCGAGTTTCGACTAGGCGCTGTCAGTTGAGCGATTTGTGATGTCATTTTCTCAATGCTCCCCTCGCTCTCGTTCCTGACACTAGATGGCGCTAGTTGACTTATTCATGCAACACTGCCCCCTCCTAAGACATGCTCGTCCCGAGCATTATCGGTCCCATAATAACGCGCCAAGCGATCCACATGGACGATCTTAGGAGTCCCTCTTGCGCCTTTCTGTATCCGGTAGGTCACATCGTTGATCCTGGTTACAATCCGGTACGAGCCGTCCCATTTAGCTTGAAACTTAGGAGATTTCCCTTTGCTGCGGACTGGATTGTGCAACCACACAAGTGAACCTTCGTCGAACCCTTTGTTGTTCATTTTGCGGTCATACCGGGTTTTCATCTTTTCAGACATTTGCTGGCCCGATTGTCTGACGTGCTCATAAACGTCATTCATTTTTTTCCGCAAGTCATTTGCATAATCGGTTATACTGCGTGGAGCATCGGGTGGTATCCCGGTGATCAGGTCTGCAGGCAGCCGTAATTCTCTTCCAAAGTTTGCGAAAGCTGGTGTCACTGCTGTACTTTCGTGAACAGAACTTCGATATGACAACAAAAACGGTTGTATGTGCTTGTCCCAATCTCGTTGCCGATTGTCTACAACTTTTGCTAGGTACCTCTCCAATGTCTGATTAAATCGTTCCACCATTCCATCAGATTGCGGGTGATAAGAAGTCGTTCTTGTTTTATGAGTACCCATAACTCGGCAAGTTTCCTGGAATATTTGAGACTCAAAATTCCTTCCTTGATCGCTGTGAATCTCTAAAGGTACTCCAAAACGACAGAAGACTTCATGAACTAGTTTATCTGCAACTGTTGAAGCTTCTTGATTTGGAATGGCGAAGACTTCTGGCCACTTAGTGAAGTAATCCATCACAACCATGAAATACTTGTTACCGCTTTCACTCTCCGGAAACGGCCCCGCCACGTCAATGGCTATTCTCTCCCATGGTGCACCAACATTGTACAACTTCAATGCACCTCTACTACGAGTCTGAGGTCCCTTTACAGCCGCACAACTTGTGCATTTGCGACACCAGTCCTCGACATCGTTTCGACAGTGGACCCAGTAAAACCGTTCTCGGATCTTCAGTAGAGTTCGTTTAACTCCCAGATGGCCTCCTGAACAATCATTATGGTACAGCTGTAGAACATCCGGTACTTTAACTTTAGGGACAACCATTTGCAAATGACAGCTGTCTCCCCCGAACGTTTTCCCATTTACGACACAGAACTCCATCCTGAAGCAGCAAGCTGTCCCACTGGGCCCAATAGCTTTTAGTGGTCGAACTCATCGCTGAGACGTCACTCCACTTGGGCTTGGGAGCACTGGCCTTTATCCATTCCAGAATCGGCTTGATGTCCGGATCTTCCTGCTGTGCATGTAGTAAGCTGTCCTTCCACTCGTTGCTGAGGTGGTCTGCCCTGAGCATCCTCACGGATACCACTTCCTTACTCTCTTGCCTAGTACAATGTTTGCAATCTTCAGGACAAGGTCTTCTTGACAATGCATCTGCGTTGCCATGAGATTTCCCGCTGCGATGTTCGATCTCAAAGTCGTATTCCTGCAGTAGTTCAATCCACCTCGCAACTTGTCCTTCTGGGTTTTTAAACTGCAATAGCCATTTTAGTGCAGCATGGTCAGTTCGTAAGTGAAATTTTCGCCCCAGAAGATATTTGCTAAAATGCTGCAACGACTTTACCACAGCTAGCAATTCGCGTCTTGTGACACAGTAGTTCCTTTCCGGTTTTGACAACGACTTGCTGAAGTACGCTATCACGACCTCTTGGTCACCATTACGTTGAGACAACACACCGCCAAGTCCTATATCACTCACGCGGAGAAGATGGTTCGAAAAGCATACCAGTCTGTACCTGCGCTCATTGAAGGGAACCTGGTTCAGACATTCATCGACGGCATCCGCGACCTTGAAGTCAGAGCTGCTGTGAGATCGAGATCCTTGGGGCTCTTTTAACATCAGCCAGCACCCGCCCCGTAGTTCTGGCTTTTACTCGTTTCCCTGCTGCTACAGGGCGGTGCTGTTGGCCGCACTACCCTCCTGAGATCGTACACCTTCCCTTTCTAGGGTTCGCTTAGGGCAGCTGGATCGAAGATGGCCCTTTTCCCCACAGCCATAGCACCTAGGGCTGTATCCTCTGTTGCGGTCGCGAACTGTAGCTGCTGCAACCTCCCTGATGCGATGGGAACGATGATCCTGCCGCACGGCTTCCACCTCCAGTGCATGGGCCAAGGCGTTCTTAAGCGTGTCGTGGTGTCCGAGTCTCACAGCAGCTCTGACTTCAAGGTCGCGGATGCCGTCGATGAATGTCTGAACCAGGTTCCCTTCAATGAGCGCAGGTACAGACTGGTATGCTTTTCGAACCATCTTCTCCACCTCAAGGGCCCACTGCTGCAGGTTTTCGTTGCTGCGCTGCACGCGATCTTTAAGCTGCGCGCGAAAGACATGTTCCAGATGAGCGTCGCCATATCTCGCTTCCAAGGCCTCAAGAAGCTGCTCATAGGTCACTTTCTTACCGAGAGCTTCCAACACAGTTAAGGCTTGGTCGCGCAGGCCTAGGGTGAGTGCAGTCATGGCTTGGCTTTTATTCCAGCCGTTCGCCTCCATGACGGCCTCGAACTGGATTTTGTAGGCCGACCAGGAAGAGGTACCGTCGAACGGTGGCACCTTGAACCCACGTAGCGAAGGTGTTGTAGCTACTACGGGAGCTGTAGCTCCATCTCCAAGTTTGAGTTCGTCCAGTGATTTCTTCATGTCAGCCATTACGTTGTCAACCCGATTGTTCACTTGGTCGATTCGGGTTTCAGCTTTCGCGATTTGGGTTTCAGCTTCCGACAGGCGGTTGTCATGCTGAGCAACCCTATCCTTCACCTCCCTTATCTCTTTCCCGAAGGTAGCGTGAAGGTCCTTCATGAGAAGCATCTGCTCTTCCAACCGACGGGCCTGTTCCTCTTGTCGGCGGGCCTGTTCATCCTGTCCGCCCCGCAGCTGCTCTTCCAATCGGCGTGCCTGTTCCGCCTGCTGGCGAGCCTGTTCCTGCAGCATCACCATCAGAGCACCTAAGTCAGGTGCTGCAGATGTAGGAGCTACCGACGGGCCTGCAGCCGGTGGCTGGTCCTCCGACGTCTGCGGCGTTGCACCACCAAATCTTCGTTGGTCCGTCTCCTGCTGGCGTTGACTTCGGGTACGGACACCCTCCGTTTCCTCCTTAGGTAAAATCGGCATGATTTTATCCCACTTCTGACACCAATTGTTACGAGCTTGAGGTTCGTGACAATAAAAATTGCCGATAAAATTACCTAAATTAACACTTTAATTTACTTTACACAATTAAAGTTAAAACACTAATAATTTAAACACACTAATTCACTTAATTCCACTCCGAAGCTTCGCTTGTTTCGCCCAAATCAACACTACCTCCATCGCATCTTGCAGCGCCTATATATTTAAATTAGCAAAGAAATATCCAGAATGTTCAAGTAAACACGCGGAAGGTACCGAGCGTTCGAGTTTCGACTAGGCGCTGTCAGTTGAGCGATTTGTGATGTCATTTTCTCAATGCTCCCCTCGCTCTCGTTCCTGACACTAGATGGCGCTAGTTGACTTATTCATGCAACAATATTTAGTAAGAATATCTTGTTTTAAATCCCAAATTAGTTTATCTAGTGTTAGTTTTAACACAAGCTCGGAGTGACAACTAGATATATCTGAAAATCAAACATATCAGTGGTACATTCTAGGTTTGACAGAGTATTTCTAGTTTTCACAAAGACATTTAGTAAAAACTAGTTTTAATTAGGAAAAACGCATTGTATCTAAAACGGGTTTTAACTGTAACTTTCATAATATTAATACATACATATTAAGAAGTATATAAACACAAATACATAAATACAACATTAATACATATTATACGTATAAATACGACTATTTACCAGTATTGTATTTAAATCGTATATCAGTAATTTCAATTGTATATCAGTCATCGCAGAATTTATTTCTCCCGATAATCTCGTTTAGAAACAGGAATGATGCATTATCGACAGTGGTGACTACTGTAGTGTTGTTAGGTACAGGATTCTTTATTGTGTTTAGTTTAGAGTGGCACTAGTGCGCGCAATGATGAGATGGAAAGAGCTATGATTTAAACTACGTTTATACTCAACTTTATTTTATATTAATATATTATTTCATAACACTTATTGAAAATCATTTTTTTTACCACTGCTTCGGAAAAAAACGCCAGTCCTGAGAACTGGGACTTTTTTATAAATTTCACTTTTAATCATTAATTTTGGACGATTTTTAAATTAATTCTTATAGAACCATCTATATGGTGGCGTTTACCTCATTCCCAGGGGTTATTTTTATGTATGTATTCATTAATATTATAATAACCCCTTTTTGTACAATTTTTCTTTCATAAAACATTTAAACTTGGATATTTTCTGGGATTTTCTTTTGTAAAAGCACACTTATACATTGCCCATTGAATTACTAATTCTGTGGAGTCTAGTAACTGGTATTACAAGCTTGTGTTTGTTCCTAGTGCTTAAACTATGAACATCTTTATTTTTATGAAAGCTATTTATATTTTTTACCAATATAGTTATTAAAATGTAATCTATGTAACATTACATTTCATAACTATATTGCGATGCCAAAGTTAATAAATTTATCTCTTTAAAGTTTTCTCTAAGGCCATCTTTTGTAGCTATTCCTGGCTACGGTGGCGACCATGGTAACGGCGGGGTAAGGGGTGCTAAGAATCTCCGGTGGAGGTTCGGTTGCCACCTACGACGACTCGACCTGGCAACATTTAACGCACGCAACCTGAGAACTGATGAGAAGATCCTGGAGCTGGAAGAAGAGATAGACAAGTTGCGCTGGAATATTATAGGATTATCCGAGGTCCGAAGAGAGGGGAAGGACACGGTAATTCTCGAATCCAGCAACTTGTTCTATCACCGGGAGGGCGACCATCTGTCCCAAGGAGGTGTCGGATTTATCGTCCACAAGTCTCTCGTCAACAACGTTGTAAAGATTGGGAGTGTGTCGACGAGGGTCGCTTACCTGATACTCAGAATCACTAAACGGTATTCGCTGAAGGTCATACAGGTTTACGCACCAAGTTCGGCACATCCCGATGAGGAGGTGGAGGAAATGTATGGGGATATTTCCAGAGTCATGCATTCCTCCAAAACCCACTATACGGTGTTGATGGGAGACTTCAACGCAAAACTAGGCACAAGAAAAAACGGTGAGCTGAAGTTAGGGAAATTTGGAGTAGGGAAACGGAACCGTAGGAGCCAGCAGCGGGCCGACTTTATGGAGAAAGAGGGACTCTTTATGATGAACTCTTTCTTCCAGAAGCGGCCCCACAGGACGTGGACCTGGTCGAGCCCCGACGGTTCGACAAAAAATGAGATTGACTTCATTATGACGACCAGACGCCAACTGTTCAGTGATGTCTCAGTGATCGCAAGGGTGAAAACTGGCAGCGATCACCGAATGGTTAGAGGCACACTGAACCTAAACGTTAAGTTGGAGAGGTCTCGTCTAATGAAGTCAACGCTCCGTCACCCTCGTGCTCTAATCCAGAATCCCGAAAACTTTCAGCTCGTGTTATGTAACCGCTTGCAGTGCCTACAAGATTGCAATGCAGTGGACGATATGAATGACAAGCTCGTGGAAACTGTCCATGCGCGTTGGAGCTAAGTTCTGCAAGACCCGCCGCAGAAGAACACAAAAACTCTCCGATCACACTCTTAATCTCGTGGCTGTTAGACGGGAGATGAGGCTGCAATCGTCAACAGATTTGACACCATACAGGCAACTGAACAGACAGATCTCCAAATGCATGCGGCGAGACTTACGCAACTTTAATACTGCTCGTATTAAAGAAGCGATCGAGCGGAACCAGGGCTCCAAAGTCTTTGCCAGAGATCTGTCTGCCAGTAAGAGCCAACTGTCAAAGCTGAAGACTGAGTGTGGCAGCATTGTTTCCGGGACACCTGAGATTTTGAGTGAGATTGAGAGGTTCTATGGGATATATAGACGTACACATCATCGTCGGAGCCACACGCAAGTGTGAGTAACGATCCAAGAGCAAGTCTTATCCAACACTATTCCGATGATATCCCGAAAGTCAGTCTAAGCGAGATTAGAATGGCTCCCCAGCATCTTAAAAACGGCACGGCCGCAGGCGAGGATGGAATTACAGCGGAGCTTCTGAAAGCGGGTGGAACACCGGTACTTGAAGTCCTTCAGAAGCTTTTCAATTCTGTCCTCCATGGTGGCACTACTCCGGAGGCGTGGAGCAGAAGTGCGGTGGTCTTGTTCTTTAAGAAAGGCGACAACGCTCTCTTGAAGAACTACAGACCGGTTTCCCTTCTGAGCCGCGTCTACGTGCTGTTTTCGAGAGTCATTACGAATCGTTTCGCACGCAGACTCGACGACTCCAGCCTCCCGAACAAGCCGGTTTCTTGTATAGTAGTAATTAGGTATAGTAAAATTAATACATTTCATCTTACAGCCCTTTTAAGAGAAAATTTTTAGCGTTAACCATTGTACTAATTTCGATAGAGCATTATTTACTTTGTCAAAATTTACTGACTGCCATTTTAGTTTTAAAATTAAAGAGGTATCATTTTTCTCACATTTATCTTGTAACCTTTTTTTTTCTAATACGCTGTAACGCAGTGGTAGACCCAGATATCCGATGCCGTCAACGCTTGAATAGAACATTAATTCGACTTGGGACCAAGTAATGATCTGTCCCTACGTTGGAACCCCAGTAAACCCTTGTATCTACCATTGCTATCCTCATTCTTTCATCCACAATTATGAAATCTATTATATTTTTATGATCACCTCTTTACCAAGTATACATGTGAATCTCTTTGTGGCACAAGTAAGTTCGATACAAAAAGATTCTTTTTCACAAATACGGTGTGGAGGCTTTCATCACCAAACGTTCTCAATATCCTTTAGTAACCAAGCCTCTTCACCTCAACCCCTCCATTTAAATCCCCTAGCATAACAATATTTTCATTTCCCTTACATCTTATTAACATCATCCTTACCATTTCTCAAAACTGCTTTCGGATATAAGTGGACTTAGACATGTCTGGGGCGTAGACCCCTAGCACAAACAACTTCTTTAAGCCTACTTTCATTCGTATCCATAGCAGTCTCGGGCTTACAAATTCATACTCTTTCACACATTTGCCCATTCTTTCTCAAAGGATAATACCTAATCCCTGGCATGCCCACTCGGTCTCGTCTACACCAGACCAGTATGCGGTATACATGCCATGTAGACCACTATGCGGTATACCTGCCAGAAAAAATATGAGTTCATTCTGTAAATCTTGTAGCTCTCATGCAGCCAACGGAAAAGAAAAGGTTTGCTTTACACTGTTCCTCTCTAATTACCCTTCCCCTTAGTAAAATATGTTTTTATGTTAGTATATTTTACTATACGACAAATATCAAAGCATAAGTCACCTTATTTTTGAAAGATTCATCATTGCATATTTTAATGGTATCAGAGGAATGTTTTGGTGCTGGCGAATCTGAAAAATATTGGAGATCAAATATATTTGTTTAATTTGGTAAATATCCAGGCTTTAATTCGTTAGATATTTAACAATTAGATTAATTACTGAAATTGATATCGCATAGATTACCTTCATACACCATAGTTGCCACGCTTGGCAGGTGAGTTATCAAGTTGTTCTTTTATTTTTATTGAATTTCATAAGGAAGGTGCTGCTGCCAATCTCCTGGTGTGATTCCTTCAAATAAACTGACTATCTGATGACTTTACGCCGGGCCAATTTGCAACAAAAAGCCTCTTGTGACAATATCGAGTAGTGGATATTCTTAAACCGACACTAGACGGACTTTCATATTTTCGTACATACATTTCTGATGGTCGCCTCTTACGACACCTACGGAAGGAATTTACGATAAGAACCAAAATAAAGTAATTAATAGATTATCATAATTGATATTAACCATTTTATAATCTGTTATCGTCCAGGTGCGCATTACCTTCACGTGTTTTATTAACAAGGTAATTAACATATCTATGTTAACCGTGATAATTAATTTACAAAGTTGCAGATCGATAGTTCGAAAAACTGAAATAATAAGAAAAGGTTCTCAAAGGGCAGCCTCGTAACAATAAACGTAATGGAGTATAATCCACATAATGGTAAGACCTGGTAAGACTTGTAAGTGTTACATTTAAAACCCGCTTTCATTTAGAACGCGTTTTCCTTAGTCAAAACTAGTTTTTATTTAATGCGTTTGTTATAACTAAAATTAACTAATGCTCAAAATTGAATATCAGGTAAAACTAATTCTTACTAGACAAAACTCGTTTTTCAAAAGCGAGTAGGACTGTTCCGACCGAGATTAAACGACCGAGACTTTGGTTCTGAATTTAATTTGATTGCGTTACTTTGGACTTTGGCTTGCTTACCGGACCTAAGAATGAGCGCTTATTATAGATAGGACTAGCTGTTACCCGCGGCTTCGCCCGCATGGTCACTGGGAAATGAACTATCCATTGCTTTTTTAATTGAAAGAAAACTGAGTTTTATAGATTTGTCAGAGATGCAGCCATTAAAAGGAAACTGAGCATAATTGATTCGTCAGCATATTTAAATGTTTTGAAACGCAGCGTATAGGAAAGCGTGAAAATAGCCTGTTTATTCCAAATGGAAATGGGATATTTTTTAATCAAAGGAAACTGAGCATAATTATCCGTCAGGGATGCAAACTTTTGAAAAGAAACTGAGCTAAATTGATTCGTCACAGATGCAGTTTTCTGAATTGAAAGGAAACTGAGCCAAATAAAAGACCCGTCAGAGATGCAGCCTTTTGAGTTGAAAGGAAACTGAGCTTAATAGGTCCGTCAGAGGGGCAGCATTTGGAATTGAAAAGAAACTGAGCAAAATAATAAATTGTGAATTGAAAGGGAAGATCTGTGGGAATTCAGATCATTTGATTGTGGGAATTTTGAAAAAAAAAAACTAACTGAACACTATTTTAAGACGCTACAGTATTATATTATATTCGGGGAAAGAATGTGGAGATTCTGGGCATTTGACACACGCGAACATGCAACATATAGCTGACCATGAGAGAAGCACGGTTTTTCTAAGTTGACCCCCGCTACCTGTAACGTTTGCCCTTGCGCTTTATTAATTTTCATTGCAAAACTGAGCTTAATAGTGAACTGCAAACTTTTGAATTGAAAAAAGAAGATCTGTGGGAAAAGGCACCGATTATGTTCCGTCCAAGATGTGTCACACGCAGCCTTGTCCCGTTACATAACCGAGGAGCATCTAAATTTCGCATTGCATGACTGGGACGCCTAATTTTAATTGAAGCTTTGTGAGGGCACACCTGACAACTCTAGAGAATTTAGAAACTCCGAAGTGCTCTGTTCTGAGTCCATAACCGTGTCTACTGACAAATACTCTGTTAGTTCTCCTGCTACTTCGCTTAATATATCTGAATTTATTTTGTTAACGCTCTCATTTTTTGGTGCAAGAATCGCCCTTTCATATAACCGTTTGTCTACATGCATGTTGTTCGTTAAATCTGAATAAACGCTCGCAATTAATTCGGAATGACTCTGTACTAAATTACAAAAATCTCTCGTCAATTTAACGCAGCCCTCAGCATCCGTTTCCAACCGCCCATTTTTTAATAGTGTGTCAGCATAGTTTCCAGCATTGATATCATTATACAAATGCACTCTCATATTCGTAGTTAAACTGAATTCACCTGAAGTCACCTTGTTCCATAAAATAGACAACTTAAGGCATGCTTTAATTTCATCTGCATGTGTGTCCTTTTGAATGACAGGTAAATTTTGGCGAAAGTCACCAGCCAGTAAAACCACCATTCTTCCCATTACATCGGTATTGCTGCGTAAATCCTGGAGCTTTCGATTTAGTGCTTCTACAGCTTTTTTTATGCGACATTGTACTTTCGTCTCACACTAAAAGTTTGCATTGTCGTAGCATTATACCTCGTGCACTATTTTTGCTAAAGTTGCAGATTGGTGATTCTTCCTGGGCTAGATTTAGAAGGAGTTTTAAAACAGAATGTGCAGTGCGGCCCTCGTTTAGCAGCGTCGTGGCTATACCGGAGGAAGCTACGGCCACAGCAATGTTTTAAGGTAGGGGCATCTAAAAAGAAAAGTGCACCATTTCCAGATTTAATTTGTCCTAATACTTTGTCAAAAACTCGTTTTTGTTCGGGAAGCAAGCGGGGGGGGTACAAATTCGGCTACTTGCTGCTACAAAGCTGGTATATCGTAGTTTGTTTCACGTATAATTTCATCACTTAGTTCATTTTCGGTTGTTCGCTGAGGGCTTATCATTCCAAAGTCGCAAAATTTTTTGCCTACCATTGCCATTACTTTATCTTCAATTTTTCCAAGTGCTTCATTATAAATGTGTTCATTGTATGTCATGTTCGCGTGTGTCTGCTATAACCCTTGCAAAATATCTTCCGCCATGTACTCTTTATATTTGTCTCACAATTCATGTGCATTAGATAGCCCGCAAGATGATATGAGAGTTGCATAAAGATCCATAATTTTGGCTGGTGACTGGCACTGCACAGCTTCCTCCATGGTTTCATCCCCGTGATTATCGTTTTCTGAAAGATGCAGAGCTTCACATGCTTCTCTATAAGTTGCGCGTTCCTGACCGTTGACAGTTTTAAGGTCTTTATATCCTGTAGGACCCCGAACATCGTGCAGCAGCATTCGTAAGCAGAAACATTCATAATTAGTTACATGGACGGTATACACACGACGAAGGGCATCTGATGACTTTACACCGGGTCAATTTGCAACAGGCACGCCTTGAATACGGCTTTTCCACTCTTTCCTAGATGTGTTCCAAGTATAATAGCGGGGGGACTTCAGAATATAACAACGTTTTTGCAAAGGGGTCGGTTTGAAAAAGTTGAAAGAAGGCTGTTAGTGTAGTTTTTGGCGGTGATGCAATTCTTTCTTGGAAATTTCTTTCGGTGAAATATACACGCTCTCCATTTTCTAAGTGCACAGCAAAGTGAGTAACTGTTGGGCGCCTTTCGTGTAAACGGAAGCCAAGAAGACGCCACGCTGCCTCATTACTGCTGACATAACGCCCTGCTTGAAAAGTCTGTACTTCATTAACGGGATTTGCCTCACCTTCACTCCTGAGATTAAATATTGCTTGGTCGCTTCCTTTATTTATGTACTTACAGATATATTTTATTGCGGGGACAGAGCTACATGCTTCTACATTAATTTGGGCATTAAACAATTTACATAGAATGGGCGAATACGGGACAATCCAGCTGTTATCTAAGGTTTCGAACGCTCTAGAGCGAGATTTGATTGTAACTTTCCTGCCACCATCTTCGGGAGCTCTGCGTCTGTATAAAGGGTAGTCATTGTCACTGTGCACTGTTTCTTTTAATAGCTGATTAGGGAATTTCTTTGCACATTTTCCTTCTTTCATACATGGCGATATTGAATTTAGTGCTCCACATGGACAGTGAATCATATTTCGGATGATTGTATCATACAATTATTTATATTGCTCAGGATCCGGTTCGGCGCTTATTATGTCGTCTATTTGTCTGGGCCGCAACTTCTCTTTAAGCCATATTAGAATGTGGGCATGCGGTAATCCTCTTTTTTTGCCATTCAATTGAATACATGAAGCACTGCACCTCTCCGAAAATTTTCCCTTTGTTAATTGCATACAGCCTACAGAACTAAATCGTGTCTGTCAGTACTTTTTTGACCCGGCATTAGCTCCTCTGTTGTTTCTTTCCATGTGGGATTGCAAGTAAAAGTAACAAAAAGATCAGGTCTTCCGTAAGTTCGTACATAGGCGAATGCGTCTTGTGTGTACTCATTTAGGTAGCGGGGACTGTTAACGAATGATGAGGGCAGAATTACCATTTTACCTAAATCTCTGGGGTTTACATTGGCGTCGCTAGAAACTGCATCTTGTAAATGTATATAATTCAACTCAACGCGCAGCTTTTTTTGATTTAAAGATTTATAACGGAGACGTTCACTTTCTACCTTCACATACATGTCTACCAAAAATTGATGAAATAATTGTCTACACCGGGCTAAGAGGTTAAAATCATTTTCTCGCAACATCATATGATACACATAAAAATACATACATGATACTTTTTTGTTCGGAGTAGGCTCCTTTGTAACCGGGTTAATGGGTGGAATTTGAAAATTATAACCCTCTTGTCCCTTGCAATAAATCAATGGATATTGTAGAGCATCATAAAATTTGTGTGTATCGGCTATCCGTTGCGACGCGACGTTGCACGTGCTCGCAAGACAATGTCTCGTGAAGAAAATTGATCACCACTAATTACGGCTGCTATTTCGTTTATCAAAGGTGCATTGTAGCGCCTTTAATGCTCTCCTTGAGGGGTCCGATCTGCGTGAACGAAGACTTTATAATCCTCTTCAGGTAATTTTATAAAGCAGTTTTAAATTTTTTGAATAATTTGTTACGTTCATGCAAGAATCTTTGAATTTTGAACACTGTGTCTCTCTCAACTCCTCCATTTCTTCATCACCCATAAAATATACTTGTAAAACTTTCTGCTGTTCGTTTTCAGCTGGAAAAAGTGAACCTATTCTATGATAAATTTGCCCTTGCACCGTAAATGTAGGCGAAAATCGCGGCATTATTATTACCCGGTCAACTCCGAAGGACGTCATTTGAAAGCATGAGTTATATTTCTGGATCCTGTTTAAAAAGCGCCGTGACTCATTAGCATCATATAAAAAGAGAGTTTCCAAAGATTCTTCGGGTTCCCCAAGTAACGGAAGAGACACTTTGCCATTGGAACAGCACATGCCTGCGGTCTCATCTTTCCATTTTAAAGTGCTGCAAAATCGACACGCCTTGTCCATCATCCCAATAACAACTAAGCTGTGATTTTTATAATCAATCAACGGATCATAATTGAATGCTGCGTCATTAAAAACCGACCAATTGTTTCTTTGAAAATTTTGTAGACGTTCTGCTTGGAGCTGTGCATTTGCATCTCTTCGCGCCTGTGTCTGTTCTGGTGTTTCAGATGCCCTTATAGTAGATTGACTTTCAGCTTGCTAAATGAGTCTGTGTTGAGTTTCATCAGGTGTTTCCGCGGCTCTTAAGGCGCTCTGACGTTCCGCTTGTTCGAATAGCCTTTGCTGACTTTGAGAGGTGTTTCAGTAGCTCTTAAAGCAGATTGACGCTCTGCCTGTTCAAGACGCCTTTGCTGACTTTGATCAGGTGTTTCAGTAGCTCTTAAAGTAGCTTGACGCTCTGCCTGTTCAAGACGCCCTTGCTGACTTTGAGCAGGTAATACGTAAAAGGAATTAAATTTCCTTTTAAATATTTTTTTAAAAGCAAATCCAAAATATCTAAAAGTAATAAATATTCCTTTTAAATATTTTTTAAAATCAAAACAACAAAACCAATTCAAGACACAACACGAATCCGAAAACGATATCTAAAAAAATCGAATCAACTTAAACTAAATCACAAAACAAATCGCAGAAAACCGAAAACGAGAGCAGTAATCAATATAAATATAACCAACGAAAAAAGAAGTAAGTGTATAGGTACCGTATACACTATCTATACTATTAATATTCCTTTGAAATATTGTTAAACTACCTAAAACGACGAAAACCAATTCACGATTCTAAATAAACAAAATCCAAAATCAAAGCCAGAGTCTAAATATGTATAAAGGAATACCAATCAAATCAACAAAACCAATCCAATAAAATACACAAATCCGAAAATGAAAGCCATTATAAATCCATTCAACCTGAACCAGTTTACAAAGCAAATAACAAACAACCGAAATCGAAAGCAGGTAGTCGAATAAGCTACGAAATAGGAACAATTTAAGCGTATAGGTACCGTATGCACTATAAGTTGACGCGCGGCTCAACGGCGGGAGTTAAGTACATGTCGGAAACATTTCGTTACCGCGTTTTAAAAACCTAGTAACGTCAACTAGCGGAATCAATTTAAACTATGTATACTTTAGTTAATAAGAACTCTCAAAAAATATTTTTCATATAATTTTGCACAATTTTTCTTATTGTAATACCGATTCATTCATAACCACATATAAGAACTGTATTCATTTCCGTTCAATAAATATTACTAAGGCTTATTAATAAGGACTGTTTCTACCACAGTTAAGTAATAGTTAAGGGTGAAAACGTGACAGGTGGTGATAGTATTTCTGATCCATACTTATAATCACGCCTGTAACCCTTGCGGGGTAGGCAGAGCATCAACGGATTACTTAATATCGTCTGGGAGGTTATCGCCTATTCTGTGAATTACAATGCACCAAAACGTTTGAAGAAAATCAGCCGGTGAATTTTGTGTTTTTTATCGCTCTCTTCCCGGTTCTGCGTGGAAAAATACAGATCCATACATTTTTCATTTTAATTTTGGTAAAAAGACATAATAATCCAGATATTCTGACCTTCTGTGTTCGTCCGTCGTACCGTCGTCCGTCTTGTAGTATCACGGTGGCGCTACCTAGTTGAATTTAATTTTGCAACATATTCGATTTTCCCACGGGAATGTGATGTTTTTCCGCGGAAAAAAGTAGCCTATGTTACTCTACAGTCACCGAACTATCCCCCTACCAAAATTCATGCCATGCCGACGCTGTGTTGTCACGTGAAAGAAGGACAAACTTTTGCGACATATTTTATTTTCCCACGGGAATGAGATGTTTTCCGCAGAAAATAGTAACCTATGTCACTCTACAGCCACAGAACTATCCCCATACAAAAAATCATGCCATGCCGACGCTCTGTTGCGACGTGAAAGAAGGACAAACAAACAAACACACTTTTGCATTTATAATATTAGTATGGATAGTTTGAATCTGTACTTAAATTGAATCAGAATACAAATGCAAAGGGAGAGCAGCCCCCGTTAGCTGTAGCATGTCGCAGGCAACTGTGCGAGCCGTAACGGCTGAGGGCTGGGCAGCACGGATTCAGGAGGGATCATTCAACAGCTACACAGCTGACCAAAGAACAAAGTGAAGATCTTCAAGATGTACATTAGACCCATCATCACGTACGCTGCTCCGGCCTGGTACGCGCCCCACCATGCGGTGCGTCGCTACGTCCGGAATGACGTCATAGCGGCCAACCTCAAGATCGAAACCATTCAGGACTTTGTGGCCCGGTTGGTGCGCGGACTGTTCGACCGCGCAGACAACGGGCCACACTTACACCTACACAACCTAGCGCCGCTACTCCGCTACCGCACACTCGTCCACCGGACGGGCGACCCTATCCAAGAGAACTCCTCTCTATATCGATTAGAGAGTCGAGTAACACCCACAATGCCGCTGATTACAACTTAGACACCTCAAGACAACATCCCTTTTTTCGTAGTCTTAACCGACTACGAAAAACTTTTTCTACCAAATACGGACAAAAAGCCGGATTAACCAACAACGCCTGAAAGGGCTACCAGGATCGGTCCATGGTGATGAACCGTGAAGAAAACCAGGGTAATGGGGGCATACCCTGAGGCCCGCGACCTACAGGATCCAAGCAGTCTGTGCAAACGACAATACGAAGCCGAAGCTGCGGAGTTGAACATGGGTAACTGTGATTTGGCACGCAAGGGCGAAGGGGATGCACTTCTCGCAGCGCTGAAGCCGTTTTAGATTTTCTAGTGCTAGTTTTAACTAAAGCTCGGAGTGACAGCTAGTTTTATCCGAAAATCAAACATATCAGTGGGTCGGGTAAATTCTAGGTTTGACTAAGAATTTCTAGTTTTCACAAAGGCATTAACCCGTCAGTCCCCAGCTAAAATGATTAACACCGCTAGCTCGCTTTGCGTGACGCAGCGTCTCTGAAAATAGCCTTACCTTGAGTTTGTCGTACATTTTTTTTAAATTCATTATAAATTTCAATATAATATTTGTTTCTGTTTATTTATTATGTCATATTACTAGTTTTAGTGTTTTTCCTTCATAATAAATATATTTTAGTTGTATTTTTATAGTTAAAATATGGATTAATAATAAATAATAATCAAAAAAATAATTCCCACAGGACAGCAGCTCGATTTTCACAATTATTTCTATATATATTACTCGAAATTATTTACGCAAAAAGATAAATTGTATTCACACAAGAACTTTTATAACAATTTTTATAGTAAAACACCTTATTAAACACTAATAAAACATTAGAAAAATCCAAAAATCAACACAATAACACTCCACACGAAATAGGCGTACGAAATGAACGTGGATTATAAATAAAAAAACCATAGATTAACTACGTTTTATTGCATTAGAGGATAGGAAATTTTACATTGAGCCTATAATGCCGAACTTCTTCATAGACAAGTAGTCTCTAAATATAAGTTTTTATGGTTTAAAGTGCTGTGGGTGGGTGTGGTCGGATTCGACCACTTGGAATTTGACGGAATATCGTCGTGGTCGGATCTGACCGCGTGCATATTGAGAGGTTAAATAAAAGCTAGTTTTTACTAGGGAAAACGCGTTGTATCTAAAAACGGATTTTAAGTGTAACATAATAGGCCAGAGCCGTATTTAAAGCGGTTTCCCAAGCTTTGTCATGCAGTAATAACAAAAACTGTAAACTAACCTACGATGACCGTAACGCTGCGCTGCAAACATTTACAGCTATACAAAGAAATATAATTGAAGGGTCTGTTTGTGATGTCTAAATAACAGCTTTTTACTTACTAAATGCATATGAAAGTATATACGGTACCTCTAACAAAAACACAATTGTTAAAATTTCAAAAGTTAATCTCCAAAACGGCTGAACTGATTTTGAAGGGACTTTCACTGGCACATTGCTAATGTTATAAGGAGTAACTTAAGCTACTTTTATTTAAAAAAAAGAAATAAGGGTTCTGAAAAAAAAATTAAAACCCATTTATTTCAATTGTAATAAATTACACGCGAGTGAAGTCGCGGGTAACAGCTAGTAAATATAATCAAAAAGAAATTGTTGTAATATAAATAAGTAAAACATATTTCTTCGATGACAGAAACATAAAATACAAGATAAGAATTCCTCCAGCCGTACTGACTACGGAGACAAATTGCGTAAACGCTGACTCCCTACACTAGCTTAACGTGGGTCACTGCATACGTTGTATGCTCCATTTAGCTGATCTGTGAGTCGGTACTCATCTCCGACTCAGATACTTAAACTGGAGCTATCTCACATAAAGGAGACGGGCGAATTTGGGCCTAACGTTACACAAGTGTTTTATCAATATTTTTTAAAGTTTTTTTTTTGTAGTTAATAATGAAATATTAAGCAGTTTTATCACGGCAAAAGAAATTAAATATTTAGTAAGAATAATACTGACTTCCGTTATTTTTATTTTTAAACAATGCTGCCAGATGAAATAGGTTAGTTAATCGATTTTAATACAAAAATAGAAAAAAGACAATAAAAAGTGATTCAGTCTTTTCTTCTTTAGGTAAGTTTAAGAAACTTCTTATTTAAACAATGGTTCCCTCGTGACACCTTAACGTTTCAAAATAGTCGTAAAATAAATTGACTGAATAAATTAATAAATCGATTTCACAATCGATTATCAATGTTTTATACAAGCCACAAAGCGGAAATGTCAACGTCAGTTTAAAAACTAAAAACGTCACTCAAATCATTTGTTACTTTTGTTCACAGAGTACTTTTTTGTATAGGGAACTTTTGTTTGGCTCTGAGCTTGCGGTGATAGTGAATATTTTCTGTTGTTTTTCTGTGTTGTAATAATATTCCCATTTTTAACGACTGTGGCTACGTATAAAGGATTCTGACGGTTTCTTTTCTGTTTTAAAAGAATACATGTGCAAAATGATAAATGATTTTCCCCAGCTCACACACAGTAATTTAATAAAAATATCTTTAGGTATTTATCAAATTAAGTGGGCTAGGCTCCATTATGGTGAACACATACAAGATGGGAGATATGAAATAGAAGTGTGTCTAGAAACGGACAGCAACCTACTAAGAGAATTGTCTTTATTCGACCTCTTAATAGCCACCTAGAATGGTACTATCCAAACATTCTAGCTGGATATTGAGAGGTCGAATAAAATCGAGACATATACTTAAGCTCAAAAACATATTTTACATATATTTTAGTTGACAGTCCTCTTAATGGTAGAGAGATCATCAAACAGTATTATTTCAATTCTTTGGTAGGAAAAAGAACTGTAGGTTGCTGTTGTCATGTAATGTCCATGATATGGTACCTAAGCTGGGCAAGGCGTCAAGAGAATTAAATACCGCCTGCACTGTTTTTAGACGATATTTTATTTGTTTATGATGAAGTGGACGATTAATAAATCATTAAAAGAGAAAATGTCTTTAATTCATCCTCCTTCTGCTTTTTTTATAATTATTTCAAACTTCTAGAATTTAGTTGGACGGCGGCGTCTGAATCTTCTATTTGTGAAAGTCCTATAATACATAAAATTATGGTGAAGTCTAGTTTACAATAAAGTTTAAATTATTTTCTTAAAGTATAATGTGAGAGCTTGGTGTGAGAATAACCTTGTATAGCATAAGCAAAATAACAACCTATATTTTTTTCTACCATAAAGCACTCGTAAACATTTTAGTTTTTTTTTAAATGGTATTGATATATAAATAAAATAATACAGTAATCGTTGCTGTAACATCAGGCCCAGCTTTCTACGAACTTTCGCCCGTCTCCTTTATTTAGTAATCTATGTCTGTTTTTTTCACGCTGGTATTATATATGAGTGTAGTCGTTTCTCACTATACGCCACTACCCCTTATTATACCGTAGATGTCATTAGAGGCGAACAAGCTGCACATGGGGAGGCCTATGTTCAACAATGGACTTTATTTGGCTGTAACGGTAACAATAACCCATTCTATTATTTTAAGCTGGTATTTTATGTGAGTGTGTTCATGTTTCGGTTGAGCTGACTTGTTAAGCTGCAGCCGTAATACGCTACAGCTATATCATTTACTAAGTACCACGTAGCTCTACTACGTTACCGTTACCGTAAGAACCTATCAAAAATCCACTGCTGAATATAGGCCTCCCCCATAAATTGCTTGTTAACTTTTACGACACCTACGGGACGAGTGACGGTGTAAGTATATGCAGATATAGGGAGGCATATTTCATTTAATAATTATAATATAGGAGATCCTTTAGGAACTTATTTAAAATTACGAGCCTAACTGAAATTATAATTCGATAAATGATTTATTCGTGAGTCGTTAAGCTTGAATTAAAAATCCTTATAAACTTGTCACACTCTCATCTGATACGTAATGTGACGGCCCAATATTATTATTAATAATTAAATTCAATATAAAGGGGCGTCAAAAATACTCTTAAAAGATATATATTAAGCAATTAAGTTAAATTAATAAACATAAAGTTAATATATTTCAGACATTATCCCAATAACATAGTAAATTAAAGGCAAAATTATTGTTTTTCGTAATAAATTTTATTTAAAAACTTGAAAAAATATTTAAAATAAGATAAATAATGGAAATACAAGTCAAAAAATATTATAAAATTAAGTTAAATAACGTTTATAAGATAATTAGAAAAATTGTTAAAAATTGTTTAAGTCATGGGAGGTGTTCGTGTATAAAAGAAAATTTTCACGTATAGATGTCTTGTATGGAGGAAGCTGCCGGAGGTACATACCTGCAGTTGTACATATATATGGGGTGGTCGGGAGCCCGACTGCCTGAAGTACTGTAGCACAATGACTAGTCCTATATTAGGGACTTATGATATTAAACTCAATGATACAAAAGCAATACTAAAGAAGGTCTCCATGATGAATTTGCATTACAATAGTAGGGTCGTGGGTTCGAACCCTATATATTAATGACTTATGAAAGTAAGGTCTATGATCCAAAAGCAATACTATAGAAGGTCTCTATGATTAATATGCATTACAATAGTAGGGTCGTGGGTTAGAATCCTATATATGAATGACTTATGAAAGTAAGGTCTATGATACAAAAGCAATACTATAGAAGGTCTCTATGATTAATATGCGTTACAATAGTAGGGTCGTGGGTTCGAATCCTATATATATACATGACTTATGAAAGTAAGGTCTATGATACAAAAGCAATATTATAGGAGGTCTCCTTGATGCATAAGCATTGTATGGGGTGGTCGGGTGACTGACTGCTCCTAGTACTGTAGCAAAATGACTAGTCCTTATTAGGGACTTGAAAAGGAATATTATGGTGGCGTGTGTGCTGCTTCACGAGCAATTGGTCCGAGGTAAACTTGGACTCGCTAACCGATGTGTCCTAGACATATCATCTTAGTGCCGGTGGTAAGCGGGTTTGTTGTAGCAATACGGCTTTCCCGTGGATATCGCACACCCATACCGTTTGTGGGCGACGTCGTTGCGCATAGCGATGTGTCGTCTATCTTTCGGATTGGGATGATGAGTGTGTTTGGTAGCACTTTTAAGTGTAACAGGCATACTCAACTTCATGTCTTAGTGCATTAACGCTATGATACGTGGAGTTTTGTTCATTGGCGTCTTAGTAGCGTGCTACTATGATACGTTGGTGATATTTTTTATATAACAACAATACCAAATTTGTTACCAAAGTCGATAGGAATCATGTGGGTGTGTTGTGAGGGGGGCGCCACCCGTATGATAGTTGCATTGATGCTTACTGCTACTTGCGGTATTGCGTCTTGTGATGGATCTGCGGGTGTGCTGCGCCTGATTCGACGCTCTCTTGTGGTTCTGGTCGATGGAGGTATACGGGTGGTGATGTCTGCTGGGATGTATGGGGGACCTTGGGATGGTGTAAGCCCGACGATAGTCGTATTCGACGCTATTCTCAATGGCGCTCTCTGCGTCTTGGTTTGACTCACACCTAAGTAGCTTTGCCCAAGTCGGGTCCCTTCATTGCGGGGCTGCAGACTGTCTGCCCTCCACGATGTTTTATATAACAACATAATATTATATCTCTGTAACTTTCCCACCTTTGAATGATTGAAGGCAACTTGTTGGTGGGTGAGACAAACATGATCGAAAATGCATTTACTCAACGTCAGTGACACAAACCCTTTCTGATGGCGAATTATTACTCTTATCTTATAACTGCCTTTTGGCTATATCTGCCGTTGTATTGGTTGGTGGAGCATATGTGTCGACCTCATGCGGATGGTAGCTGGCGGGAGGATCTGAGGAGACTCTCAAGGCTGCGGCCGAAAGCCGCACAACGTGGGACCCCATTCCCTTGAGGTGAGCGGTAGACTCATGACACGCTCTGCGGCTAGTAGCCGTGCTGATCATGCAATTGGTGGTGATGCCATACACTTACATCACGTCTGCAGGAGCGACGGTCTGGCAGGTGGTGGCGCTCACGGAGGGTTTACGGCCAGTGTGCCTATTTGCCTAAACCGTGTGACGTACATTCACTGTGGCTGGATTCGTTCGTATTCTGTATGGCGTTTACACGCATTGACATGCGCGACTTCGGTCGATGTTTGTGCTTACGCACTAACAAGGGGCCAAGCCTCTTTTACTGGTTCGCCAGTTATTTTGCTGTGGACTACGGTCCAGTTCCCGAATTAGCATTTCCTTCGGGGGGAGTGCATCAAAATGGTTGGCACTCACCGTGCACGGCGTGTGTGGGGCCGTGTACCTCCCCTACATTTTTTTAAATAAATGTAGGAGAGCGAAGCCCTTGTATCGGGTATTTTGTATAAATATATTTTGAGCCTTTTCCGAGCGGGAAGGGATAATTAATAATGTAAACCTAATGCAAGTGGAATAGGGACGTTTTATGTTCTTAACCTTTTTCGAGCCCTGTCTTCGTGAACGGGGTTCACTTAGCTTATAAGGCACTACCAACA
Organism: Parnassius apollo; assembly: GCA_907164705.1. NCBI lineage: Eukaryota > Metazoa > Arthropoda > Insecta > Lepidoptera > Papilionidae > Parnassius > Parnassius apollo. The sequence goes on along the minus strand of CAJQZP010001449.1, from coordinate 2,545,754 downwards.
GCTTTCAATTGCTCTAGTGAATATTCATTCTTCCAAAAGACACCTAAAAGAACTAAGTTACTAAACAAACACAACGTAAATAAGGGTCCTAACTAAGACGATCACGCCAAAATATTAAAACCGGCCTATTAATAAACCTTTTGAAAGATCATTTAGAAAGATCAAAACATATTTTATTTATCCTGGTCACATATATATAATGTTATTGAAAAGGGGATATATTTAATATTTAATATTATAAAATTCTTATATAGAGGGGGGAGACCGTTACAGTAAGATAGATGACTCGTGAGAGATATGGTACCCAAATACTATATCTGATACATTATGATTGGTGACGTGACAAAACATAATAAATTTAAATGTCCTCACACTGATATGGAGATTTATAACATAATAAACGGAAGTACGGAACTATATGATTTAAATAATTTCGTGTTGTTTATCTACATAATATGTCACTTGATTCGAATGTATGTGTAACTTAAAACGCTTTTGCTACCTATAAATGGTTATTTTTCAAAGAATATTTTTAAATAGGATAAGGGTAACAAACGAGCTCACGAGCCACCTGATGGTAAGTGGATGCTGTGGCCCATAGACATCAACATTTAAGCTCGATTAAGAATCAAAATGCAGATGCGTTGTCACCATTGAAGGCTTAGATGGAATGCCCCGATTCCATTAAAACGAGTATCCGGTTCTCTACACTCACCATACGAAACACAGCAACATTAAGCTGATATTCTTTGAGAGCGTGGTCCTTCCCCGGTCGAGCCAACCCATTCATGCTTTAACCATAATAGCTGCAGCGTGGCTCTACTTCGTAAAAAAGGACGGAGACACCAAAAGAGGTCCAAGAGCAACGTCAACAGCACGCTGAGTATCTGGCATCTCAACGAGCTGCTGAGACTCCAGAACAGTCCCAAGATCGACGTCACTGACGAGTTTTTGGCGTCTTAGCGGGCTGCCAATACACAAGGAAAGAATCAGGATCTGTATCAACAGCATGTTGAATATCTGATTTCTCAGCGAACTGCAAAGATATCGGAAGAGTTACAAGCTCGACGTCAGCAGCAGGCGTCACATGCGTCAGCACATGGCGTCCCAAAGAGCCACGAAAATATTTCAAGCGGCTGAATCTCGCAGAGGCGCTGCTGCTGAAAGGGTTGCACAACGATGTCAAACACTTACAAGAAACACGCGGGTGTGTTTAGTAAAGCTACATCTGAATATGTCGAGACTCTTGATTATGAAAATCACAAGCCTATAAAATAGAAGTAATGAGCATAGATTACAAATATTGCGGGGCTCTTAAGTTGAAAGAGACAGCATCAGGTATGTGTGGTTGGGCGGGAAAGTAGCCATTTCTTCTATAGACAAGCCAGTTGAACCTTTGAGAGAGCTTTTCTTTAATGAAACAGATGAGTCTCGCCATTTTCTGGGAAGTATAAGGAAAAACAATACGTGCTTTCACATGACTTCTTTTGGAGCAGATAATATTGTCCCAATGCCAGGGTTTTGCCCCACCTTCATAATACAAGGACAAGTTTACCATATAATCGGTTCATTTCTTCTTGCAGCCAGTTTGCAACCACAATTTTTACAAGTTTATTTCATTAGTGATAAAGCAGCATAAATCGATAGGCGTACTGAGTACCTATGTGTAAGGCGTAGAAAGAAACATTGTTCAAAAATATGATTAGTTCACATTTTGATACATGCATTTAAAACGGCTATAGACAGAATGATCAATGACGATCATTTTAAAGTAGTAATCCACCCAGACTGGGTACCACGTGATCAACATGAGAGACTTTTGGACAGTTAATTCAGTCAGATATTTTTGGAGTTTTTGTTCTTTAGGGTTCAGGTTTACTTCCAATGATTGTGTATCATCAGAGTCTATGGTATTTAGTCTCATACGAAAGAGGGCATCATCATTACTATTTTGTTTTCCGTTTTTGTAAACTACATCGAAATCATACTCTTGAAGACGTAACCGCCAACGGGTCAGCTTACTGTTTGGTTCTTTTAACGAGTAAAGCCAAACAAGTGGTTTATAGTCGCTATATATAATGAACTTAGGTCCGTAAAGATATGGTCTGAAATGTTTTGCAGCCCATATTATGGCGTTTTGGCGAGTTCACGCTCTATTGTACTATATCTGGTCTCAGTGTCGCTGAGAGTTCTACTGGCGTAAGCAATCAGCTTATTATATCCTATTGACCCCTGCGATAAGACCCCACCTAAAGCAAAAGCCACGCAACGAATCGCTGATCATATTTTATCGCATGACGAGGTTGCTCGCTACTTTAGTGGGGAGCGGTTGCGTCAACGAGTTGTATTAATAGCAGCTGTTTTGGCAGCAGCATACTAATCACCACAGAGTCTACATTATCTGAGAATGCTTCGTGTATAGGCGAAATACGTGGCGTATTATCTCGATGGTGTATCTTTAGTAGTGTAGCGGTGTTGAGAGTAGTGGTGTTCGGAATAGTGGTGACGGGATCAATGCACGAAAGTACATAACATCTTAAAGAGATAACTTTTAAACTTTAAATGTATCGATCGATTCTAAAATTTAAACAGCTCTTAACCCGAAAACTAACATGAAATGCCAATAACTGCATCAATTTCGGATCATTCGTTCAAGAGAAATCGTTGTAGAAAAATTTCATCAACGATTTCTCTTGAATTTCTCTTGAAAATTATTGTTGACGTAGTGGTAGATTCCTACTCTGCCTAGGAGCCCGTCTAGGCATATACCACCCTCTTTCCATAGGAGTTCGATTCCACTGATTTCTGAAGAATACCTGTTTGTTCGCAAACTGGTAAGTAGAATACAGGCAGGTAACAAAATCAGCACTTAAAAGACATTCCTTAAAGTCTGTTTAGGGCAATATACATCAAAGAATAAAAGCTTTAGTTCTAAAATAAAGTTCTTAATTTCTATGGAAAATATTTTAACCTTTTTAATTTTTTAAAGTTGTTTAAATAATTGATATTTCGAGTGGACAAAGAATATCACAGGCTTTCGCACATCTTATCGTTAAATAAATGCTTGCGCCAATTTCTACCCAAATTTTGTTGATAGAGCCACGCTGCAGTTATATTATGGTTGTGGCACGAATGAGTCCGCTGGACCGTGGTAATTTTACGCTTTAACAGAATACCAGCGAAAAATAGCAGCTCAGTGGTGCTGTATTTCGCATGGTGAGTTTAGAGAACAAGATAAGATTTTAAATTTAATCGAGGAATTCTATTTCAGTCCCCAGGGGTGACAATGAGTCTGCATTTTGATTCTTAATTGAGGATAAATGTAGTTGTCTATGTACACTTATTCTGTAAAAAAAGCACGGTTAGCGTTCAATGGTTGTTATCTTAAACTACGTCCATGCAGTAGTCTAGCCAACCATATCACAATTAGACTTAATAATAAGTGAGATTCTACCATTATGAGGCATTGGGTAATCGTATGATGTTATTAATAGATCAACTAAATATGAAACGATTTAGGAGGTGGGGCTTGTAACGAAGATGCAAGTTATTTTTTGTAGTTTTCTAGAATCATATTATATTATAAGTTTTAAGTATACCAGGTCTCAGCTAGCTTATCCATTCATTTCTGTAAAATATATAATCAACCATCAACCATATTATGCAAAAAGTTTGAGATGTTTTAAGCTTTAATACACTTCCATTGTATCAACTTTGACATTAATTTGTATTAAGTTAATGAATTCTTTGAACTAAATCAGGGGTTGACGGCCCGCAAGGGATTTTATTAGGGACCGCCAACGTCCCTTCTAAATTAGGAGGGTATGCAAATATATTTTGACGGCCTGATTGACATAAATAGGTGTAAAAATGTACGTAGATAAACTTCTAGAGTAACCACTACTATATAGTAGTCTAGTTAAAGAAAACCATTTTTGTTACAAATAATGTCACTTTTATACGTGTTAGGGTCACGCTGCAGCTATATTGTGGTTGCAGTACAAATGGAGCAGCTCGACCTGCGTAGGACCACGCTCTCACAGAATACCTGGGCATTAAGTCTTAGTCCTCAGGGGTAATAACACATCTGCATTTTGGTTCATAATTGAGAATTAATATAAATGTTTATGGATTACAGCATCCCCTTACCATCAGGTGAACCAGTGGCGAAGCTAGAGCTCCAAGCTAGGGTAAGCCCAAGATATAAATTAAAAATATAGATTGTTGTTTTTAGCAGTTTTATAAAAATACACCAATCTTAATCTGTCTCCATGCTTCAGTTTCATATTCAGTGCTGTCAAGGACGTGTTTAACAAAGCACACAGAAGGCATACCACTGCTAAATAGATCGTATTACATATCAGCAATTGCATAGCTTCGGCCGTTTGGGTTTGTTTAAGCGAAAGAAAAAAAATATTTACATCCAATACAATACATGAACAAAAGTAAAACACGAACAAAGTACAAACAAACTATGTACAAAATTAAAAAAAAAAAACAAATTATTTACATTCTAATGGATAAGAGATAAGATAAGATAAGTGGAATCGTCTCGCTTTCTTATGGAAAGATTTAATTACGTAAACGTAAAATGTTGGTGAACGTTTTAATATACAGAGCACTGCTGAACATAGGCCTCCCCATAGAACAAAGTGGGGATTTAGTCATAGTTGCGACGAGCATCGATCACAGATCCCAGTTATTGTTCAGTTGCTCTTGTAAAATAGTATCACGCTATAAGGAGGTGTGCTACTACGCTTAGGTTGACGCATCAATGTTCCGAGATGTAAATACTAGTGATCTTAAAAAGAAGTTTAATTTGCCTCCAGGTCCTTCATAAGAGATATTGCTAAGGCGAAGTCAGAGCACATCGTCGGAATTGGTGAAAAAAATAGTTCGTCTTACTTCTCTTTCTTACAGATCAGAGCATCAAGGTAATCCAATTAATACTGGTGTTTCACAAGGCTGTGTGCTATCACCAAAGCTGTTTCGTCTGCATTTCTATAATATATTGTTAACCAGTAACATTCATGGCTATGCGTATGACTACATTGCTGTGAGTCCGGTTTCCTTCGGGGTCGCTCAGCTGGTGATCTTCTGGGTTACCTAACTCATAGATGGGTGGGCAGTAGAGTCCAAGAAGGAGGTGTTGGGCGTTAGTTTGGACATGGCGAAGGCTTTCGGACGGATTTGGCAGAAAGCGCTATTTACGAAGCTGCCTTCCTATGGAATTTCTGAGAAATTGTGAAATTGGATCTACATTCTTCTAAATTGTAGCATCAAGGTCACCGTAGACGGTACCTGCTTCGATTACAAGCCCATTAACGCTGGTGTTCCACAAGGCTGCGTGCTTTTACCAACGCTCTTTCTTCTGCACATCAATGATATTATGTTACAAACCGGTCACATTCATTGCTATGCGAATGACAGCACTAATGATGTTCTATACATCGGCCGTGCCAATATTTACCGGAAAAGCGTCGCCGAGTACCGGAACAAACTTGTGTCGGAAGTCGATTATTTGTTGAGCAAAGTCTCGGATTGGGGGCGACTAAATCTAGTCCAGTTTAATAATCCCCAGAAGACACAAGTATGCGCGTTTACCATTGTGGCCGTGGAAGGAAAAGGGGAGATCTCCCGCCGGGCAAGGTGTTCTGCCCGGGGAGCGGCCAGCACTCCTTGTGATAGTTCGGAGATGTTCTATATATACTGTTTCTGATTCGGAATGTTGATAGCGTGATTTAGACTTCGGTGTATTTCGATTGTGGCGCGACGACAGCGCCGCTACATCACCCCCTGCTCAGACCGGAGGTCGATAGTGCAGTTGAGTTGTCGACGAATGTGCAAGTGCCAGGAGATTGCCTTGTAGTCTGCGGTGAGTCGAGAAGAAGGCAAGTAATCTGCGAGAGTGCCGTGAAGCAGAGGCGAGCATTAAGGCTCAGAGCCGTGCCGAACACTGTATAGCGCAGAGAGTAGCTTGAAGGAACAGGAAGCATTATTATTCCAGTGCTGCGATGAACCTTGTGAAGCTAGATGGCTTGCAGGATATGAAGACTGCAGACGATATCTGCTCGGGAGCGAATGGGTGGGGTATTCTACGACAATGATGAAGCTTGAAGTTTCCGAAGGTTGTCTGGTTGCGTGTTCAGATCACGTCGGGGTCACCACTGTGGCCGTGGAAGGAAAAGGGGAGATCTCCCGCCGGGCAAGGTGTTCTGCCCGGGGAGCGGCCAGCACTCCTTGTGATAGTTCGGAGATGTTCTATATATACTGTTTCTGATTCGGAATGTTGATAGCGTGATTTAGACTTCGGTGTATTTCGATTGTGGCGCGACGACAGCGCCGCTACACCATTAAAACGAACCCCCTTATCGTATATCCTCACTGTGAATGCACTCTTCTTGTTGCATCAGCCAGTAGTGGAATCCCCGGCGGCGATATATCGAATGACGTGCAGTTTCGTGGTCGCTTGAAAGACAAGGCCGAATTAACATCTAAAAAGGTTGGCGTGCTAATCAGAGCGGGACCGTGTTTCATGCAAACACACTGCCTGCAACTTTACTCTCTGGGCCGGGGCTTATCAGTACCAGCCCCACTTGACCACATCCAGCGTAGACGACCGACTTCTCTCCGATCGGCTTGATTCACTGATGCTGCAAAGATATGTTGCATCTCTTTGCATTTTCTACCGCATTTATTACGGGGAGTACTCTGAGAATTTGTTCGGAATAATTCCAGTCGCCAAATTTCACCTGCGCGTAACGCGACAAAATTCACATTACCATTAAAACATCTGGATGCTTTTTGGTCCTATACTGTGTGATTTACAAGGAGTTATCTTCTTTGCACGACTACTTTTTGGAATCTTTTATCACTGTCGATACTTCCGGATCCATACGACTTAGTGACCTGGAAGAAACGAGCTTAAGCTTAAAACTAAAACTTTTGCTCGCTAAAGGCCAGCAACCTCCCTGCTATTCCCCTGATGTTGCAGTTGTTTACGGGCGGTGGTCGACACTTAACATCTAGTGAACCGCATGCTCGTTTGCCTCCCTTTCTTTAAAAAACCGGAGTTTTTATTACTTTTGGTTGTATTAGGAAGGTACTGCCTACCTCCAGTTTTAATTTCTATCTGTCGGTTCTTTAGACATACTTTACGCGGTTTTTTATAGGATAGGGTGACAAGCGAGCACACAGTCCACCTGATGGTAAGTGGTTGCTGTGGCTCATAGACATCTATCCTCGATTACGATTTAAAATGCGGATACGTTGTCACCCGTGCGGACTAAGACGGAATGCCTCGTTTCCAGTAAAAAGGGTCTCCGGTCCTCTACACTCACCATACTAAACACAGCCGGCCTATTAATAAACACAGACTTGAGATTAACTTTACTCCTAGTTTAAAGCTTAAAATATCAAATTTCAGTATTAATAAACATAGAGTAAGGAGGGAGTAAACTAATCCGAATCTACTCTCGGAATAAAAGTTAATCCTTGGCGGTACCTAGTTTAACGACTGAGTAAGCATAGACTAGTTGCGTATTTTGACATTTTGTAAAATAAAACTATACGGTTACGCGCGTTGTGTTGTTAGTTGTTACACGTGTTTAATTCATAAGTTGTAAGTTCGGATATTGTTTGTTAATTTAGTTCATTCTTAACAACATCAAGATGAATAGAGATTATTTGATTGATGATATGAGAGTCATAGATGAAATTAATGAAGTTGTTAATCAGATTCCATTGATGAGACGTGTAAAATTTTATAAAATTCGTAAGAATCCATTGGAAGAACTTCAAGAAGCCGAATTTAAAATTAAATACAGATTTTCCCGAAGTACTGCCGTTTTCCTTATTGATATGGTAAAAAATGATTTAGCTGGTGATTCAAGAGGTGGATTTATTCCACCCTATCTGAAAGTTTTGACTGCAATAAGAACATGGGCCCGTGGAGAGGTAATTATAACTATGCACCTACTTACTGTCGATTTCATTTACATTAAAATCTTTTTTTATCAATAGTTTTAGGAATTAAGTACATAGTTATTAGTTGTTATGATTTCTAATTCAATTATTTTTGTTTTCAACAGATTCAAGATGATGCAGGGGATCTAAGTGGAATGAGTCAGCCAACAATATCACTTGTATGCAAACAAGTTGCTTTAGCACTAGTAACAAAGAGAACCCAATGGATTAAAATGCCAAGAAGTGATGTGGAGCAGAACAATGTGATTGCAGGCTTTTATTCAATATGTGGATTTAGACAAGTGATAGGCGCTATTGATTGCACACATATTCGAATCCCGAAAGTCGGTGGAAATATCGGACAGTACTATATTAACAGGAAAGGATCCTTACAGCTCAATAAATGTACAAGTAAGTTTTATAGCGCCTAACTAACCCATCTTTTTTTTTTTTTTTTTTTTTTTTTTTTTTTTTCCGAGGAAATTGCCATATATGTACTTAAAGTTATTTTTCTTAGATTCAGTACAGGTATCATCACCTCAATCTATTATTTCATATTAAAGAAGTTATGAGTGCTTTGTTCCAGGTTGTGTCAAATTCTAATTTGGAAATCATGGATATAGTGGCACATTGGCGAGGCAGCACACATGACTCAAGAATTTTTAGCGAAAGTCGCATAAAACAAAGGTTTGAGCAGGCAGAATTTAAAGGCAGACTTCTAGGAGATTCTGGTTATGCTTGTACTCCTTATTTGTTTACACCTATCCTGCGTCCTAATACACAGAAGGAAGAAATGTATAACCGGTCACATATCAGGACCCGAAACACTGTGGAACGATGCTTCGGAGTGTGGAAGCAAAGGTTTCGGTGTTTACTGCGAGGACTAAACACCAAATTAAAGCATACGAAACTATATATTGTTGCATTGGCTATACTGCACAACATTGCAGTGCAAAAGCAAGATCTGCTTGAGGATATAGTAGAAGGAGATGATGGAAATATACCAGTCACACAATCAATAAATAACTCCCTAAGAGGAAATTCTGTACGGGCAGCATTTATTAATAAAAACTTTTAAAATAAATATACAATATTTACATGTACAAAAGATTTTATTTATGCCCAAAAAACAAAACAAAAATGGTTATTCAATTAATTTCGCTCTTCACGCACTTTTCTTAACTCTAAAATTTCTCTTTCGAGTATGGCAATTTTTTTCTTTGTGTATTTCAATTTTTATTGCATGTTCCTCTTCAGCCATTTCTAGACGTCTCCTGTGCTCTTCTTCTTTTAGCTTTTTGCTATGGCTTAGCATGTTATTAACATAATCATCATGGTTCTGTAAAAGACAACCAGTGTAATAAATAAGATTATATGTTGATAGATAAACAGAGCAAGGTGAACAAAACTAGCAGCATAAATATTACCTTTTTATTATTTGACATGAGTTTTCGTTTGGGCACCTGCAAAAATAATAAGAATTAGGTTTGTAAAAAAGTTTTCAAGGATTTTTCACTGGCAAATAAATAATCATTCATCATAAAACTCAAAATTGAAAAGTGCCTCTCAATAAATAACACACCTTCTTTGCTGAAGTCATGCCCATATTTTTGTTCATTGGAGTGGCCCCAATCGCATCTTGAGATACCTGTAAGATATTGTAAAAATTTAAAGTACACCATAGATTTCATACACATCTATGTACCTATCACCTATATCATTGTTGTAAGCTCACCACTGATGAAGTAAATTCCTGATCATTCTCTTGTGCATCAGTATTTTCTATAATGTAGTCCTAAAAAATGTAAAAATTGTGTTTAATATTTTAGTATTCAGAATGCAATACTTTCTGCTATATAATATCATAGATCAATATATATTGTGACTTACAGCTATCTGCTGATTTTCTGGGTTAATATTCTCATCCACATTTTATGTATCCAAATATTTGACCACATATGTCATTGGTTTTACATCCTGAAATAAATAATAAAGGTAATAACATGTAAGGCACATACACTAAAGGCAATTTTGTAAGTCATAAATGTTATTCATTAATACTGTCCTACATTTTTGACCAACTGACCTGTAATGTGTTGTCACATGTCTCGCTGGTAGTTGCCAATATAACTTTATTTGATGAGGAACTTTCGATCTATTGAAAACAGAATAACAATTATGCTAAATATGCTAAATATAAATAAATATTAATGATTAATAAATGAATGAATTGAGGACTTTGTCTTCTAAAATGTTATAAGGAGTAATAAAGAATAAAAAAATGTACTCACAATCCCATCCGAATCATATATATTATGATCCCTCAACAGCTCTGCAGGATTCAGCAAATTTTTAATGTATATTATTCCATCATTAGGAGTTGCTGGTCTTGCCCCACCACCTGTTTTGGATAATTCTTTTTTGAAGGTGCTGTATTTCTTCCGAGCATTTAACTTCATTGTTTTCCATTGTATTTTCAGCTGACTTAATTGACGATGTCGGCTATTTAACTCATTAAACCTATAAGAATAGAAGATAAAATTAGTAGTATGAATCTTTTATTGGTTATTGTAATTTTAGTTATTGGGTTACATTTAATATGACTGTTCTGTATTTGAACCTACTTTTCAAACATTTGTCAACGTTACGATTATATTGCATAACAGATTTGGAACAAATTAAGCAGAATTATAGATCATGCTCTGAAAAAAGAAAACAGGGCACCTGAAAAGTCTTGTTTTATAGGATAAAAAACCTAATTAGGTCATAAATACAGAAAACCATAATGATTTCTTAAACTTACACGAACACTACACATTGAATAAAACCATATTTACAGATTTTATCATGTTAATAACTTATTTTTAATTCTAGACGTTTTGGGTGCTTTACAGCACCCATGGTCACGGGGGGGACTGAAATGTTTGATGTTCCAATGTCATAGTTAGCCCAGCTACCTTCAGTTTTTGAATATTAATTTTTTTGTCCGATCTATGCAAAACGAACTTACTGTATCTTGAAGTCTTGCAGTGGTATGCTTGGGTTTGGGTTTAATTTTGTTAGTTATAGGATCCCAAGCAGATAGCAACAGCATCCATCTTCTCTATTGAAATTAGGATGTTTACTAATTTCAATAGCCTCGCTTATCATCCTTGGTAGGAACCCATATTTTTGCGAGGATTTGTAGTTTATGAAATCAGATAGATGTAATGGTGGGGATAATCTTGAACATGTTCACTAAAATCCGTAAATATAATTTTATTCAATTCAGAAAACTAATTATCTTACTTTTTTGTGAACCTCTTCCCACGCTTTTGTTTTTATTTTAATTGTATTCGTATCTAGACATTTATTTTCAATAACGTTCGCATATTCTCTAAGCACAGAACGTAATAAAAGCTGAAACAGTAAAAGAATATTAATAAAGACTACGGTACAACGATAAATAGTACATTAAAGAAAACTATTGACTGAAATTACCTTTTCTTCTTCATCCCAATTTTGAGAGCGAATGCGTTTTTGATCCATTTTGAGTCGAAAATAATATTAAAAGTGATTATATTTAGGAACCAACTTAGTTTTTTCGCCGAGTCCGAAAACAACACGAGGAACAACAAACTCAAAATATTGCCTGTCACTGTCATTAATGTCATCATCAAACGTTGAGTTCATTCACCAATCATTCACTGACTCACTCTTTTTACTTTTAAAATAAGTGGGTTGCCATATCGCACGCGTTAATCCCGGCGTAAGAAATGTATAGTTTGTCCGAGGTTACTCCATGTTTATTAATAACACTGTAATAACGGAGTTAATACTCAGTTACTCTGAGATTAACTAGTCCAAGTGTAACTTCGAATTAAGGTTGGAATAAGCAATTTTTATTAATAAGACAGAGCAAATATAAGCTGTTATTTTACGCTGGTATTATGTGAGAGTGTGGTCCTTCCCCGGTCAAGCCGAATAAGTCGAATAAGTCGAATAAGTCGGCTTGACTGGGGAAGGATATACTACTAATATAAACTACTACTAATAACTATACTACTAATATAAAAAACAGCATTACACTACCATGTAAAAAAATGCGGTTATTTAACATCAATTTAATTTAATTAATACCGATTTAACATCAATAAATGAATTCATCATCAATAAATTAAAAGCGACAGTAGCCTAATGGCAGGGCGCGGACCGCGAACTCAAAAAGGTCGTGGGTTCGAATCCGCCATTCGACTACTGGCGTGAACCACTCGTAACACAAGAAATTTAAGCTTACCACGTATGGTTAAGGGGAACGTTAGTAATGTTTATAGCATTGTTAATATTCTTTTTTAATTAAAAAAAATTGAAAAAAATGAATTTTTGTTTTTACTCTGGCCGCTAATAATTTTATTTTTCTAGCTATAATGAAAAAAGTTTGCCCACACCTGAACTACATTTAAAATTTCCAATCCAACCGATAACCAAATGCAGAAAGTCAAAGGCAGCGGGAAAAATCATCACAAACTTTCGCTATTACTTTGTAATTAGGGCTCAGAAGCAATTTTGGGGAATTGTTTCCGTATTTCAAAGGAATTCCTGATACCAAATTCCAATCAGACGTCAATTTTAATGAATGTGCAATCTAAATTATATTGATTGACTGACGACTCCGTGGCGCAGTGGCTTAGCTATGAGTATGAAGCGCTGGGGTCGCGGGTTCGAATCCCGCACGGATCATGTATTTGTATGGCCTACAAATAATTGTTCCGGGTCTGGATGTTTGTCCTTGTGCAATTTATGTTTGTAAACTGCCCCCATGATACAGGAGAAAATCCTAGTGTAGGGGTAACGTCTTTAATAAAAAAAATGATTTATTTCGTAGCAATATTAGAAACATTGTAAGATTTGACAGTGCAAGTTTGGCGGCAACTCGACTGGCGGCGGAATGCTACTCCCCTATTTTTATATTGGTTTGCAGTGGAATTTGATGCATAAAAATTATTTTATGTAACACAACATGTCTGAGCATGAAAACTATTGTTGAAAACGATTTAACTGGTGATCCGATGGTGATGTATCTGCTTAGGCGCCATGAGATTCTATTGTCATCGACTGTCTGCTAGCTCAAACTGCCGTCACAATCTTCTCAAAAATTCGCAATGTGACGCATCAACATATTGTGAAGAAGTTTTCAAACAAATTATTATAAAAGATAATATTTTATTACTTGACACTAGCAAAAGTGAAACCGTACCAGTTCATTACCAAAAATATAAAAAAAAGATTTGACATTGAATTTCGTACAAATAATGAAAATATTATATCATTATGTGTGCCATATGGTGATGACTCATGAGAATCCATCACCGTGTTTCAGTCATCGGTCGTAAGACTGGATTATAGGAAATACCTGAAAAATGTTATCGCTGCCGATAGATGGCAGTATAATCATCTCGTTTACACTGGACATAAATTTTGCCGAGCGTAGTTTATAATCTTTCTCAAGCTTAAACTAGAGTACATACGAGTATGTTTCAATTAAGTAATGCGGACAATATGCGAATTAAAATTTAAAGAATATTTCTGAGACGTGATCTTTTATTGCTTATTGTGAGATAATTCACAATCGCAAAGGATTCGAGATGAATTAAAATAAATAGTTTTGAATTGTGTGTAAAAAAGCGGTAGTTTTATTAAAATTTAAGTAATATTGACGACATAATAGTTAAACGGATTAAAAATCTGAAGTGGCAATGGGCTGGACATATATCTCGAAAGACCGAAAACTGATGGGGAAGTAAATTTTACGAATGGTAGCCTCGTACCGGTAAGCAAGTAAAGTAAAGTATATTACTCACTAGTAGGAATGACAACCTTGTAAGATATGCAGCAATTTGATGGATGCAGGTGACTCAGACCCGTTCTTTATGTGCGTTCCTTGGGAGAGGTCTATGTTCAGCAGTGGACTTGTGAAGAGCTGTAATTATGGTGATAATGAGTATTATATATATTCTATCAAAACATAAACTTGAATAAGGGGCAAATTTCAGTACAAACGACGTCCAGCTTTGTTGGCTTCACTGATAAAAGTTCTGTTTTTTGAATCGGCGCCAAGTTCTACAACAGTTGCTTTAATCATACAATCTTTAGAAATACACAACGTTAAACAACAGGTAGGGGAAGGTCGGGTAAAGTGGTCACCCTAAGGCTTGAATGACTACCTATTAGATAAATATCAAAAAAAAGTTACATTTTTAATATATTCTCTCAAACTTAAGTAGTTTTGACATTACATTCTTATTTTGACTTATATTAAGACATTTTATAGTATTTTTAAGTTTAAAACCGAAATGGGAAATTGACCGACCACTTTACCTTCCCAAGATGAGGAAAATGGCCTACATGAACCCACAAAGGGAATAAAGTGGCCTAGTCTCAATAAAATGCAGTTATTCTTGGATTAATTTAAGTTTTATTTAAATTTGAAACAGAAAATAATCAAATATGACTAAGGGACTAAACATTTATTCATTAATCATTATTTTCCATTGCGATTAATCACACAAAATATTCTTAAGAACAAAATTCACATTTCTTCGTTTCTCATAGCTGTTATAGCTTTTTCGAAACGTTAGTTTATATGTATTTGGCATATCTAAAACACACCAAAACATTATTTATATTTCCAAGAAAACTTAGCACTAAAGTGGCCTAGCTAGGCCACTTAACCCGAAACGGCACGCGACGGAATTTTTTCTTAATAAAAGGGTATATTGTTTCTCTTTACCGTGAAATAAACAGTTCATTAGAGGAGTAAACTGATAAAACATTACATTGTTTTGTACTTATAATGAACGCAGTAAATTATTACAATGTTTAAACCACTTACCTTAGATCAGAGACCGTAAAAACCACCTTTTTTTGTCATAAAATCTGTTTGCGTGAACTGAGCGCATCGCTGTTTACTGGAGCAATATGGCGTCGGTTAATGAATAATTTCCATAAGCCATTGACAAATGGCGCTACTTAGTTGGTTCTTAAAAAGAAGGTGGCCACTTTACCCACCTGGGCCACTTAAACGGACCTCCCCTACATCTGAATGTCACAGTAATGTACTGAAACAAAATAATCAGATTTTTTCTGAAATAAAAGTATTTAGTACCATTCCAAAATAATTAAAATATTTAAGCTATAAAACTATAAACCATAATTTTAACCTTTTAATGCAGACGTCAATTGGGGTGATCCATTTTTGTTTAGTTAAAACATTGCCCCCACACTAAGATTTTTCTCCTGTATTATGGAGGCTATTTACATTTGTAAATTATACACGGACACAGCCATGGTAGCTCAGATGATTAACGCTCCCTGTAAATACAACAGAACGCGAGTAACCCGGGTTCGATCCCTGCCAGTACTAATGAAACTTTTTGTTGCAATTTTAAGTGCTGATTTACCACGTACACGGTGGTGAAGGAAAACATCGTGAGAAAACCTGCATGTCTGAGAAATAAGAAAAAAATATTTCGAAGACATGTGAAGTTCGTCAACATGCTATGGGGCAGTGCAACGGATATTTATTTGCCCTAAAACCTTCACAGAAATGCGAGGGGGTCCATGCCAAAGTTTTTAACTATTTTAAAGTTTGCATTGAAAAGGACCGCATAAAGCTCAAATTTATAAGTAACTAGCTGTTACCCGCGGCTTCGCCCGCATGGTCACTGGGAAATTAACTATCCATTGCTTTTTGAATTGAAAGAAAACTGAGTTTTATAGATTTGTCAGAGATGCCTATTTAAATATTTTGAAACGCAGCGTATAGGAAAGCATGAAAATAGCCTGTTTATTTCAAATGGAATTGCGATATTTTTTTTAATTAAAGGAAACTGAGCATAATTATCCGTCAGGGATGCAGACTTTTGAAAAGAATCTGAGCTATATTGATTCGTCAGAGATGCAGTTTTCTGAATTGAAAGGAAACTGAGCCAAATAAAAGATCCGTCAGAGATGCAGCCTTTTGAGTTGAAAGGAAACTGAGCTTAATAGGTCCGTCAGAGGTGCAGCATTTGGAATTGAAAAGAAACTGAGCTAAATAGGATAATTTTGAATTGAAAGGGAAGATCTTAATTGATTGTGGGAATTTTGAAAAAAAAAAACTAACTGCACACTATTTTAAGACGCTACTGTACACAATGTTATATGTTATTTCATTCGGGGAAAGAATCTGGGAATTTGACACACGCGAACATGCTACATACAGCTGACCATGAGAGAAGCACGGTTTTTTTAAGTTAACCCCCGCTAGCTGTAACGTTTGCCCTTGCGATTTAATATAATTTTCATTGCAATCTGAGCTTAATAGGGAACTGCAAGCTTTTGAATTGAAAAGGAAGATCTGTGGGAATTATAGGGATCCGTGGTATAATAACATTTTTACCTTTTCCTACGCCTGGCGAAATTTTAGCACAGATTATGTTCCGTCAAAGATGTGTCACACGCAGCCTTGTCCCGTTACATAACCGACGAGCATCTAAATTTCGCATTAGCATGACTGGGACGCCTAATTTTAATTGAAGCTTATGTGAGGGCACACCTGACAACTCTAGAGAATTTAGAAACTCTACGGGATATAAAGTGCTCTGTTCTGTGTCCATAACTGTGTCTACTGACAAATACTCTGTTATTTCTCCTGCTATTTCGCTTAATAGATCTGAATTTATTTTGTTAACGCTCTCATTTTTTGGTGCAAGAATCGCCCTTTCACATAACCATTTGTCTTCATGCATGTTGTTCTTTAAATCTAAATAAACGCTCGCAATTAATTCGGAATGACTCTGTACTAAATTACAAAAATCTCTCGTCAATTTAACGCAGCCCTCAGCATCCGTTTCCAACCGCCCATCGTCAATTTTTAATAGTGTGTCAGCATAGTTTCCAGCATTGATATCATTATACAAATGCACTCTCATATTCGTAGTTAAACTGAATTTTGTCACTGTTCTAAATAGCGACTTGAAGTATGCTTTAATTTCATCTGCAGGTGTGCCCTTTTTGAATGACAGGTAAAGTTTGGTGAAAGTCATCAGCCAGTAAAACCACTATTCCTCCCATTACATCGGTATTGCTGCGCAAATCCTGGAGCGTTCGGTTTAGTGCTTCTACAGTTTTTTTATGCGACATTATACTTTCGTCTCACACTAAAAGTTGGCATTGTCGTAGCATTATACCTCGTGTACTATTTTTGCTAAAGTTGCAGATCGGCGATTCTTCCTGGGCTAGATTTAGAGGGAGTTTTAAAACAGAATGTGCAGTGCGGCCCCCTGCTTAGCAGTGTGGCGGCTATACCGGAGGAAGCTACGGACACAGCAATGTATTTATCTTTCCGTACTTGCGCTAATAATAAATTTAACAAAATTGTCTTCCCAGTTCCTCCAGGGGCATCTAAAAAGAAAAGCGCACCATTTCCAGATTCAATTTGTCCTAACACTTTGTCAAAAACTCGTTTTTATTCGGGAAGCAAGCGGGGTACAAATTCGGCTACTTGCTATTGCACAGCTGGTATATCGTAGTTTGTTTCACGTATACAAATAAAATAGGTGGCGCTAGTTGTCACGGCGAACATCGAGCACCGTATTAAATTTATTTAAATTAAAAAATAGTGCTCTATACACGGTAAATCAGTGCGTTCCATGTAAAAATAGTTACGATCGAGCGGTGGGAATATTATCCCAGTCAAAACTAGTGTATATCGTGTCAAAATCAATCAGTATTAATAAGGTAGATAACACCGTAATAAAAGTACGAAGTGACCAAGTGCAGGTGAATTACTAAGTGTCCTCTTCATGGTCTTTCTACAAACTATAACGTAAGTGAAAAACTAATCCGTAAAATATTGAATTTCCTATTTTTACACAACTGGTAGAACGTTATCAGTTCAAATTTGTAAACACAAGTCAGCTGACCAATCAGCTGATTCTATTCTATCTTCTCAAAGTGAACTAAATGGCGTTGTAAATCGCCATCTACCGGAAAAGCAATGAACTAAAACTAATCTAACCATTTATAGACCATCGATGATAAATCGCATGCTTTGTTAGATACGTAAAATAATAGTACAGCTGCAACACAATAGATGACGATAAGTCAAAAACAAAAATAATTTTAATTGGTTTTACACGAGAAAGGAAATACTTCAAAATGTCGAAAAATTGTTTTAAGTGCAGAGAAGAAATAACAAAATGAGACTTTATTGAATGCTCCAACTGTAAGAAACTCACTTAGACTGCACAAGCATAGGAGAAAAGTTTTTCTTATTATTAGATGTCGAGAAAAGAAAAAAAATGCCTATGCGATTGATGTAAATATCATATACTACCAAATTTAGTCCAAAAAAATATAAATATACCCACAACTAACTCTTTCGATGCACTAGACGTGGATGACGAGTACACAAAATTTGTCACCTTTCGTCAGAAAAATAAAAAACCATCAGAATCACTTCCAGATTTATCAGACTCATTTATATCAATGACTAATACACACTCTCATTCATTAAATTTACAAAAAAACCTCTCGCAGTCTACCAGACGACGACTTAAGAGATAGCTTAATCATACAAGACTTAAAAAAAGAAGTTTCAAGGTTACGTACAGAACTAATTATAGCGAACAAAGAGGTGGACAATTTAAACATAAAGAATAGAAAACTTAATGATTTCTTATATTTACGCGAACACTACACATTGATTAAAACTATTTTTACGGATTTTATCGCGTTTATTTTACTATTATTTTTAATTCCCGACGTTTCGGGCGCTTTCCAGCACCCATGGTCACGGGGAACTGAGATGACTGACGTCCCGATGTCATTGTTAAACCCGGTAAGTACTCCGGATAAAGATAAAACCAAAAAAGGAGAGAAGATAAAATCCGTAAAAATAGTTTTAATCGATGAATAGAAAACTTACCAAAAAAAATTTAGAACAAGAAAAATTATAAAACTCTACAAAAGTGTATATCGACGACGTAAAATTGAAAAAAAAAAAACAGCCAATTATTCCTATAACTCAACACCTTTAAGTAAACCCAAAAAACAAAACAGGAAAAGTTTAAAGTCAGATAAACGCCATAGTTTTGAATGTGTTGAACGAATAAAGCTTAAAGAAACACTGCCTGCTACTCAACCTGAAAAATATGTAAATGATTATGTCGAATCCCTAACCTCAAAAATTAAGACTAGTGAAGAAACTTGCGAATATCCACCGAAAAGGAAACTATGCATCATTAGTAGTCTTCGTAGCAATAAAATGGAGACTACAATGAGAAACCACTTCGAAACGCAAAACATCTGCCACTACCAGAAAATAATTTGTAATAAAATATATTATTTTTTTTTTTGAAAAATACAGCATTTTTAGTAAATATCAGCATGGTTTCCGAAAAGATCATTCTACTACGTCCGCTGTATTTGACTGCATCTTAGAAATTCTGAATGCTCTAAATGAAGGAAGATGTGCTATAGCTATTTTTATGGACATGTCCAAAGCATACGATCGCGTTTTGCATGGACCCTTGCTAGAAAAGCTATATTCGCTAGGTATACGAGGGAAACCGCACGAATGGCTCTCTTCTTATCTTGCGAATAGAAAACAGTACGTGCAGGTATCACATATAAATGAATATCGAAAACTGATAAATGACATAAATTCGTCCACTGCAATAGTAACAGGTTCTATACCGCAGGGTAGTGTCCTAGGATGCTTGTTGTTTTCTATTTACATCAACGAACTTCCTTCAGTAGCACCACATAGAGTCGTTTTGTTTACAGATGACGCGACAGTTATAATTACTTGTAAACCAAAAAATCTAAGTAGTTTGCAGGATAAAATAAGCCAATGCCTTAGAAAAATTGTGAATGAATTAGAGGTTTTAGGCTTATTACTAAATTTTGAAAAGACCAAAATAATGCAGTTTCGTCCATATCAGAGATCAGAAGTCCCGCTCGCTATATCTTACCAAGATATAAATATCGAGGAGCTTCGCACATTTTCATTCCTCGGGATAATAATAGACTCAACTTTTTCACGGAAAACTCATGTAGAAAGAGTTGTGAGTAAGTTAAGCAGTTTTTGCTATGCCCTGCGTGAGCTACGTAAGAATACTAATGAGCAGTGCGCACTTACTGTGTACCACAGTCACGCAGCTGCCTGGATAAGAAACGGCATCATATTCTGGGGAAACTCTACCGAGGTACACGCGGTATCCATGCTCCAAAAACGCTGCCAAAGAATCATCACATTCGCAGCTCCAAGAGATTCATGTCGAAGGTTGTTACCCAGATATAACTTACTAACTGTAACGAGCATGTACAGTTTTGAACTATGCCGATTTGTTAGGAAAAATCCTCATTATTTCCAGCGATTTGAAGATAGACCCAGTCGCTACGGCACACGCCGAGGTTATAATCTGGTTTCTCCTGCCACACATCTCACATTATATAAAAATGGTCCCTACTACATGGCTATAAGGGTTTACAATTATTTACCTAATACAATAAAATCCCTCCAGTGTCGTAAATTTGAAATAGTACTCAAGAAAATGCTTATTGTAAAAAGATATTACGGTTTGAATGAATATTTTAATGATAAATTATAAATCAATTTTAATTATTTGACAATTTTCTTTATTTCTATTTACATATTTGACATTGTTAGTATTTTTCATCAAAATTTTTAAACTTTATTTACATAATATAAATGACGAATGATCAGTTGACAATATTTAATGAAATTTAATTTTTTAGAACAAATGTGTAAGTATTATTTAGTCTGAAATTTTATAATATCCTATCCTATACCTTTCCTTTCCGGAATCTCGGAAACGGCTCAAACGATTTTCATAAAATTTTGCGTGCAGGGAGTTTCGGGGGCAAGAAATCGATCTAGCTAGGATTTATTTTTAGAAATCAGTACTTAAAATTGTAATTAACAATTTCATTGGTGCCGGCGGGGATGGTTAATGAATGATGAGGGCAGAATTACCATTTTACCTAAATCTTTAGGGTTTACATTGGCGTCACTAGAAACTGCAACTTTTAAATGTATATAATTCTCAACGTGCAGCTTTTTTGATTTAAAAATATGTAACGGAGACGTTCACATTCTACCTTCACATACATGTCTACCAAAAATTGATATAAAAATTGATACACCAGGCTAAGAGGTTAAAATCACTTTCTCGCAACATCATATGATACGCATAAAAATCCATACATGTTATTTTTTTTTTCGGAGTAGGCTCCTTTGTAACTGGGTTAATAAGTGGAATTTGAAAATGATAACCCTCTTGTCCTTTGCAATAAATCAATAGGTATTGCAGAGCGTCATAAAACTTGTACTTGTACTTGCAACGTATCATCATGTGCTCGCAAGACAATGTCTCGTGAAGAAAATTGATCACCACTAATTACGGCTGCTATTTCGTTTATCAAAGGTGCATTGTAGCGCATTTCATGATCTCCTCGAGGGATCCGATCTGCGTGAATGACGACTTTATAATCCTCTTCAGGTTGGTTTTCTAATACAGTTTTAAATGTTTTGATTAAAATGTTACGTTCATGCAAGAATCTTTGAATTTTGAACACTGTGTCTCTCTCAACTCCCTGGATAAATTGGCAGCGACTGTCTACATCAATTTCTTCGTCACCCATAAACTATACTTGTAAAAATTTATGCTGTTCATTTTCAGCTGGAAAAAGTGTACCTATTCTACGATACAAATTTATCCCTTGCACCGTAAATGAAGGCGAAAATTCCGGCATTAATATTTTCCGGTCAACTGTTTTGTAAGAGTTATATTTCCGGATCCTGTTTAAAAAGCGCCGTGACTCATTAGAATCATATAAAAAGAGAGTTTTCAAAGGTTCTTCTGGTTCCCCAAGTAACGGAAGAGACACTTTGCCATTGGAATAGCACATGCCTGCGGTCACATTTTTCCATTTTAAAGCGCTGAAAAATCGACACGCCTTGTCCATCAGTCCGATAACAACTAACCCATGATTTTTATAATCAATCAATGCATCATAATTGAATGCTACGTCATTAAAAACCTACCAATGGTTTCTTTGAAAATTTTGTCGACGTTTAGCTTGTAGCTGTGCATTTGCATCTCTTTGCGCCCGTGTCTGTTCTGGTGTTTCAGTTGCCCTTATAGTAGATTGACGTTCAGCTTACTCAATGAGTCTGTGTTGAGTTTCATCAGGTGTTTACGCGGCTCTTAAGGCGGCCTGACGTTCCGATTGTTCGAATAGCCTTTGCTGACTTTGAGCAGGTGTTTCAGTAGCTCTTAAAGTAGATTGACGCTCTGCCTGTTCAAGACGCCTTTGCTGACTTTGATCAGGTTTTTCAGTAGCTCTTAAAGTAGCTTGACGCTCTGTCTAAACAAGACGCCTTCGCTGACTTTGAGAAGGTGTTTCAGAAGCTCTTAAAGTAGCTTGACACTCTGCCTGTTCAAGACGCCTTTCGCTGACGTTGAGAAGGTGTTTCGGAAGCTCTTAAAGCAGCCTGACGCTCTGCTTGTTTTTGCCTTCTCAGTTTAGCATCTTCTAAAGATTCTAGCGATCGAGCTAATCTTTTCGCATGTCTTTGAGAAGATACTCTTGAAAGGCTGGACTTACGTTTGCGAGGCATTATGAAGTAACAAAAAAATTATTTATAAATAGACGTTAAAATACCTAAAAGGAATTAAATTTCCTTTTAAATATTTTTTTAAAAGCAAATCCAAAATATCTAAAAGGAATAAATATTCCTTTTAGGAATAAATATTTTTTAAAATCAAAACAACAAAACCAATTCAAGACACAACCGGAATCCGAAAACGATAGCCAAAAAAATATCGAACCAACTTAAACCAAATCACAAAACAAATCGCAGAAAACCGAAATCAAAAGCAGTAGTCAATATAAATAACCAACGAAAAAAGAAGTAAGTGTATAGGTACCGTATACAATATCTACACTATTAATATTCCTTTGAAACATTGTTAAACAGTCTAGAACAACGAAAACCAATTCACTATTCTAAATAAACAAAATCCAAAATCAAAGCCAGAGTCTAAATATGTATAAAGGAATACCAACCAAATCAATAAAACCGATTCAAGAAAATACACAAATCCGAAAATGAAAGCCAATATAAATCCATTCAACCTTAACCAAATCACAAAGCAAATAACAAACAACCGTCACAAAACAAGTCGTCCATCTTGTAGAATCACGGTGGCGCCACCTACCTGAATTTAGTTTTGCAACATATTCGATTTTCCCACGGGAATGATATGTTTTTCTGCTGAAAAAAGTAGCCTATGCCACTCTACGGCCACCGAATTATCCCCATACAAAAATCATGCCATGTCGACGCTCTGCTGCGACGTGAAAGAAGGACAAACAAACAAACACACTTTCGCATTTATAATATTAGTATGGATATGATGTGTCGCAAATACGTTAAATAAAATAAAATAAAAAATTATTGTTTACGTTTCAAAAGCATAATATAGCTGCATTCAGCTGTAATATGGTTGTGACATGAATGGGTCGTCTTGACCGGGAAAAAACTACGCTCTCGCAGAAAACCAACGTAAAATAGCCGCTTTATGCTGCTTTGTTTCGTATGGAGTGTGTAAGAACCGTAGACCCTTTTTACTGAAAACGAGACATTCTATCTTAATCCTCAGGGGTTAACTTTTTTTTTAACATGGGAAATGCCTACGCATACCCGCCTCGCGGGGGCAAGGACGGGTTATGTCGGACTCGCACCGACTAAAATCCCATGGTGTTCCACCTTCGTCGCATATTGGCAGGGCTACGAGAACGCTTTCGCACACATCCGCAGCCCCACCAGCGACTGCCGCCCCATGGCAACCTCATCGGGAGAGAAATATTCTTCCCCGTTCTCCTTTCCAAGTAAGGCGCACCAGAACACATGGCACGCCTTCCTCCACGGCCTCCAATTACATCTGCGCAACAGACGCCCCCGCGTCCGATGCGCGAAGGCCATGGGGCCAGGAAAAACGAGCACTTAGAAGTACTAGCCTTCCCGACCCCAGCGGCGGATCTGGTCTATGGCTCCGCCGCTAACCAAGATTCGGCTGCGGAGGATAGGGAGAGCGGCGCCTCGCAATACCGACAATCCTCTCCCCCCGCAGCCCCATCACCACCGCATCAAAGGTGCGGCCCCGTTTGAGTCGCGGAGGATAAGGCGAGTGGCGTATCGCCATACCAACACTCCTATTCCTCTGCGACTCCACCTCGGCTGCAGCGGTAGGTGGGGAGGACACACCTCTCACCGCAGTCCACCAACACACATCCGAAGTGGGCTTCCCAAGCCCACTCGGAGTGGCCACCTCGGGCCGGCCCTCCACCTCGGACCAGCCATATGGGTTCCTCTTTGTTTCGCCGTGGGTGACCAAGCCACGGCTTCTAACCCCTCCCGCCACGACAAGGCGGGAACCCGTGCGGGGGGGGAGGGGTTACCTGCAGGGGATGTTTTGATTCCATATTGAGAATAAATTTCTATGGACTCAAGCATCCACTCGCTAGCACCATCGGGCAGACTGGGTGCTCATTTGTCATCCTTATTCTATTAAATAAATTAATGGGTTCATTATTAGAATAATTCAAGCAAATTTCATTAATAAAATAAAACTATCGTTGTTCGCTTTGTTATCAAAGTCTCAAACTCGAACCAACATTTTATCACTCAGATAACTCTGTAATCTCTAAGTTAAGCTGCGTTTCTCTAAGTTAATTTTGTAAATTATCTTAGTGTTTCCTCTATTATTTTCAAATAATTAAAGTGTGCGGCTAAACATCGTTATGATCTATAGCGCGTTATTTTACGTCTTTTTTATAATGGTAGTGTGAATAATGAGCTTACTGTACATTTTATCGTAGCTGGATACTGCAGCCTATGGAAATCGTATTGTTACGAGTTTAGGGTTCGTGACAGTAAAAACCTCCGATTGAATTACCAAAATTGACACTTTAATATCCTTAAAACACACTTATAATTAATCGCACTTAACAATTAGTTCTCATGTTGTATATCGCTTCGAAGTATTCACTTGAATCGCCAATTCAATACCGACTCGGTCGCGGTCTTTACTGGCCTTTTCCACTGAAACATCTAGAATGTTCGAGCACATACCGGTCCCAACCTACTAAGTGTAGAAAGTTCTCTCCTAGTTCTGCCACTCGATATTAGATGGCGCTAGTGGGAATGTTCTAGTATGGAATTTTCTAGAAAGTTCTCCTAGTTCTGCTACTCGATACTAGATCGAGCGCTAGTTCCATATATCAGGCATTAATTATGGCGCGCAACAGTATGTTAAATGAAACTACTTTTTATCGCTATGGCATTTTACTCCATAGTGGCTATGTAAATAATAGTAATATGTAGTAAATATTTTGGTTTGTAGTGAACCAAATTAATTTCATCTAAGTAATAGAATTCATATAACATATAACTAATGTTTCAAAAAGAAACATTAATGCCTACACTTTTTTAACAGATCAACTTTCCCGCTATGAAAACTGTCAAATATTTCATACCTCTAGGCTATGCCCGCCCTGGTCCATGGCCCTTTACGGGGCCTCGGTGTGGGCGCGTGGTTTGGCGCGGCTTGCCGTCCACCACCTGAACGCGCCCCAAAGGGTGATAGCCGTGAAAATGGTTCGCGGCTACCGCACGATCTCCCGCGAGGCGGCGAGCCTCCTTGCCGGATTGCCGCCATGGGATCTGGAGGCGATAGTCCTCGCGCGCCTGCACGAATGGCGTGCGGAGGCACTGTGCCGTGGGGAAACCCCGCTGCCGCGGCAAGTTGTCGCGCAGCGGACAGACTTCCGGTACGATCTCATGGCGACATGGAGACAGCGACTGTCGCAACCCCGTGCTGGGCACGCCACTATAGCGGCGGTAAGACCCCTCTTTGAGGAGTGGCTTGAGAGACGCCACGGCATCCTCACCTTCCGCCTGACGCAGGTCCTCACCGGACACGGTGTGTTCGG
Organism: Parnassius apollo; assembly: GCA_907164705.1. NCBI lineage: Eukaryota > Metazoa > Arthropoda > Insecta > Lepidoptera > Papilionidae > Parnassius > Parnassius apollo. The sequence goes on along the minus strand of CAJQZP010001449.1, from coordinate 2,519,744 downwards.
GAGGTTCCTGCACCGAATCGGGCGGGAGGAAACGCCCGGGTGCTCCCACTGCGAGGATGGACCGGAGGACACGGTGGAACACACCGTGGAGGTGTGCCCTGCTTGGGCGGAGCACCGCCGCGTCCTCGTAGACCTCTCGCGTCCGGCCCTGGTCGAAGCCATGGTCCGGAACGAGACGGAATGGGATGCCGTCACCACCTTCTGCGAAGCAGTGATGCTAGCGAAGGAGGTGGCGGAGCGGGAGAAGGAGAGAGCAGCAGCTTTCCTCTCCGGCCGCCGCGGGAGACGCCCCGGGCGTCGGGGGCTACGTCGTGGCCCCCGGCCACCGTAGGCGCGGGCCTGTGGACGGCGAGCAATGGGTAGCTCGTCGTCCGTCCGTCTAATGACGACAGGCCGTGTCGACGACGCGTTTTGTTCCACGCGCGCCTCAAAGAGCTGTCAGCAGCGTGAAGGGGCCCGCAAGGGCCGACGCCTGCCGGGGCTGCGGGCTGTTCGAAAGAGATACCGCGGCTCCGGAACGTAAGGGCACTGAAGGAACACGGATGGTTTTTAGTCAGTAAAAGTCTGACACTCCCTTACGCTCCACCCAGAGCGAAAGGGGTCATTAGATGATTTTCCATCCGCAAAAAAAAAAAAAAAAAAAAAGGCTATGCCCACCCTCATTATAAGTACTTATCTTCATCGTCATATCACTAGGTAAGTGCTACAGCAATTTGCATTAATGTTCAATAGTAGAATACGTAGAATGGTAGTGTCCCTCAAATGGACTGGTAGTAAAAGAATCCTACCCCCTACGTAAACACTTCAAATTTGCTTCTTTAAAGAGATATCGATAAAATAAACCGAAGTAAACTTTAGATTGACAAACACTATTTTTAAAGGTAATATTCGATTTGCAAAGATTAATAAAACTGGACCGAAGTTCAATACAACTTTTGAGCTCGTTTTAGTCGGCGCCCGTGTTTGAACTACCTTTTGATTAAAATTTGAGGTTACAGAAATGTTTAATTTCTTCTCTGTCAAACGTTGGATGCGTAGATATAGATGGTGAAACCTCTCGTTTATGTTTTTCGGTGTGGCAACTCCAGCAAATAATTTGCTCCCAAATAATTTGATAAAAATAAATATTGTAATTGATAATTTTCACCTCAAATTTATGTTATATTTGTTAATTAGGAACAATCTGTATTGTGTAATAAACAAAAGTGGTAAATATTTAAATAACAAAATGTTTAGTGCCATAACTTAAAATGACAGCAGGTAACATTGTTTGAACTCTAAAGTTACTGTAATTCTTGTAATCCCCTTTAGTATTTACGATATGTCTCTTAAGTGTTATTGTTGTTTGTGGATTTCATTTTGAATTGTTTTCTTGATAAATTAATTTAAGATCTGTAATAAGAGTCTACTAACAATTATATATTTGCTTACTCTGCTTCTTTGATTTTATTCCATCTTTATTTTCTTTTAAAATACATAGTAAGTTGAACACTTGCAACGCCAAGACGCGCAAGATGGAAAACCAACAACATCTTGTGCTCCAAGAACTCAACGGGTCCAGGGAACAGTGTAAGCTGTTGCTCAAAGAAAGCAATGACAATGAAAAGGTAATAATAATATAATTTCTATAAATACACAACTAAAATATGATATGGTGAAGTTGCATAGAGAGTATACAAGTGTAATAAAGGAAAGGGATCAGATCCATGGTACAGTCGATGAGTTTGACCAATGCAGCAAATAATATGAGGAAGCTCTCAGATTCATTACTGCATTACATTTACGGTTAACTGAATATAATGAGCAGATTTCATAATTCAAATAAATTGTTATATTGATAACTTGCAAGTTCATAGTCTGTTCAATGAAATGCAATAAAGATTTTTAATAAATAAATAAATAAGCGCCAAGTACTATTCATTAATCATAAATTTTAATGCCTTAGTTTTTAACCAAACCGAAATGACTGTACAACAGTAAAAGCAGGAAAAAATATAAAATTAAGAAATATTTTGATTTCTAAGAGAGTTTACTATGAATTTGACAATTTTTCACCGTTTTTTTTGTTGTCATTGTGAGCTATCTGCTTTAGTAAAAGCGTTTTTAAAAGTGCTTTTGTGAAGACCGTTCCTATTCTAGTGTATTATGTTCATTCGAGAATAATTAATGGACGTTTTATCCAACAAAATGAGAGAGCTTTTCGGTTGATGTTTGTCATTTATTTCATGGATTGACCATTGTGTTAATGTTTCTAGGTATGCATGGATGTTATGAATATAAAATATATGTTTAGTAGCGATTTCGTACATAATGCAATAATATATAATGCAATAGTATATAAGTTGTGTTGACAGAATAACTCAATAATTGATTTTTTCCCGACCCGGGATTCTAACTCGAGATCTTTTTGTTTATAATTTAGGGTGACAAACGAGCACACAGTCCACCTGATGGTAAGTGGCCCATAGAGATCTAAATATATCCTCGATTAAGAATAAAAATGCTGATGCGTTGTAACCCATGAGGACCAAGATGGAATGCCTCGTTTCCAGTAAAAAGGGTCGCCGGTTCTCTACACTCACCATACGAAACAGTAACATTAAGCTACTATTTTACGCTGGTATTCTGTGAGAGCGTGGTCTTTCCCCGGTCGAGCCGACCTATTCGTGCTAAAACTATACTACTATTATAACTGCAGCATGGCTCTAGCACGTATAATTTCAAGATCAGCAGTATCATCGATCAACGGGACCATGGACCAACGGGAGCGTTCTCTATCATACGACGTTATCGTGATTAGTGTTGATTGACTTTTGATCCTCATAGAACACGTCAGCCCCCATCGTCATGGGTTCTGTAAAGCACTCGAAACTTCGGGAATATAAAATAATTTAAAAAAACGTGATTAAAATATGTTAAAACTAGTTTCATTTTGTGGAATAATTTTTGTTCAATATAGATTACAAGAATACTTATTGAAAGTCATTTAGGCAGGCTTCCTCCAACTTTTAGAACCTTCTTTCTGGGAAAAACCAGGAAGAAACCTAGTAGGACTTTATTTAAACATTAATTTACAATATAATACTACGTTGCAATTTTTGTTTAATGTTATAGAACATAAATTTTGGGTAATAATATTACTAGACAAGTTTTATTATAAACTCATATTAATTAAGATAATAATTAAGATTGTTAAAAGTGTCGAGTGTTTGCGACTTCACGGTGATATTTGTTTGTTCCGATAAAAATTATTTGAAACGTTAATGAAACCGCAAACAATTTATTACTATACTTATTTAAAGATTTATCTGAGGAACATAATTAATTGCTTTAAGGAGGTCTAATTACGTTCTTCGGACTGAGGCGAAGAATTTAATTATTTTGTTCATAACGAAAACAGGGGAGACACTCAAGGAAAATACCCTGTACGTCAGTAACCCGTGTTTAATCTCCGACGGCACTTATGAATTTGATAATTGTAATTTTAAGCGGTGGTTTACCACGTGCTCTTAGTGAAGGAAAACATCGTGACGTAATTCGTATGTATCAGACATAAAATACTTTGAAGACATGGACTAAGTGGTTGGACTTTTATATGTCAAGGGGTTCGTCTAGGTAGATACCGTTTTACCTATATATGTCGCCAGATAGCAGCGCTAGCACTGCTCCGTTCAGGTCTGAAGGGTACAGAGACTCAGTTTAATAACAGATTCACATTATGATTTCTTATATTTACGCGAACACTACACATTGAAATAATACTAGTTTTTACGGAATTTATCGCGTATATTTAACTTTTTAATTACCCGACGTTTCGAGAGCTTTACAGCACCCATGGTCAGGGGAAGGACTGAGATGTTCAACGTCCAGATGTCATTTAGCCGCGGTTACCATAGATTAAAATTTAACTTTTGTTCCGATCTACACAGTATGAACTTATGGTACCATGAAGTCTTGCAGTTGTATGCTTGGGTTGGGATTTAATTTTATATATTATAGGATCCCAAGCAGATGGTAGCACCCAGCCATCTTCTCTATTGAAATTAGGATTTTTTTTGATTTCAATAGCCTCGCGAATCATCCTTGGAAGGAATCGGTGTTCTTTAGCGAGGATTTGTGGTCTATCAAATCTGATGTAGTGACGGGGGCGATCCTGTACGTGTTCACAGACTGCAGACTTCCAGGAGCGTCGATTCTTCACAACAGCTATATTTTCTTTAACGCGGGTTTTAATTGATCTTTTAGTTTGTCCTATGTAGGAGAGACCACATTCACAATCAAGCTTGTACACTCCTGCATCTTGCAGAGGGACGTTACACTTGACTGATGGTAAAAACTGACCAATCTTCTTCGGCGGCTTGAAGTATGTTTTGATGGAAGCGCGCTTCAAGATGTAGCCAATCTTGTCAGTGACTCCTCTAACATATGGCAGTACAGCAGGTACACGCTCGACTGTGGCCGGCTTCACTCGTTCTCTGTGACGTAGGCGCGGGACCCGAAGCTTGTTGTCATGCAAAACTTGCTTGACATGTTGGAGCTCGGCAGCCAGGTGTTTACTGTCACAGATCCCTCGTGCTCTCTGAAACAAAGATTTACCCACGGTAGCTAACTGTGAAGGATGGTGGTGAGAATCACCGTTTAAATATCTATCTGTATGGGTCTTTTTTCTATACACAGTATGGCTCAAGGTGTTATCAGGGTTTCCTGATAACACCTTGAGCCATCCCGTTCTCCTACATAGGACAAACTAAAAGATCCATTAAAACCGGCGTCAAAGAACATATAGCTGATGTGAAGAATCGACGCTCCGGGAAGTCTGCAGTCTGTGAACATGTACAGGATCGCCCCCGTCACTACATCAGATTTGATAGACCACAAATCCTCGCTAAAGAACACCGATTCCTTCCAAGGATGATTCGCGAGGCTATTGAAATCAAAAAACATCCTAATTTCAATAGAGAAGATGGCTGGGTGCTACCATCTGCTTGGGATCCTATAATAAATAAAATTAAATCCCAACCCAAGCATACAACTGCAAGACTCCATGATACCATAAGTTCATACTGTGTAGATCGGAACAAAAGTTAAATTTTAATCTATGGTAACCGCGGTTAACTATGACAGCTGGACGTTTGAACATCTCAGTCCTTCCCGTGACCATGGGTGCTGTAAAGCTCTCGAAACGTCGGGTAATTAAAAAGTTAAATATACGCGATAAATTCCGTAAAAACTAGTATTATTTCAAGATTCACATTATTTAATCTCAACAGAGACTATCCGTCTGCGCAGCATTATAGTGCACGATGGGAGTAGAGAGAGCGTGCTTGTGAATATACGCAAGTACGCTCTCTCTACTCCCTCACTCTTATAAGACGGATATCCGAAACGACCGGAGACAGATCAAACTCAAGACCGACGGTTTTATGTGCTTTCCTTGACTCAGGGGCAAAGAATATCCTGTCTCCGGGCAGCTGTTGAGAATTCCTTGTTGAAAAACCTAATAACTGATTCTGGCTCGACCTGGAATTCGAACTCATGACCACTAGACTAACAAGGCGGACAGTGCTAAGAAGGTAACTTCAATACAAATGAAACACATAAATTACCAGTTACATGTACAATTATTCTGGTTGTTTACATTACATTACCAACTGATTGTTTGTAGCCCGTGTTGCTACAACATTGGAGAACGGAAACGCTCGTTGCGTTTTCATTAGTATATGTTGTGTCGGAGCAATTAATCATGTTAACAGAGCTAACACTTCGGATTCGACTCTCCTTAATTTGGCAATGTATTACTTGTTCCAAATGTACTCTAATGTTTGCAAAATGTAATAGATTACATAATAATATTTAAATCGACAAGATAAAGTTAGGAAAATAAAAAGCGCACGCTTCATAATCTCATTTGATTATATAAAAACTAAAGATCACCGCTGAACAAAGGCTTCCTGCATAGATTGCGTCGGGGATATTTGCCATAATTGCCAAGCTTGGCAAGCTGGTTGGCAAATGCAGTCTTTTTGTTTTTAGTCTTTATTAAGAAGACGCTGCTGCCCATTTCATAATCTGTTTCCCTCTGTCGCCCTTACGACACCCAAGGGATGATATGGGACACTGTATATTTTTACACCGCCACTATACGGTTGGTATTTCCCAAGAGATTGTTTCGCCACTTAGTTAGGCCATATCTCATTTAAATTTAAAGTGCAATTGCATCCCCAGGGGTGGATAAATGGCAGATAACATAAAATATCTTATCACAACACTTTACTTATTACTATTAGGTAGCTAGCACGAGGTATTGGTTTCTCAGTAGCTGGTTAAAATGGTGTTACCACTCCAATTAGTGCTACTGAATTATTAAATGATTTCATTCATTTTAGAATTTTTAAGAAGGTTTTCTGTTTTTTTACGGGTTTTTAAGGTTATTTTTTAATTCGCTAAAAGATTCGAATCATTCGAGTAACCTTTATATGTAAATATCGTTAACCATCTGTGTTCTGATGGAGTATGCCACATCCCAGCCGCTATAATCTCAGTTGCTAGATATGCGGTGCTGTACTCTAATTAGTGCTGTTGAATTAGTTAAATGGCTAATCCTAAGCGTGTTATATATTTGCAAAGTACGTTTGGGTTTTTACAGCCCACTTCGGTTGGTAGTCATGTTGTATATATTTCTAGGCTTAAAACAGTCGAAAGGGAAACATGACCCACATACACACATTTCATTAAAAATAAGTAGTTTATTCAATCGTTCTTTACAGTCTCCTAAAAGTTCACTGCTGAACATAGGCCTCCCCTATTGATTGTCTCCTAAGGAAATTATTTGCCATAGTTGCCACGCTTGGCAAGTGAGTTGTCAACGGCAGTTTTTTATTCTTACTTTTACTTTCAGGAAGCTGTTGCTGCCCATCTCCTGATTCAGTTTGCCTCTGGCGCCTTTTAAAACACCCACCGTCACCACATGGTGAGTGCACACTTGTAGAATTACGTACTTATTTTTTTGCATGTCTTATAAGACCCATTTGAATACTTGGAATATCATATTTCACGAATAAACTTAATAAGGATAAAAGAAGTCCAGTCCAAAGGAAAAGAGAGCCAATATATTAACAGATTGTGGGCATTTCATCTTAGCACACAAAGGTGACATATCTTATTCCCTTATTTTGTTTCAAAGTGATAACTGGACGATAAGTTACAGTAGCCACCTTCCACAACGTAGAATCTAAGATCGTTTGTCAATTCACTTTTATAAATAAGAAAATCACAATTTTAAATATGGAATATAAATTGCGCGCATCATGGCCGCTTCTGATTCCCTCGTTACGCTAACAAGAGTTCATCAATAGCTAATTCACAGTACGGCTGTAAAAGCCTGAATATTAAACTGCTGCATCGAACTAAATTTAATTTATTTAACTACAAATTAAATTGACTGGCCTGTTGGTCTAGTGGTTAGTGACCCTGACTGCTATGCCGGAGGTCGTGGGTTCGATTCCCACCCAGGACAAATGTTTGTGTGATGAGCACGATCATTTGTTCTGTGTCTGGGTGTAATTTATCTATAATATTTATGTATTTAGAAATATATAAGTATGTTTATCAGTTGTCTAGTACCCATAACACAAGCTCTGCTTAGCTTGGGACTAGATAGCGTTGTGTGTGATAGTTGTGGTAATATTATCAAACAATATAGGATTCATAGTTCCCTTGCTGAATTAATTATCTGCGTTATACGTGGGGAGCTTTCGATTGTTTTCCACTAACACAGTCGTTAAGACTTCCGTGCGCGGGTTGTACTCATTTTTCTTCGTTGTTTTTAAAACAAAGGCCTTTTCTAAAATGTGCAAGCAGCTAAAGAGTTGCTACTCCCTATTTATATTAAGTGGACGGGCCGATGTACAAGGACGTAGCCCACGCTCATTTAATTATCCTTCCGATTAACAATTTGTGATACTTCGGATACACATTATACGTTTTTATTTGCGTCATACAGCCAACAGTGAAGTCTCCCAAGTTTATCGCGGTTCCCCATTTCGTTTTATTTATTTCAAAACCAGAAACACACCTGCCGTTACTGTGTAGTGACGGTGTAAGAATATCCACTACAAATGTCATCCCGTGAGGGTCGTAAGGGCCGACAGTGGGAAACAAATCAGGAAATGAGCAGTAGAGTCTTCCTAATAACGACTAAAATAAAGAAACTGCAGTTGCCAACCCGCTTGCGAAGCGTGGCAACTGTGGCAAATATACCACCCAAGAGGCAATCTATGGGGGAGGTGCATGTTCAGCAGTGGACTTTAATACGTTCTAACGGAAACGGTATACGATAAACAGTAATGGACTTCCTCATAAAATACGTTATTGAGCGCAACCACGAGCCACCATAGAGGCGCCACTTAGGAAGGAGGTGTAATATTTGGCAGATTTCATGGTGAGGTTAATTCAATTTATAAAGAAAGTGTGAAGATTAATGTTACTTTCTGAAATATTAGTAATATTTTATATTAAATTAGATTAGAAATAGATAAACTAAACCGTTAACAATTCCGAAAATTAGGAGAAATAAAAAAGTTTAAAATGTGTAATAAATGAAAGAATATAGGAGTGAACCATTGTTAAAAGTTTATTTACCCTATCTTTGACTAAACTAAACTTTGATAAAATCGTAAAAATTAAGACCACCTTAGTTTAGGCCCAACTAGCGACATCTGGTGAGTGTAAGGTTAGCTCTCATTCAAGAAATGTCTGAAGTTGATTTCTCTCTTTTCACTAAATGATTTTAGCAAGAGACAGTTATATTGATAATTAGTACTTAATTTAAGTAAGCGATAGTTAACAATTATAAATTATGCTGTAAAGTCCATTATATTTAGAGCAATCGTATTAATCAAGCTAATTTAAGTTACATTTCAGCGTGTTCAAATGGGCAGTACGCCAACAGCTAGGCAATTATAAATATTAGTAACAAGCTTGAAATTTAAATGTACGATTTTTCAACAACATAAATTCATTCCCCTCAATTCAGAATTCGCTAGTGCGTATAAAATTAAAGCGCTATAAATTTACAATGTATACGTCTTAGTAATAAAATTTAAATGTACGTCTGTTATATCGAAATAGAGGGCTTCGAATAAGATCAGCTCTGCTAATTCCCATTTGATCAGCGTGACCGACATAGCCCAACAGATTGGTAAACTGAAGTAGCAATGGGCCGGCTATGTAACTCGAACAACCGACAACCTGTGGGAAAGAAAGGTTCTATAGTAGCAACCTCGTATCTGGAAGCAAAGTGTAGGGCGCCCGCCCCCTCCCCAGCCACTAGATGGAGTGACCACCTGGTAAGAAATACAGGAAGTCGATAAGTGCAAGTGGCTCAGGACAATGCTTTGTGGCATTCCTTGGGAGAGTCATATGTTCAGCAATGGACTTGGAAAGTACAGTAATGATGAATGATGATAATGATAAATGATGATGAGGGATGATGATAATGATGAACCTGCTCAAAGCATTCACTTTTACTCAACTTTAGTACAGTGATAACATTACTAAGGCGGTTGCAGAGAACTTAAACAAATTATAAAAGTAAACATATTTACACATATCTAAATACCATTGTAGAATGAAATAACTATAATATTGCTTATCATTTAATTTTTTCTATATTCATTTCCCGTATTCATTTCTATGATCATTTAGTTATTTTCTATATTCTGTGTACCAAAAATTCTATGTGACCAAAATAACTGTTATCGATATATAACAATATAACTGCCATTGATATATAACAATATGAGTAAAAATTGAGTGTAATAATGTCTAAGATAAACAAAGTAGGGGCATATTTTTAATTTCTTTTAATTGTATTTTTTATTCATAAATATAAATCGATTAAAATAACGACACAAAAACCTTGTGCATTCTATAAATTACTAGCGATCTGCCACTGCTTCGCACGGGTGATTTCTGGATCTCAACAGTAGCGCCACCTGCAGCGTCTAAATGTGAATAAACACACACAAAATATTTCATCTAAATCGGTTGGATGATTTCAAAGTCTATAACGGACATATTCAAAAACTTTTTTGTGTTATATAAAGATCGATAGATGTTGAGATAAATGCCAAAAAAGAAAATCACAAAATCTGTACCCGTGTTGTAGTGGAGTAATATATATGTATTATATTTACATTGTAAACCGAAGCGTGTAGAATATCCACTACCTCATATCGTCCCGTGGCTGTCGTATAAGGCGACAGAGGGAAATTAAAACGGGGGATGGGCTGCAGAATCTTTTTGATAACAGTTCAAAATTATTTAAAAAAAACTACTGTGTTAACTATGGAAAACTCCCCTATACATGGAAATCTATGGTAAAATCTATGGACCCAAGTTCAGCAGTGAAATTTTACATACATACATAAATACATAAACACTCACGCCTGTCACCCAGAGGGGTACGCAGAGACTACAGACTTCCATTTGGCACGATCCTGACATACCTTTCTCGCCTCTTCCACATCCATATACCTACGCATACATGCTCGTCGGTTAAGGGTACTCCTAATTTGGCCCGTTTTCAATAAATCGCCAATTTGGTCGATAAATTTTTGCCTAGAACGTCCCTTTCCGACTCTGCCATTCACTTCTGCCATATAAATTTGTTTTTGTCACTCTTTCCTCATTCATTCTTTCCACATGACCAAACCACCGAAGCATTCCTTTCTTAATCCTGGTCACCGCATCATCTTGCAAACCACACTCTTCTCTTATTACACAATTTCTTACCCTGTCGCTCAGATTCAGCCCTAACATACTCCTTAGCGACCGCATTTCTACTGCGTTGATTCTACTCTCATGTTCTTCTTCTGCCACACCCAACTTTCACTACCATACGTTAAAGTAGGGACTAATACAGCACTGTGAATTGCCATACGTGCCTTTTTTTGACACATTTTGACTCTTCACAATAGAGTGTAGAGCCCCATTTACTCTATTTCCCGCATTCACTGGTCGTTCTATATCCTTATCATATCTCCCATCCCTGCTAAATACGCAGCCCAAATATACAAACTCATCTACTTGCTCGATCAACTCCCCTTCTATTCTTATTTCACAAATCGTTTTACTTTCTTCTCTTTCAAAAAACCATAACCTTCGTCTTACTTGCGTTTACTTTCATACCCCTTTCTTTTAATGATCTGTTCATTAATGTAACCATCATTTGCAACTCGGCCGCCGACGACGCAAGAATAACTTGATCATCGGCGTACAAAAGGCATTTGACGGTTAACTCACCCATTCTTAATCCGCATTCTTCAACTTTCAAATTTTGCAAACAACTGTCCATAAATAGGTTGAACAGCCACGGGGAAGCCACACAGCCCTGTCTGACACCTTTATGGATGTCAAACCAGTCCGAGTAGACCCCGTTGATCCTAACACAAGCACTAGAGTCTCTATAAAGAGACTCCAATGCCTGTATCAAGCCAGCGCTCAACCCAAATGAGTTCAGTGTTTGCCATAGCAAATCCCTATCCACTCTGTCATAGGCCTTTTCCAAGTCCATGAACGCACAAAAAACCTTTTGGTTTTTGGCCTTGAGAAACTTCTCCGCGATCATGCACATGGAAAATACTTGATTTGTACATCCCATTCCCTTTCTAAATCCCGCTTGCACATCCCAAATTTTTCCATCGGTTTCTTTCATGACCCTTTCAATCAGTACCTTAGCATACAGTTTTCCCACAATGCTAAGAAGGCTGATGCCACGGTAGTTTTTACAGTCCTGCTGCGAACCTTTTCCTTTATATACTGGGACTATCACGGCTTTGCACCAGTCTACCGGTACCCGCTTCAGTTCCCAGCATAAATTAAACAAGGTGTGCAGCAGGCTTGCCACAACTTCCTCTCCAGCCCTTAGCATTTCGAGTGAAACTCTATCATATCCGGCAGCCTTACCTGCTTTCATGCTTTTCATTGCTTTCATTATTTCATCTATACTTATCTTGCTACCTCTTTCCTCTTTTTTCGGAGTTTCTACTTAACTTAGTACACACGTTGTCTCCTCACTCATAAACACGCTTTCAAAATATTCCTTCCATCTCTTTAAACTCAAAACTTCATCATTCTGAATATAGCCATTCTCGTCTCTTATAGCATTCATCATAGGCTGTTTTGAATGTCCCCTGGCAGTTCTTACAAGTTTCCAGAACATTTTAATATTTGACTGGAAGTTATCCGATATTCTTCTATCATTCTTATCCGTTCTTTCTTGCTTTTTTCTTTCAACTACTTCTTTTACTCCCTTATTAAGATGCCTAAAGACTGCCTGAAATTTTCTAATGTAATAAATTTTATTTATCAATATTCCTCTTTTGGATTTCCAATATATCCCTGTAAAAAGTGTTTCGTGGTTTTATTGATTGATATTTTTATTTAAACAACATAGGGTTGTGCATCACCCCTTGTCGGGGCTCAAAAATCGATTGTAGGTTATGTACTTTCTCTCTGGATTTAATCATTTTACTTTTCATTTTTAATTTACATTTCTGATTTTATCAGTTACAACAAAAATGCAGTTTGGCAGTTACTAGCCAAAGACTTTTTCAAGAAAGTAGTGCATTCCATAAGAATTATGTGGATCTTCAATTTTAAGAGCACACGAAACAGGCTGTGTCTATTAACTCCGCAGAAAGAGATGCTGTTTTGTAATGATTACTATCACACCGATTTATTACGTCCCTGCCTGAAATAGGCTTATCAGGAAGATTTTCTATAAACGATTTGTTGTTGTATGTTTGACTTTTGTAACTGTTGCACTTCTTCTTAAATTGTTGCACTTCTTGGTAAACTTCATACAGGAGATAGCAATGAACGCATAGCGTCTCTATTAGATATAGCTTCATCGACTGTGTTCAAAAACTTTAATATTTTAAGTCAGTGCTTTGAAGAGCAATACATTCAACTGCATCATATAATGGCAAATAACTTATTTATACAACAAGTTACTCAATATAACTTGACAGTATCAAATCGTTTATTTGGTAATCCAGACATGGATCCTGAATTTATAACTGTCATAGGTAGTTAATAGGCAGTATTGATGATACATATATTTATGTGTAAAAAAAGGATTAATTACTTGTACTAGAAGCAAATATAGAGATTGTTTTAGTATCATAACGTAATTCAGCCAATTTTACTTATGTGCTGTATTGGTTTATATCCTTGATATTTTTGGACCATACCTTGTGGCAGAATCGCATGCTTCTTTAATGCTTAGACTGCTTTGTGGTTGACTGTGCAAAAACGAATATTATCTTGTCATCTACCATTAGGCACTTAATATAAAATAATATTTTTATATACTTAATGAATCCAGTAAAAATAAAAAGTCTGATAACTTGCATACAGTCAAATATTTACAACTTCTTTGTTCGATCAACACAAGCTGATTAATTGTGTATTTTTATTTAATCCACAAGTAGAGATGACAAAATGATAACAACATATGGAAATATGCTTTATGTGTATTAAAAAAAATTATCATGATCTAAGGTACCTGACCTTGATTAGTCAATTTTTACCATCCATCAAATGTAACATTCCTCTACAAGATGCAGGTGTGTAAAAGCTAGATTGTGAATGTGGTCTCTCTTACATAGGTCAAACAAAAAGATCTATAAAAACCCGCGTGAAGGAACAGCAGCGCCGACGCTCCGGGAAGTCTGCAGTCTGCGAACATGTTCAAGATCGTCCCCACCATTACATAAGATTTGATAAACCCCAAATCGTCGCAAAAGAACACCGATTCTTACCAAGGATGATACGCGAGGCTATTGAAATTAAAAAAACATCCCAATTTCAATAGAGAAGATGGGTGGGTGCTGCCACCTGCTTGGGATCCTATAATTAACAAAATTAAACCGAAACCCAAGAATACCACTGCAAGACTTCAAGATACTACAAGCTTGTTTTGCTTAAATCGGACCAAAAATTAATATTCAAAAAACTGAACATAGTCGGACTAACTATGACATTGGGACGTCAAACTTCTCTGTCCCCCGTGACCATGGGTGCTGTAAAGCACCCGAAACGTCGGGATAATAAAAATATATTATAGTTGTGGTTAAAACGCGATAAAATCCGTAAATAATAGTTTTATTTAATTCAATATTAAAATCTTTTCATTGAAAATGTCTATCTGATTCCTAAAAATATCAAAAATGAACATAGTTTTTGGGTTTAGCGGTGTTTGAAATGTAAATTATTTGTTAATCAATACATACTTAGACTGCAAAAAATATAAAAAAAATAAAAATAAGTATTATTACATACATATAAACATTCTTTACAATATTCATCACCTTTTTTCAGGTGGACCGCTTAGAATAAATGGGTATGCCTTGCAGACTGAAAGCTTGCAGAACTGTACATAGGCGGAAACAAAATGACAAGAGAAATATGGAAATGCAATGTATTGATATCGGAAACAAAAGTTTTATTTCATAGCAGTTGTCGTTGAAAACGTCCTTCTGATTCATAACTAAATCTGTGATAACCATGTTATCATCAATTTATTTTGGCGTTAATGATGTTTCAGATTTATATTGTACCCCCACTGTTCTTGTCTCTCATATACATATAATTAATAATTAAATAATAATATGATAATGATTAATAATTATAAGTACAAATACATGTGTTTGCTGTAGCCCATAAACATCTACATCTATCCTCGATTACGAATAAAAATGCGTTGTCACCCACGAGGACCAAGATGGAATGCCTCGTTTACAGTAAAAAGGGTCGCCGGTTCTCTACATTCACCATGAGAAACACAGCAGCATTAAGCTAATATTTTACGTTGGTATTCTCTGAGAGCGTGAACCTTCCCCAGTCACAAAAGGCATTTGACGGTTAACTCACCCATTCTTAATCCGCATTCTTCAACTTTCAAAGTTTGCAAACAACTGTCCATAAATAGGTTCAACAGCCACGGGGAAGCCACACAGCCCTGTCTGACACCTTTATGGATGTCAAACCAGTCCAAGTAGACCCCGTTGATCCTAACACAAGCACTAGAGTCTCTATAAAGAGACTCCAATGCCTGTATCAAGCCAGCGCTCAACCCAAATGAGTTCAGTGTTTGCCATAGCAAATCCCTATCCACTCTGTCATAGGCCTTTTCCAAGTCCATGAACGCACAAAAAACCTTTTGGTTTTTGGCCAGAAACTTCTCCGCGATCATGCGCATGGAAAAGACTTGATCTGTACATCCCATTCCCTTTCTAAATCCCGCTTGCACATCCCAAATTTTTCCATCAGTTTCTTTCATGACCCTTTCAATCAGTACCTTAGCATACAGTTTTCCCACAATGCTAAGAAGGCTGATGCCACGGTAGTTTTTACAGTCCTGCTGCGAACCTTTTCCTTTATATACTGGGACTATCACGGTTTTGCACCAGTCTACCGGTACCCGCTTCAGTTCCCAGCATAAATTAAACAAGGTGTGCAGCAGGCTTGCCACAACTTCCTCTCCAGCCCTTAGCATTTCGAGTGAAACTCTATCATATCCGGCAGCCTTACCTGCTTTCATGCTTTTCATTGCTTTCATTATTTCATTATACTTATCTTGCTACCTCTTTCCTCTTCTTTCGGAGTTTCTACTTAACTTAGTACACACGTTGTCTCCTCACTCATAAACACGCTTTCAAAATATTCCTTCCATCTCTTTAAACTCAAAACTTCATCATTCTGAATATAGCCATTCTCGTCTCTTATAGAATTCATCATAGGCTGTTTTATGTCCCCTGGCAGTTCTTACAAGTTTCCAGAACATTTTAATATTTGACTGGAAGTTATCCGATATTATTCTATCATTCTTATCCGTTCTTTCTTGCTTTTTTCTTTCAACTACTTCTTTTACTCTCTTATGTCTAAAGACTACCTGAAATTTTCTAATGTAATAAATTTTATTTATCAATATTCCTCTTTTGGATTACCAATATATCCCTGTAAAAAATGTTTCGTGGTTTTATTGATTGATATTTTTATTTAAACAACATAGGGTTGTGCATCACCCCTTGTCGGTGCTCAAAAATCGATTGTAGGTTATGTAATTTCTCTCTGGATTTAATCACTTTACATTTCATTTTTAATTTACATTTCTGATTTTATCAGTTACAACAAAATGCAGTTTGGCAGTTACTAGCCAAAGTATTTTTCAAGAAAGTAGTGCATTCCATAAGAATTATGTGGATCTTCAATTTTAAGAGCACACGAAACAGGCTGTGTCTATTAACTCCGCAGAAAGAGATGCTGTTTTGTAATGATTACTATCACACCCTGCCTGAAATAGGCTTATCACGAAGATTTTCCATAAACGATTTGTTGTTGTATGTTTGACTTTTGTAACTGTTGCACTTCTTCTTAAATTGTTGCACTTCTTGGTAAACTTCATACAGGAGATAGCAATGAACGCATAGCGTCTCTATTAGATATAGCTTCATCGACTGTGTTCAAAAACTTTAATATTTTAAGTCAGTGCTTTGAAGAGCAATTCATTCAACTGCATCATATAATGGCAAATAACTTATGTATACAACAAGTTACTCAATATAACTTGACAGTATCAAATCGTTTATTTGGTAATCCAGACATGGATCCTGAATTTATAACTGTCATAGGTGGTTAATAGGCAGTATTGATGACACATATATTTATGTGTAAAAAAGGATTAATTACTTGTACTTGAAGCAAATATAGAGATTGCTTTAGTATCATAACGTAATTCAGCCAATTTTACTTATGTGCTGTATTGGTTTATATCCTTGATATTTTTGGACCATACCTTGTGGCAGAATCGCATGCTTCTTTAATGCTTAGACTGCTTTGTGGTTGACTGTGCAAAAACGAATATTATCTTGTCATCTACCATTAAGCACTTAATATAAAATAATATTTTTATATACTTAATGAATCCAGTAAAATTAAAAAGTCTGATAACTTGCATAGAGTCAAGTATTTACAACTTCTTTGTTCGATCAACACAAGCTGATTAATTGTGTATTTTTATTTAATCCACAAGTAGAGATGACAAAATGATAACAACATATGGAAATATGCTTTATGTGTATTAAAAAAAATAGTCTTGATCTAATACAGGTACCTTGATTAGTAAATTTTTACCATCCATCAAATGTAACATTCCTCTACAAGATGCAGGTGTGTAAAAGCTAGATTGTGAATGTGGTCTCTCCTACATAGGTCAAACAAAAAGATCTATAAAAACCCGCGTGAATTTTCAGATTCTTACCAAGGATGATACGCGAGGCTATTGAAATTAAAAAAACATCCCAATTTCAATAGAGAAGATGGGTGGGTGCTGCCATCTGCTTAGGATCCTATAATTAACAAAATTAAACCGAAACCCAAGAATACCACTGCAAGACTTCAAGATACTACAAGCTCGTTTTGCTTAAATCGGACCAAAAATTAATATTCAAAAAACTGAACATAGTCGGACTAACTATGACATTGGGACGTCAAACTTCTCTGTCCCCCGTGACCATGGGTGCTGTAAAGCACCCGAAACGTCGGGATAATAAAAATATATTATAGTTGTGGTTAAAACGCGATAAAATCCGTAAATAATAGTTTTATTTAATTTAATATTAAAATCTTTTCGTTGAAAATGTCTATCTGTTTCCTAAAAATATCAAAAATGAACATAGTTTTTGGGTTTAGCGGTGTTTGAAATGTAAATTATTTGTTAATCAATACATACTTAGACTGCAAAAAATATAAAAAAAATAAAAATAAGTATTATTACATACATATAAACACTCTTTACAATATTGATCACCTTTTTTTCAGGTGGACCGCTTAGAATAAATGGGTATGCCTTGCAGACTGAAAGCTTGCAGAACTGTACATAGGCGGAAACAAAATGACAAGAGAAATATGGAAATGCAATGTATTGATATCGGAAACAAAAGTTTTATTTCATAGCAGTTGTCGTTGAAAACGTCCTTCTGATTCATAACTAAATCTGTAATAACCATGTTATCATCAATTTATTTTGGCGTTAACGATGTTTTAGATTTATATTGTACCCCCACTGTTCTTATCTCTCATATACATATAATTAATAATTAAATAATAATATGATAATGATTAATAATTATAAGTACAAATACATGTGTTTGCTGTGGCCCATAAACATCTACAACTATCCTCGATTACGAATAAAAATGCGTTGTCACCCACGAGGACCAAGATGGAATGCCTCGTTTACAGTAAAAAGGGTCGCCGGTTCTCTACACTCACCATGAGAAACACAGCAGCATTAAGCTAATATTTTACGTTGGTATTCTCTGAGAACGTGAACCTTCCCCAGTCGACCCAAATATACGTAAAAAATCTTTGAAGAAATGAAAATAATTATTAATACAGTGATATTATGCATTGTGTTTTTATTCTAAACACAACCAGTTCAAAACATCTAACTTGCTATTTATTTATTATTGTTTAAAATCACAAATGGGTATGCAGTTTTAACCCTTCAAGCAAAGAATATATACACTACGCGAACTTCAAGCGCCATAAAAATCCCATGCAGTCGCATGTGCCCGTCAAATACCGAGTAAATAAATAGAGAGACCACACCCACCCACAGCACCGTTTTAAAACCATTAAAACTTATATTTAGAGACTACTTTTCTATAAAAAGTATAACATCATAAAATCTATAAAAAATTCTCTATCATGTTGTCTAAAAGTCAAAAAGTCAAAAAGACTTTCCATCAATCTTAAAGTACTTATAAATGGCGAATGTACCTACAACTTACTTTTATACTATTAGTTATTGAACAGTGTAATATTTTAAGTTAGTGTTATATCATTATAAGACATTATTCTACATCATTTAATTACAAAAATGCCTTGATCATCTAACGACACCATTGAACACTTTCATACCTATACTTTTAATAGGATGAACCGATTTTAATTAAACATAGCTTAAATGTAGAACAAAGATACGCTTCACAATTTTTTAACGTTTATTTTGATGTATTTGAAGTCAGTACTTTATATATAATACGTTAACAAGCAAACAGACAGCTAGGCAGGTAATTCTAAAAATGATAGACATGTATTCAATTACATATTTTTAGTCCCTCTCAATCAATTTTGTTACAAAAATATAGAATGTACAGGCATCTGTAATTTACAATTTTATTTTATGTATAAATAATATTAATAATATGTTATAATATTTACATAATCACTATAAGCTAAAATGATGGATGAACCGTGGTAGCTCAGATGGTTAACGTTCGCTGTAATATTACAGAACGCGAGTAACCCGGGTTCGATCCCCGCCGGCACCAATGAAATTGTTAATTGCAATTTTAAGTGCTGATTTACCACGTGCTCGGCGGTGAAGGAAAACATCGTGAGGAAACCTGTATGTCTGAGGAATAAGATAAAAAATATTTCTAAGACATGTGAAGTTCGCCAACACGCATTCGGGCGGCGCGGCGGACACTTCCTTGCCCTAAAACCCTCTCAGAAATGAGGGGAGGCCTGTGTTCAGCAGTGGGACGTATATAGGCTGTAACATTACATTACATATATAAGCTACAATGCCATAACGATAAAAACTAGTTACATTTAAAATACGATGTTCATAGGATGCAGTAGCCAGCCACTATGAAATGTACATTTAGCTTATTTTTCACGCTATTATTAAAAAAACGTAAAATAACACGCTACAGATCACAAAGATGTTAAATCACACATTTTAATTTTTTGAAAATTATAGAATAAACAGTAAGATAATTAACTTAGAGAAGCTCAACAACTTAACTTAGAGATTAAAGTTATTTGAGCGATAAAACGTTGGTTAGAGTTTGAGACTTTGATAACACGGCCTCGGCCTTTTTTACTTTATTAATAAAATTCGTTATAATTATTCTAGAATAAACCAATCGATTTATTTTATAGAATAAGAGTGGCAAATAAGCACACAGTCTGCCTGATGGTTAGTTGAGATGCTGTGGCCTATAGAAATTTATTCTCAATAAGAAATCGAAGCGCCCCCTGTAACCCATGAGGATTAAGATGGAATGCCGCGTTTTCAGTAAAAAATATCTGCGGTACTCTATACTCACCATCCGAAACACAGCAGCATTAAGCGGCTATTTTCTGCAAGAGCGTGGTTTTCTTCCGGTCGAGCCGACCCATTCGTACGACGACCATAGTGTAGTTGGCAGCAGCTATAGTATGGTTGTGACTGAAACATAAACAATGAATGTTTTATTTTATTTTATGTATTTGTGTCACAACACATAACTTATAAATTTTAGCTTTCTGCAGTCTTTTCAACACGAACTTTAAAAGTTAAAGTTAAATTAAGAGCGGAGGTACCTAACACAAGCTCCTTGCTTTAAAGGTATTCTCCAGATCATGTATGTTAAAACATTGTGTAATTGAAATAAACATTTTTAATTAAAAATAATAATAATAATAATAAAATAATTAATAGTCTACACACGTTCTACCGTCGCGCACAGGCCTCCTCTCATATCTGAGAAGGTGTTAGGGCAAGGAAAGATCCGCCACGCTGCCACGTATCGTATTGTCGAACTTCACATGTCTTTGAAATATTTTTATCCTATTTCACAGACATGCAGGTTTTCTGACGATGTTTTCCTTCACCTCCGATTATGGGTAAAGCAGCACTTAAAATTGCAATTAACAATTTCACTCAAATACAAATTTTAACTATTCCAAATCTTAAACCCCTCCGTGTGCGCAATATGCAAAAGTCTTACAAAAATATCGTCTCGTATTATTATCTAGATTAGCTATCTTTCATTTAAGTAACTTAATCTAAACATATAATGGTTTCACATACATCGCAGTTAGATCCGATGAAACATTTTTAATCGGATTATATTTTTTGTATTCGAAATCTGATCAAAAAAGAGATTAAAAATCAATCTCGTCGACGTTATGTAGTGATTTGTGGTTATTAAATATTAACTGGTGACTGAGAGAAATGTACATACAAAATAATAAATACATCAATATACGGATTCATGGCGCAGTGGTTTAGCATTGAGTTATGGCGCTGAGGGCTGTGGGTTTGGGAGAAGTATTTGTATGGCCTTCAGATAATTGTTCCGGGTCTGGATGTGTAAATCCTAGTGTGGGTGTAATATTTTAACTAAAAAAATGAATAACTGAAGAACATTTAAAAAAAATCGCTTCTGCATTAATATATTAAAATTATGGCTTTTAGTTTTAAAATATGAGAATGACTTTGGAAAAGTAATAAATACCTTTATTTAAGAAAAATCTGATTATTTTGTTTCAAAACATTAATGTTGGACGAATGGGTTGGCTCGACCGGAGAAGGACTACGCTCTCACAGAAGACCAGCGTGAAATAGTAGCGTAATGCTGCTGTGTTTCATATGGTGAGTGTAGAGAACCGGAGATCATTTTTACTGAAAAACAGGCATTCCATCTTAGTCCTCACGGAAGCATAGATGTAGTTGTCTGTGGGCCATAGCCTGCACTTACTATCAGGTGGACTGTGTGCTCGTTTGTCACCCTGTCCTATAAAGAAAAGGTGTACTTATTGTTTAGATTAACAGTCAAATCTGACTAATAATCTACTTTGGTGTATTTTGTTGCAATACTCGAAGTCCCATGAACGTTGTATATTTCTTAAGAATAGGATCTTTAATTTAAATTACATTAAAACATTAAAACTTTTTATATTGTAGAGCTTGGTGTCAGTTCAGATAACAAAACTATTATCAGCGAAGCCAACAATCCTCAACGTTGTTTGTACTATTATTCTCATTACATCATTTCATCATTACAGCCCTTCACAAATCCACTGCTAAACATAGACTTCCTCCAAGGTATGCACACAAAGCACGGTTCTGAGCCACCTGCATCCATCAAATTCCTGCATGTCTTACCAGGTTGTCCCTCCTACTAGTCAGAAGCTGCCATACACTTCACTTACCGATACGAGGCTGCCATTCGAGAAACTTACTTCTTTATCGGTTTTCGGTTCTTCGAGATATATGGGCGGCCCATTGCCACTTTAGCGTTCTAATCCGCTATAATATTACGTCGTCATTATTACTTAAGTTTAAAAAAACTACTAATTTTTTACACACTATTTAAAACTATTTAGTATCTCGAATAATTTGCGATTGTGAATTATCTGCCTCACAATGCTTTAGTTTCTAATTAACGACGGCGAGTCTAAGTCTGATTAAATTAATCCGTTGGGCCATAGCTTTCTCATACAGCCAACAATGAAAGATCACATCTCAGACCCATTAGGTCTTTACTGGCAACACGCACTGATTGTAAAATCACCTGAGAGGTTTCCCAAGAAGTCTCTTGGCCGCGGCGCAACAGTCTTCATAATTTGATATTTGCTGTCAAATTCCATACTTATTCCATACATATTAGTTGGCATATTTTCTGCGGAAATTAATTGAAACATACTCGTAGGTAATCTAGTATAAGATTGAAATATAGATTATAAACGGGTAGTTTGCATTGAAGCGGTTTGGGATTAAGCATTTTACGTCTAGTATAAACGTGATGGTTATACTGCCTACTGCAAACTATTATAAAATACAGGAGTAGAAATCCGTCACCGATCGATTTGATGCCAATACTCCACTGTCAAGTCTTAATAACATAAAAGTATCACAAAATTTCTAATTTCACCACGAAATAAATCAGTATAATTTAGATTGCACATTTATTAAAATTGACGTCAGATTGGAATTTGGTATCAGAAATTCCTTTGAAATACGAAAACAACTCCCCACAAATTACTTCTGAGCCTCAATTACAAAGTAATAGCGAAAGTTTGTTATGATTTTTCCCGCTACCTTTGACTTTCTGCCTTTGGTTATTGGTATAATTGGAAATTTTAAATGTAGTTAAGGGGTTTACAAACTCTTTTTATTAAATATATCTTAAAAAATAAAAATTAATTTTGTTTTGAAAACTTTTAAATTTCGTTATTGATGCTAAATCAACATTAATTAAAATTAAATTGATATTAAATAACCACAAAAAGTATCTAAAGAACCGACAGATGAAAATTAAAACTGGAGATGGGCATGTCTTCCTGATAACCGAAACAACATACTGCGGTTTTTTATAGAAGAGGAGGCAAGCGATCAAGCGGTTTACCAGATGTTAAGTGTCGACCGCCGCCCGTAAACAACTGCAACATCAGAGGAATAGTATGCGCGGCGCCGGCCTTTAGCAAGCGAAAGCTTTAGTTTCAAGCTTGAGCTCGTTTCTTGTAGGTCACAAAGTCGTATGGGTCTGGAAGTATCGCCGTTGGTCAAAGATTCCACAAAGTAGTTGGGCGATGAAGATAACTCCTTGTAAATCGCACAGCACTAGACCGTCATGGTAATGTGAATTTTGACGCTTTGTGCGCTGGTTCAATTTAGCAACTGGAATTATTTCGAACAATTCCTCAGAGTTCCCGTAGTAAGTGCGTCAGAAGATCCACTAATGGCCGAGGCAACAAGAAGAGTGCCAACAGAAATCATAATTAATACAAATGACCATGTTCTTTGGGTGCAAATTAATATAAACGCACTAAGTTGAAAATATGAAAAATTTGCCACTAGTGCCATCTAGTATTGAGTAGCAGTACTACGAGGGCGGCACTGCAAATTTCGGGAATCAAGGAAGTGACATAACATTACTATTTAAAAATGTATTTATTGCTTTTCGAAGTATTCTCCGCGAAATTTGACACATTTTTCCATACGATGGAACCAATCCTTGAAGCAACCATTCCATTCGGAAGTTGGGGTCTCCAAAATGGCCGTTTTGTAGGCGTCCACAGCTTCTTCAGGTGATTAAAATCTCTGTCCGCGCAATTTATTCTTTATTTTAGGGAAAGTATAGAAATCATTAGGGCTTAGGTCGGGGCTGTACGGCGGATGGTCTAATAATTCTGTTTTCTTACCCAAAAACTCTTTTGTTCTGTGTGCGGTGTGAGAACTCGCATTGTCGTAATGGAAGATGATGCGGCGGTTGCAGTTCTCCTTACGGAGTTCAGAAACGACCTGTGGCAAATAAATGCTAAGATACCATTCTGCATTAACCGTTCTTTGTCCCTCAAGAGGAATAGTCGTAACATGGCCGATTTTGGAGACAAACATGGCCACCATTTTTTTTGCAACACTCCGTGAACGAACAATTTTTGTTGGCTTTAACTCATTTTCGAAAACCCAAACTCGTGACTGGTTTTTTGTTTCGGGTTGGTACGCGTATATCCAGGATTCACCAAGTAACGCGAGCCGCTTTTTGTTCTTCACAGAGCGAATGCGTTATCCATCGGGAAAACAACTTTTTTACACCTAATTGTTCATGCAATATTATTTGTATTTGACTCATGCCAATGTCTAAAGTTGCCTGTATTTCGCGGTATGTCACATGTCGATCTTCCTCAATCAGCTTACGCACAGCATCAACGTTTTCTTGGGTGACTGCAGTTTTTGAACGACCTTGACGGGAATCATCACTGAGTTTGACACGTCCACGTTGAAATTCAGCAAACCAGCAATAAATTGTGGTTTTGGATGGGGCTTCATCAACAAATGCAGAAATCATCCGGTCAACACATTGTTTTTGTATTAAACCACTTCGAAAGTCATAATAAATCAATGCTCTTGAATTTTCTCGAGGTAATTCCATTTTCTCAACGACTAAACAAGTTTGACAAAACCTTGTGACAAGACCGAGAATCTTTTTTTAAATAAATAAATGGGATTCGATTTTTAAAACCAAGGAGTTTTCAATTAAAAAGATTTTAATATGACAGGAACAGTGGAAATATTCCATTCCCCATACTTTTAGTGCAGCCTAGTAGGAGAACTTTCTAGACAATTCCATACTAGAATTTTCTACACCTAGTCGGTCGGGACCGGTAGGTGCTCGAACCTTTCAGATGTTTCAATTAAAAAGGCCCTCTATATAAGGCCAGTAAGGCCCGTAACCGAGTCAGTATTGAATTGCAGATTCAAGCGAATATTTAGAAGCGATATAACTGCGAACTAAAGTGTTCATTTTGATATCTCTCACGAGTCATCTATCTTACGTATCAGATGAGAGTCTGACAAGTTTATAAGGATCAATTCAAGCTTAAGGACTCGTTTATAATTCGTTTATCGAATTATAATTCCAGTTAGGTTCCTAAAATATCTCATATTTTATAATTATTAAATATAAAATATCTCCTTGATCTAATGGTCATACACGCGATTGCTGATCGCGAGTTTCTAGGTTCTAATCCCGGGTTGGGCCAAAGTCACTTATTGTGTTTTATATATAATATATAATATTAGCGTCACCTACCGAAGCCAAATGTGAATATAAATCATCTAGAGATCCATTCAAACACATATAAAAAATTCATCAAAATTGGTTTATGGTTTCAAAGTCTATAAAGGACATAGCTGGAAACATTTTTTGTGTTTTCATATCTGAAGATCATATCAAAAGATTTTTTCAAAATAACTTGATGATAACATGTCTATTTATGATATTGTTAGGAAATAGACAGACTGTTGTCTTCAATATCCATACACTTTTTATCTCTGTCTAGCTTGGTAAGCTTTCAGCCTGGAAGGCATACAGATTTGTTCTAAGCGATCGACCTAAAAAGAATTAATAATGTAAAAAATAATTTTTATCAATATATGATTTTTCTATATTTATTGCAATTTAAATAGCTCGTGGGGACTATGTTTATATGTCAATACGTATTGAATTATGTTTTCTCAGCCTGCATATTAAAAAAAAATTATTTTAAAATAAACACCATTAATCAGCTCCAGTTGATCAAATACAGAAGTAATGACTATTGATTTACATCAACAATATTTGTTAGTTAGTTAGTTATTTGTCTATTTTTTATTTTCACTGCTTTCATGTAGGAGAAAAAAATATTTTTTATATAAAGATATAGATAATAGATAAGAAAAAATAATATTTCTTTCTGGAGAATCAATAACACAGAAGTCCAAGTAATAGTAATGTTTATATCCTTGATGTTTTCGGAACACACCCTGCGATAGAATCAGATGCTTCAATTATATCTCATTTGTTTCATTCAACCATGTAATTCAACAAGTAAAATTGGCTTAACTAAGTTACAATACTTATGCAAACTGCATATTTGCTCCTGGTATAAGTAATTACTACTTCTTTTACACATAAATATTATATGCACCATCTATACTTTCTATCTACAGTGTCCATCAATCCATGTTTGGATTACCAAATAAGTCATTTGGTACTGTTAAGTTATATTGAGCAACTTGTTGAATGCATAAGGTATTTTTACTTAAATTCAATTGGAGAAATTTCGATTCAAAGCACTGACTTACGATATTTAAGTGATTAAACGCAGTCGATGAAGCTATATTAAATAGAGAAGCTATGCGTTCATTGCTATCACCTGTACAAGTTTCATTAAGAACATAGCTAGACTTCTTTTAGGAGATTTAACCCTTTCACTGATAGATGGAATTAAAACTAGTAACTGTTCAAATTGGTAGTTTTTTTTTATAGGTGACAAACAAGCATGCGTTTCATCTAATGTTAAATGACTACCGCCGCCCATGAACAATTGCGACACCAGGGGAATTAAAGTTTCGTTGCCGGCTTTTTAGAAAGGAATAAGTTTTTTTATTGAAGGTCTCTAGGTCGTATTGGTTCGGAAAAATCGCCGGTGGTAAACTATTCCACAGAGAGATCGTACGCGTAAGAAAACTCCTAGTGAAACGTACAGTGGTGGGCCGCCAAGCATCCAGATGGTGTGGATGGTATTGGGAGGTTTGCCGCGTTCATGAAATTTGGCGGCTGGGATTAGTCCGAACAATTCCTCAGAGCACTCCCCGTGGTAAATGCGAAAGAAAATGCAAAGATAAATCGATTTACTTTAAATCTACTAACTTTGTGCTAGATTTCGTTTTTTAAATATCTCCGTAACATCGCTGACTTTAAATTGATAAGACAGGTCTATTTAGCTTTGTGTCAATCCATACTCACTTATAGCATTACTTCCTGGGGTGGTGCTTCTAAAACAATAATGCTCCCACTAGAACGTGCTCAGCGAGCAGTTCTAAAGGTAGCCTCTTTCCGTCCTTTCATGTTTCCTACACATCAACTCTACTTGGCATGTAGTGTACTAACTGTCCATCAGTTGTTTATTCTGAACATCCTATTAAAACAACATACCGAATTTCCATTTAATTTAAAACCTATAGCAAGAAGAAGAATTAACTTAGTTTGTGTACACCATCAAACCAAACACGCATTTGTGAACAAATTTTACATACCATTTCTATATAACAAGCTTAACAAGTCACTAAAATTGTAGTGTAAGGAAAGTTCTGAATAAATTAAATTAAGAAGACACAGAGAAGTAGTTAGAAATTCTAAAATAGTTTTGTATTATTTGTAGGTTACAAATAATTGTTATGAAGTTATTTTATTTATATAACTATAATATTATAGTTTAATTATTTATATAAACTTGTGCCCTACATATTAAAACCCATAGTGTAGGTGATGGTCTGAAACATAGGTAATCAACCTAGTTTAGATAGGTAGCTAATATCATAAACTTGAGTTTTCAATTTCTCTTTTGTAGATTCTACATTATTAAGCTACACATGGTTTTAGTTTTCATTATTGCATGTTATTGCGTAACTTATTGTTACTTTCTTTAATATTAATCATATTTGTTCTTCTATGTAAACATATGTTATGCAAAAAAAAATTATTAACTTTGCAGTATCCAGAATGCATTATAAATATATGTAGCTTTCTTAACGAAACCTGGTCTTGACTAAACTTTTGTAACCCTATTAAGGTCCCTATTAAGGTCATTGTCGGCTTTAGTTTTACAATGGCTTAGGTTGCAGAACTTGATTAATATGTAAATTAACTTTATCAGCCATTATCTGAAGTTCATTTAAACAAAATGGCATATTGTTCCATAAATTGAGAGTATGATAACAAATTTAATCAAACTTCGTATGTGTCGAACAGTAATATATTTATGTAGAAATTTAATTTCAACATATATGTAGGATTTACGGTATACTTATATAGAATATGGGTTACAAACGGCAAAATCCCCCTGATAGTGAATGGTTGCTGTGGTCTATAGAAATCTTCATCTATCCTCGATTAATATTTTATATAATACTAGCATTTGCCTACAGACTTTGTTCTGCCCTTTTCGACGACCCTTTGTCATGTCCTATTAAAAACTCTTAAATTAGCAAAAAAAAGTTGTGGCTCACTCATGGGAAAAAAATTGTATATATATATATATATATATATATATATATATATATATATATATATATATATATATAACATAATATTATATGTTATATGCAGTTTCCAGCAATAGGAGACCATCACCATACGAAACAGAGCAACAGGAAGTCACTACTTTAGCCTTATGCACTTCTTTTTATATGCTTTAACGATCTTAAATCCCACAATCATCTTAAAAAGGTTTACATAGTGTTCAAACTATTTTGTAGTAATTTATCTTATAGTAGTTAAGCGACATGTTTTTACACGTTTTAAAGCAGTATCTTCTTAATAGAATAAGGGTGA
Source organism: Parnassius apollo (assembly GCA_907164705.1). Taxonomy (NCBI): domain Eukaryota; kingdom Metazoa; phylum Arthropoda; class Insecta; order Lepidoptera; family Papilionidae; genus Parnassius; species Parnassius apollo. Next base: position 2,491,020 of record CAJQZP010001449.1, on the reverse strand, counting down.
TTAACAAGTACACGGTCTACCTGTTGATAAGTGTATGTTGTGATCCATAGACATCTAAATGTCTTCTCAATTATGAATCGAAATGCAGTTGTGTTGTCACTCCTACAGTACTAAGATGGAATGCCTCATTTCGAGTTAGAATTGAGTCCGTGGATATTAAAGAAAAATAACCTACAAATTAAAGCTTATGATAATATGTATGTGTGTAAAGTGATAGATGAATGAAAACAATCGCTGATTCCCATTCACGTAACATAAGATCAATAGAGAGCTTGAAATTGAATACACCACTACACACTAGTAAATTTATGACAAGTCTCTTACTGTACAGGCTGTTCGTGGAATGAACTCTCATTGGCAGCTAAAAGTGCACCATCCCTACTGGTATTTAAAAAATAGTAAAGAATCATTACCATGCACTTTAAATTATAAACTCGCTCTTATCGCTCTTCGCAATATGAGCCGTGGTACCTCAGATAGTTAACGCTAGCTGTAAATATCGCAGAACGTGAGTAACCCGGGTTCAATCCCCGCCGGCACCAATAAAATTGTTAATTGAAATTTTAAGCACTGGGCGGCGGCACGCGGCGGATACTTCCTTGCACTAAAACCCTCTCAGAAATGAGGGGAGGCCTGTGCCCAGCAGTGGTACATATACTATGCAATAAATAAGTTTGTAGTATATGTATGTTTATTATATATATATATATATATATATATATATATATATACAGGGCGTCCGGTAATGAATGGATAACCTTGAAATGTCTTATAGTACAACTTCTGGCCGTCCTGAAAAAAATACGAAAAATAATATATCACAAGTAGTACCTTTGATATATTTTTTTTAAAAAAAAAGTCGATTCTTTTCTATTTTATTTTACTGTCTTGAACACTATGACCAAAAATGAATGATTTCTATTGGTTTTTTGTTATATTATTGTTATACACTAACTGTGCTTATAGGTAAAATGTAAACAATATGAATAGCTTTTGCAGTTTTTATTTAAAAAATTCGCAAATCAATTTATTTCTGAAAAACATGCAAAAAATATTATTTAAGCGAAGTTCAAACCTCTTGGGTATGAAAAAAATGTATGAATGTATGGGTGACCAATAATTTTAGAATAATATCGGTTTCGTGTAGATTTTATAATGGTATAATTCATAAATGTATCTTCCATAAATAGTGACTTATTGCCATTAATGTAGAAAAGGAGAAAATTTGACTAAGTAACAAAATTTGTAATATGGGAACATTTTTTAAATTGAATTGTCTCTGATCATTGGGAATTAATAAAAACACATCAGGAGTTGATCATACATGAAAACAGCTATTTTTAAACAAATTGAAACCAAATTAAGTATTAGAAATTAACTTATTTAAATGTAATAAAATAACCAATTTAAATCTTGAAATGGTTACTTTACTAGCGTGAAATGGGTCGTGTGACCTTCATATTTGCTACCTGCTGCCTTTTGTGTTAGACAAAGAGAGGTCTGAATTGGGTAAGTGGGAGAGAGAAGAGCTAAATGTAAAAGAGAACTTAGTGCGTCACACGACCTGCTCGACTTCGCATGTATTTATTTTGTCTCCTTTGCAATTATTTAAATCAGTGTTAAAACGACCACTTGGCTATTTTACCGGACTATTTGTTTTTCTTATTGATTTGGACTTGTTTTGCGTTTGGTGATATTTGCGACGATTTGGCTTGTTTCTGGACTAAACTGGACTTTTGTGTACCTATCAAAATGCCACGTCATCAGTACACGGCACAAGAATATGCAAACATGCATTTTATTTATGGAGAATGCAGAGGCAACGCAAATGCAGCCGCAGCTCTTTATAGGGAGAGGTACCCTAATGCTCGCCACCCAGACTGGCGTGTATTTATAAGAGTCCACGGTTGTTACTCTGAAGGAAGAATGCCGGGTAGTGGTGTCGGTGGTGCTAGCGCTGGAAGAATCGCTCGTCCTGATGTAGAAGACGTGGTGCTTGAGGATATTGAAAACGATCCTTCAACCTCTACGCGAGCAATAGCTCGACGCACAGGTATTGGAAAATCGACCGTACACGATATTTTAAAGAAAAACGAATTCCACCCTTACCACGTTACACGCGTGCAAACTCTCCAACCAAGAGATTATCTCTCAAGAGTGCGTTTTTGCCGGCAAATGCTGGCAAAGATGGAAGAAGACCCGCAATTTTTTAATAAAATTTTGTGGAGCGATGAGTCAACGCTTAAAAGAGATGGTTACTTAAATTTACACAATTTACATAGTTGGGAACTAGAAAATCCCCATCTTATGCGTGAAGACAGGTCACAATACCAATTTAAAATAAATTATTGGACCGGAATATTAAATGGTATGATAATTGGCCCATTTGAATTACCGGGGAATTTAACGGGGCAAAGTTATTTGGAGTTTCTTCAAAATGATCTCCCCAATTTATTACAAGAGGTTCCCGAGGAGCTGAGGGAATCGTATTGGCTGCAAAATGACGGTTGTCCTGCGCATTATGCTGTTCCGGTTCGTGCATATTTAAATAGCAGATACCCAAATAGATGGATCGGACGTCTAGGGCCAATTTTGTGGCCTCCACGTTCACCGGATCTAAATCCATTGGATTTTTTTTACTGGGGCTGTCTGAAAGAGGAAGTATACTGTAAGCCCGTGCGGTCTTTGGACGAACTACGCAGTCGTGTCAGAGAAGCCGCATCAAAAATATGCGAGCGACGGTACACTAGACTGCTCAGAAGATCATTTATCCGAAGATGTAGGGCATGCATAAGAGTGTCAGGCAAACAATTTGAACATTTGTTGTAAATTAACGAAAAATAAAATATTTTAATTTTAAATGTTGTTTTTTATTAATCCCCAATGATCAGACACAATTCAATTTAATAAATGTTCCCATATTACAAATTTTGTTACTTAGTCAAATTTTCTCCTTTTCTACATTAATGGCAATAAGTCACTATTTATGGAAGATACATTTATGAATTATACCATTATAAAATCTACACAAAACCGATATTATTCTAAAATTATTGGTCACCCATACATTCATACATTTCTTTCATACCCAAGAGGTTTGAACTTCGCTTAAATAATATTTTTTGCATGTTTTTCAGAAATAAATTAATTTGCGAATTTTTTAAATAAAAACTGCAAAAGCTATTCATACTGTTTACATTTTACCTATAAGCACAGTTAGTTTATAATAATAAAACAACAGAAAAACCAATAGAAATCATTCATTTTTGGTCATAGTTTTCAAGACAGTAAAATAAGATCAGAAAATCGACTTTTCTTTAAAAAAAATATATATCAAAGGTACTACTTGTGATATATTATTTTTCCTATTTTTTTCAGAACGGCCATAAGTTATACTATAAGACATTTCAAGGTTATCCATTCATTACCGGACACCCGATATATATATATTATATGTGTATTCTTTTTTTATCACACCAATTTGCCCTACTGCTGTCATCTTTGTGTAATCCTGTCCATTCATTGGTTGTCTGGAAGAAATTGCTCTGCAATAAGACCGCCCATTTCATACATGATTTGTATATATAATCTGCAATGTTTGTATGGTGTGCAATAAAGTACATGTACTTACACTTCAGTGCTTAAAAGCGTGCATCTATAATACCAAAGATTCTCTGAAATAAAATGCCTTGTATAAGCTGAGCAATATAATGTCACGTCCCTCAATTAAACTTCAAACGGAGGTCACTCAAAATTGTCGTCAAAGTAATATCCATTTAAATTTGGTTTAGATTGGATGATGGGATTCATAAGTAAATTATCAAACTATTCGATTTACAAAGGCTTCTCATATGAGCGAATATTCCTAACTTCGTCAACCGAATTCGATGGTTGTATTATTGTTTTCGGTTTCAAAAATTCGGGCTTAACTTTTTTAAATAATAATTATGTCCTCCAGACCAAATCGGTCACGGCAGCTAGTCTTAATGGAGACATCTGTGCAAGACAAGTATATTGTTATGTGAGATTGATATTATGTGCAGTCTGTACATAATATCTGTCTGCAGAAAATCCATTTAAATTAAATATATTCGGTTTGTAACTTACAACTTATCCTTAACAACTCTTGAGCGCTCTAAGAAACTTTAAAAGTAAAGTAAAGTTGCAGCCTATATACGTTCCACTGCTGGGCACAGGTTCCTCTCATTTCTGAAAGGGTTTTAGGACAAGGAATAGTCCGCTGCGCTGCCACAATGCGTGTTGGCGAACTTCACATGTCTTCAAAATATTTTTTTCTTATTTCTCAGACATGCAGGTTTCCTCACGATGTTTTCCTTCACCGCCGAGCACGTGGTAAGCCAGCACTTAAAATTGCACTTAACAATTTCATTGGTGCCGGCGGGGATCGAACCCGGTTTGCTCGCGTACTGTGAAATTTACAGCGAGCGCTAACCATCTGAGCTACGACGGCTCAACTTTAACTTACCAGTTTTAATGCAGTTAAAATGCGGTTTTTGATCACACCAATACAATTGGTCATACTGTCTATAGGAAAAAAGACCCATACCAACCAATATTTAAATGTTGAAACTTAATAGCATCATCCTTCACTGTTAGCTACCATAAAACGTAGGTAAAACTTTGATTCAGAGAGCACGAGGGATCTGTGACAGAAAACATCTGGCCCTCGAGCTTCAGCACGTCAAGCAAATATTGCAAGACAACAGGTTTCGGGTCCCGCGCCTACGTCACAGTTACCGTGTGAAGCAGGCCATAGTCGAGCGTGTGCCTGCTGTACTACCATATGTCAGAGGAGTCACAGAGAAGGTTGGCTACATCTTGAAGCGTGCTTAAAACATACTACAAGCCACCGAAGAAGATAACAAGTTGCAGGAGTGTACAAGCTAGATTGTGATTGTGGTCTCTCTTACATAGGTCGACACAAAAATATATAAAAACCTGTATGAAAGAAAATATAACCGAGGTGAAAGATATACGCTTCATGAAGTCTGTAGTCTGTGAACATGTTCAAGATCGTTCCCACCATTATATCAGATTTGATAAACCACAAATCCTCGCAAGAGAACACCGATTCCTACCAAGGATGATATGCGAGGCTATTGAATCCTAATTTCAATAGAGAAGTTGGATGGATGCTGCCATATAAATGGGATTCTTTAATTAACAAAACTAAACACAAACCCAAGCACACCACTGCAAGACTTCAAGATACTGTTACCTCGTTCTGCGAAGATGGGACTAAAAAATAATATTCAAAAACCGAAAGTAGCCGGTCTAACTATAACAATGGGTGGTCAAAAATTTCAGTCTCCCCCGTGACCGTGGGTGTTGTCAAGCACCCGAAACGTCAGAAATTAAAAATAAATTAAAAATGTTGATAAAACGCGCTAAAATCCATAATTATAGTTTTAGTCAATATGAAGTGTTCGGGTAAATTTAAGAAATAATGCTATGAAACTTTGTAATCCTTCCTCTGTGATGCCCATGGGAGGTAGATCTCAGCCATGGTTTAGTCGCTCCTGTAAAATAGCATCATTCTACAAGCAAGAGTGCAACTGGGCCTGGGCTGATGGATCAACGTCCTGGGATGTAAACACCAGCGCTCTTAAAAAAGTATTATTCCTGGTCCAGGTACTTCAAAAGAGTCATTGTCAAGGCAAAGTCAGAGCACATAGGCAGAATTGGAGAAACGTATCGAGTAGCAGAACTATGAGAGCTTTCTAGAAAACTCCACACTATCTACACTTAGTCGGTTGGGACCGGTATCTGCTCGAACATTATAGATGTTTCAGTGGAAAAGACCTATATACGTCCAGTAAAGACCGGGACCGAGTCAGTATTGAATTGGCGATTCAAGCGAATACTTCGAAGCGATATAAATGCGACCTAAAGTGATCATTGTGATTAATTTTTAGTGTGATTTAAGTTGTAATTGGTATTCGGTAATTAAAGTATGAATTTTGGTAATTCAAACGGTCGCACGCAGTCTTACTGTCACGAACCCCAAGAAAATAACATAACTATTTAGATCTTTCCTTTTTAATTTGATACCTTGAACTTGTGTTATTACTTAACTCTTTCATCATCATCATCATTATAGCCCTTCACAAGTCCACTGCTGAATATTGACCATCCCCAAACACTGCCACAAAGCACAGTCCTATGTTAACATAACTCGACCTACTGCATCTCTCACCACTGTATCCAGTGGCCTACACTTTGCTTGCCTCCATCTATCTCTATAGCTTGCTGAGTGACCTTGAGCTTTCTCTTACGGCCAGCAGTGAAGAATCACATCTCAAATCTCTGAATATTTGTCATCACTAGCAGCACACAGTTGATAGTGAGTACATATAAATGAAATGAATGAATGAATGAATTTACTTTATTGTACACCACAAACAAATTTACAAAGAACAAGAAGAACAACAAGTGAAATCTTATGTAAAATGTATATTATTTAAACTTTAAATACAAAATTCAAACTGACTTTAAAACTTTTTTTAGTATTACATATCTTAACACTGAGCACGGACGGAGATATTTAAATGGAAATTATTATTTTTTTGTTGTCTGTTTGTACTTTTATTAAAAGTTTAAATATACTAGTAGTTAAAATTTATTAGTATATTACTCAATGACATTTTTATTAATAACTTAATTTGAAAGTCACATTGATAGACTTGTAAGCAACTATTAAAGCTTGCAATGTGTTTAGCAGACTTCGCCCGTCTGTTATATTTCTTGTAAGATTTGCATAGAAATGATTCTGTCAGCATCTCTACATGACTGAGAGAGCTTATGTATCTTTAAAAAATGTCACTGTAGTAAATTTGTGAGTTAAGGATTTTGTGAAACAATTCAAAATAAATGAATTGAGTACCTGACAGTTATCTGTTGCTAGATTAATCAATTACCTCAATAGTGCCTCTTAAAGGATAGATCTTAAGATGAACGTGGACAATACAAATATCATGTAGTTGCTAGGAGGCACATGCCGGTAGTTGTTGGGAGCACTTAACTCGAAATTATTGACGAGTATGTTTACCTGGGACAAATAGTCCGACTAGCTAACTTCAACTTCGACCAAGAGGATGATCGACAAATTCAACTCGGTTGGGAGATTACGACACATCTTATCGTCAGATATACCTCAAATCTTGAAAAAAAGATTGTTCAAATAGTGAATGTTGTTAGTTATGACTTATGGATCTAAGACGTGGTCCTTCACTGCAGTTCGTATGAGGAAGCTCAAGGCCGCTTAGCGAGGTATGAAGAGGGCTACTCTCGGGATTTTTTAAACCTTTAGTTTTATTTTATTACAATATTTTTTTTCGTTTGAGCGGAGCTCTTTTATTTTAGAATTATTACAATATAATAATATTACAATTTTATCACACAACTAACGCCCTCATTATCAACGTAGTCGTGAAAGAATTTTCAAAATGGGTCAAGTTCTTTTCGAGATTAGCCAAAAAAACATATTCATAGAAAGTAACGCCCTCTATAATAAAATTCATGCTACATTGGACTTCTATAATAGTAAATAACATTCTAGTGGCGAAACAATTTTTTAAATCGGTCGAATAATTAAGGAGTTTAGCTAAAAAAAAACATATTCGTTGATAGTAGTACACTCTATAATAAAATGCATCCTACGTTTCACATTCAAAATAGAATTTTAATGGTGAAAGAATTTTTTAAATCGTTCAAGTAATTTTTAAGCACCATTGCAAAAAGCGATTCGGCTTAGCCACCCGCACTCACAGTAAAACATAACCATCCTTTTTCGTCTGTAGTCAGATAAACATATGATAGACAACGGTTGCGTATCGGCTGCTTTGGATAAATATCCACTGTCAACCGTTGCTTTACACCTACTATACTGTATCATAACATCATAATAATTATCAAAAAGTTATATTAGTATTGTAATAATGACATCTTATATAATCGATCGACAAAAGGGAATCGATTTTTTTAATAAGATTTGTGATTGGCAACACTTTTTACTTTAGCCACAAACTAATTAATTAAGGATTTATCTAATTTTATTTTTATATTTTTGGTACCTTTTTTTGTGCAAAAATATTTCCATCTTTTTTTGGATAAATGAATACCGCGATTAAAAACCATAAATAAAGATATTTTTTTAACAAATGCAAATTGTGTTTCATGGCCGAAAACGGCCATTCCCCTATTTGCCGAACGCGAACTTTGTAGAATTAATTATTACAAGCGGCTTTTCCGAACTAATACGACTAAGGGACTTTCAAGAAAAAAACCTAACCTACTCGTTTCTAAAAGGCCAGTAAACTGCAATTCCTCATGTGTTTTAGATGCTCATGCGTGACAGTGTTACTCACCGTAAGGTGAGTCGTGTGGATGTTGGTGATTATTGACTGTCTGCTGAGCCGCTAACTCTTTTGCCTCCTCTTTAATAAAAATATTGCGAGTTTTTATTTGAGACATAAAGTACTCATTCTTATTTAGAAATTGCCTTCATCTACACGCTTAAGCACCGCAGTAAAACCAGAGTGATCGACATAGCCCAACGGATTAGTAAGCTGAAGAGGCAATGGGCCGGCCATAAAGCAAGGTTCTCGAGTGGCAGCCTCGTACCGGTAGGCGTAGTGTAGGGCGACCCCCCACTAGATGGAGTGACCACCTGCTAAGACATGCAGGAAGTCGATCGATGCAGGTGGCTCAGGACCGTGCTTTGTGGCATTACTTGGGGGAGGCCTATGTTCAGCAGTGTACTTGTGAAGGGCTGTAATGATGATGATGATGATGAGAGCACCGTCTCTCACTTTTGATGTCGCTCTCCGTTACTGATCTGAATATTCTTCGCATAGCGTGTACACGAGATGGTTATACCACCATCAATCGGAAGCTATTAGATCTTTTTCGAATTTTCCATATTCGACTCTTACAGCACCTATGGGACGGAATGGGGTAATAGATGGATCTTACGCTTCTCACCACACGGCTCATTGAATTGATTGAATTGAATTTCTAATATAATTGCACTTATTTCGTAGTATTATATCATATAAGCACTCGTTTCCTAAGTCTTCCTATTAACAATTAAAGTATACAAAAATTGCAAAAAAGTATACAAAAACTATGGCAAATACCGCAAAATCTATGAGGTAACGTGAAGCAAATATCTATGAGGTAACCTGAAGCAAATATCTATGAAGAAACCTGAAGCAAATATCTATGAGGTAACGTATGTGGGAGACCTGTGTTCAGCAGTGGACTTCTAATAGGCTGTAACGTTTCTGCCTACGAACACGTCTGGGGAGTAACACTAAAATATAAGAAGACCAAGAAGTCAAGAACCGGTCCGATGGGCTTAGAGAGTAACAAGCACCGGCTGAGAGGCATTGTATCTTAGTCCTCAGAGGTGTCAATGCATCTGTAGCCTTCTTCATTTGAAGTTGGATACAGGTGTCTGTAGGCTGCAGTGGCCACTTACTGCCAGATAGACTGCAAATTCGTGTGTCATTTTAATTTTGCGTCTTTTTCCCTTGTTGTAGTCTACCTGTTAATAATATCATTCAACCGTTTTAATACGTTCCATTTAACCGATAAAATCTCTTATGAATCAGCTTTTTTCTGTGTGAAAACAAAAAAAATACAAAATAACTTTAATATTATTCAGAGGCGTAAATAGAGATTTATCGTTCGATTTTGTCTAAAACGTTCTTCTATTATTTATGATCGCACAGTGAAAGAGATAAATTGACGTAACAATATTAAGATTTTGTAAAGCTATAATATTAAATAGAATAGAAGTTAAAATATTATATTTAAACCAGCAACCCTTTTCAGCTTTGCACAGGTAGCACTAATTCACAAGGTTAGCACGAACTATTATAGACTCAAAGAGTATATAGCGAAATACAAAATACGCTACTAAAGTTCCGAAATTAAGCAGCATATATAACATACCTAAAGAACATATGAAAATGTGACCGTTACCGGGGCTGAATACCTTACGTCGGGATAACTCTCCCGGTGACCCAAACGTGATGTGAACACGCAACCAACAAACTTCGGGAACTACAACATCAATACTTTAGTCCCCGAATTTCGATCATAGTGGCTTGTCTGAATTGAGACCTATCTACGCAAAACAGGATAAGAATGCACGAGTTTATGTGCAAGCACAGGTGCAGTCCATATTCCTTCACTCTCATAGTCCATTGGAACGACAATTCGATATGAACGGAGATAGATCCTGACAAAACTTCCTGACTCGGCTTTTACTGAAAATTTCTCGACAGGATAACTACAAGTAGTTACGTTGTACCAGTTCTGGCGCACTAGTAGTTACGTTGTACCAGTTCTGGCGCACTGAGTCAGAAGTGGTACAAGTACGACGTTCGTCGACTCACGATCCTAAAAAAAAAGTTTTGGCATGCTCTGATCACGAATCTGCGGTCCATTTTTGCGTAGGATGCACGGTTCCGGAGATGTGCAGATCAATTAACTCTTATCTAATTGATATCCGGTGATGGTCTCCACCGTCATTAGCGCTCCATTGGTCTTATCTATTTATCTATTGTTCATTGAATACCGTCATTATCTATTCTTCCTCAGCGTGGTGCTATTGTATTATACTCCTTTGTTCCTATCTACACTAATCTGGCTCATCAATAAAACACATTACCTAATTTTGTTAAAATTTTTATTTACAAAATACAAAATCTTATTACTTATTATCTATAAAATAGGAGCGAAACATCTCATCCACTAAAATATCGTTGTACAATGTGTTCCCTGTAAATATACTCGTAAAACTATGCATTGAACATCCCTGAAACTTATATAGCAAATACATTAAGCAATATTCGCCACAAACTGAAGTCCACTCATTCTGAATCCTATCAACATTCCAGTTCCATCTTTTACAATTTCTTTTAAAAAAATCTAGATGATATCGTACAGGTGCCCGTCCATATGAATCAAAATATTGACCGACGTCATTCGTATCGATATATAAAGCTACCCAATGTGACCCTTGTTTATCATCTGTACCCAATTTGCATATTACCTAGTCAGGTCATAAATTCTATCACATGTTTAACATAAAATAATTGAAACAAGTTTATTCATTATGTAACCATTTATATACCAAAATGAACTTAAAAAAACATAGATTCTTATGACACTATAGTTTATTCAAAATGACCTCCGTGATTTTGAATACAGGCCTTCAATCTGCGCGGCCAGTCGTCTATCGCAGCCCGAACGAGGTCCATGTCAATATCGGCGGCTGCCTTAATCAAGGATGTCTTGAGTGACTCCAAATTGGGATGAGGCTTTGAGCATGCCTTCTCCTCCAAGTGTTGCCATATCTTGTAATCTAATGGATTCAAATCTGGACTGGAAGAGTGCCAGTCTTCGTGCCGGATGAAGTCGATTTCACGCGCCGCCAGCCAGTCTTGTGTGCTCTTCGCTCTATGAGCTGACGCCGAATCTTGTTGGAATACCCAGTGCCTGTTATTGAACATGGTATGAGAAACAGGTTCAAGGTTCGTCAGGACTGTATTTTTGATACACAACTGCATTCGTTTTTACACCTTTCTCACAAAAATTTACCTTTGTTAAGCCCCAATAAGAAACTCCCAACCATACCATGAGCGAGGATGGAAAATGACCTCGTGGGACACGCGGAATACGGTTGCTCGCTTCTTCACTACTGTGTGCGTACACCTTATCATTTTGTTTGTTGTAGCTCTCTTCTACGGTAAAAATTTTTTCATCCGAATAAAGAATTTCCCGATATTTTTTTCCCGCGTACCGCTTCAATAAAGCGCGATATCTCTTTAGTCTCAGGTCCATTAGACGAGCATTCAGACGATGTCCTGTTTTTCTTTGATATGCCCGAATCCCTAAGTCTTTATTTAACACCCTTTTACACCTTATCATTTTGTTTGTTGTAGCTCTCTTCTACGGTAAAAATTTTTTCATCCGAAAAAAGAATTTCCCGATATTTTTTAACCGTGTACCGCTTCAACAAAGCGCAACATATCTTCAGTCTCAGGTCCATTAGACGAGCATTCAAACGATGTCCTGTGTTTCTTCGATATGCCCGAAGCCCTAAGTCTTCATTTAACACCCTTTTCACCGTGGTTCTGCTTAACCCCATCTGAAGGGCCAACAGTTTCTGCTTACGTTTGGGATTTCTTTGAATTCGCGCCTTCACAGCTTTTATCACTGCTGGAGTCCTAACAGACCGAGGGCGACCACTTCTTGACCTGTCATCTACACTAGAGTCTTCATTGTATCGTTTGATGGTACGATAAACGAATCTTTTGGTTATATTCAAATTTTTCAGTATGTAAAAAATTTGAATTGGCGCGGAACCGCAACGATGCAACGCAATAACTGCAATACGGTCTTCTTTAAGCGTCCACTCCATATTTAAAAATGGTAAATTCTAAAAAGTATACAGTTTATTTTTTCATGGACAATTCGAAATTCGAATTCAATAAACTTTTTTGTGGCCAGCATTCTAAAAGAAAAGTTTTTACTGTGTGGCAATACTTATGACCTGACCAGGTATATACGTTGGTACGTGGGTGTATATGGGCAGTCTATTAGCAGCATAAACATTATTTTCTAGACTGGGGTGAATCTTTTTCAGATGTTGTTGTACATCAGTGTATCATATATTACTGCTACTAGTAGATTATTACAGTACAATCTACTCAATGACTAACATAGGAATGATCCATTATAGTGATTTCTAAATATTAAATTGCATTATTTTGTGTTATAAAAAACGTATTTGAGTCATCGATACACTGAACAAGACGACACGAAGTAATGCTGAGATAAACAATGGAATGTTAGATAAGTTAATTTAAAATAAAATTTTAAATTAATCATAAATTTTGTTTGATTTCCCAAAAAATTGTAAGAAACCCACACTTCGTCACAAGAACAACCTTTGTATTATATAGTATACTATAACTAATGTTTTTGGGAAATCAAACAAAATTTATGATTAATTTAAAATTTTATTTTCAAGCAATAACCACTTGTAAAAAACCCACACTTCGTCACAAGAACAATGTAAAATTTTGTGATTATTTTTTGCAAATACATGATTATTACGCACATAACGTTTGTTTAAATTTATGACATTTACCAAATCATTGTATTTTGGACATTTGTATTCTTCAATATTAAAAATTCTATCATTCGTCGTCAACATTTTTAAAAATTGTTTTTCTGTTGAACCACCTTTGTATGCGATCACTTCGTGTTTGCACAAATTTCTAATATACCAATTTAATATGGGAATGATGTTCTCTTGTTTGTAGGTACATTTTAATTATTCGGTCACATCAAAATATGGAATGCCGTGCACGTGTGTTTCACAGTAACGAACAGTTTTTTTGTCTTTTGGCGATAAATAATTGAAAGGATAACTTGGCCGAAACAAATAATGATCGATAAACGCATCATTTTTATTAGATATTTTTACGTCTAGAATAGCCATTTCTCTACATTGAAAATGTTTATGAGGATATGTAATATAAAATCCGTCCATGTCGATGATGTATCTAATATTTTTTAGATTTTGTGTCATTTTGAAAAAGTATTTACACGTGACTAAAATATGTTTGTTCCAACAAACTTCACATAACAATTCATTCTTAATTACTTCCCATCATCCCATTTCTTCCTTCTGCTCATGTCTTCCTGTAATTTAAGTAAACAGAATCACATTCACTAATGATCAACTAATGACTGTCATTGTTAAAAAAGTATTTTTTAACTTTTTACTTTCTGCTATTGTCTTTGTATTTATGGCTAGGAAATGTCCGCGGCGCAGTCTCAATGCGTGTTGGCGAACTTCACATGCCTTCGAAATTTTCTCAGACATGCAGGTTTCCTCACGATGTTTTCCTTCACCGCCGAGCACGTGGTAAATCAGCACTTAAAATTGCAATTAACAATTTAAGTGGTGCCGGCGGGGGTCGAACCCGGGTTACGTACTGTGAAATTTACAGCTTGCGCTAACCATCTGAGCTACCACGGCTTAATCATATACACACACAATATTTAAATATAATTTGTTAACACTAAATCATACACTCGTAAGAAATTAACAGAAAGAAAAGTAAGTTTGTCAATAGAATAAATACTTAAAATTGCAATTAACAATTTAAGTGGTGCCGGCGGGGGTCGAACCCGGGTCGCGTACTGTGAAATTTACAGCTTGCGCTAACCATCTGAGCTACCACGGCTTAATCATATACACACAATATTTAAATATAATTTGTTAACACTAAATCATACACATGTAAGAAAATAACAGAAAGAAAAGTAAGTTTGGCAATAGAATAAATACTTAAAATTGCAATTAACAATTTAAGTGGTGCCGGCGGGGGTCGAACCCGGGTCGCGTACTGTGAAATTTACAGCTTGCGCTAACCATCTGAGCTACCACGGCTTAATCATATACACACACAATATTTAAATATAATTTGTTAACACTAAATCATACACACGTAGGAAAATATCGGAAAGAAAAGTAAGTTTGTCAATAGAATAAACACTTAAAATTGCAATTAACAATTTAAGTGGTGCCGGCGGGGGTCGAACCCGGGTCGCGTACTGTGAAATTTACAGCTTGCGCTAACCATCTGAGCTACCACGGCTTAATCATATACACACACAATATTTAAATATAATTTGTTAACACTAAATCATACACACGTAAGAAAATATCAGAAAGAAAAGTAAGTTTGTCAATAGAATAAACACTTAAAATTGCAATTAACAATTTAAGTGGTGCCGGCGGGGGTCGAACCCGGGTCGCGTACTGAGAAATTTACAGCTTGCTCTAACCATCTGAGCTACCACGGCTTAATCATATACACACAATATTTAAATATAATTTGTTAACACTAAATCATACACACGTAAGAAAATATCAGAAAGAAAAGTAAGTTTGTCAATAGAATAAATACTTAAAATTGCAATTAACAATTTAAGTGGTGCCGGCGGGGGTGGAACCCGGGTCGCGTACTGTGAAATTTACAGCTTGCGCTAATCATCTGAGCTACCACGGCTTAATCATATACACACACAATATTTAAATATAATTTGTTAACACTGAATCATACATACGTAAGAAAATAACAGAAAGAAAAGTAAGTTTGGCAATAGAATAAACACTTACATCTATGGCTTTTGATGCGTTGAAGTAATACAAATATAGTATTGATAGATCCACTGCGGTCAAACGACCATACACTAACTCCATGACTGCAGTTGCTTGGTCTTATATAGTGCCAGTAAGTAATAATTCTAATCTAAAGAATTTCTACAGTGGATTTGATAATAACTTTATGCGTCAACAAGCTTATCTAACATTCCGTTGTTTATCTCAACATTACTTCGTGTCGTCTTGTTCAGTGTATCGATGACTCAAATACGTTTTTTATAACACAAAATAATGCAATTTAATATTTAGAAATCACTATAATTGATCATTCCTATGTTAGTCATTGAGTAGATTGTACTGTAATAATCTACTAGTAGCAGTAATATCATGGATACACTAGATGTACAACAACATCTGAAAAAGATTCACCCCAGTCTAGAAAATAATGTTTGTGCTGCTAATAGACTGCCCATGTACACCCACATGTACATTTTTGTGAGAAAGGTATAAAAACGAATGCAGTTGTGTATCAAAAATACAGTCCTGACGAACCTTGAACCTGTTTCTCATACCATGTTCAATAACAGGCACTGGGTATTCCAACAAGATTCGGCGTCAGCTCATAGAGAGAAGAGCACACAAGACTGGCTGGCGGCGCGTGAAATCGACTTCATCCGGCACGAAGACTGGCCCTCTTCCAGTCCAGATTTGAATCTGTTAGATTACAAGATATGGCAACACTTGGAGGAGAAGGCGTTCTCAAAGTCTCATCCAAATTTGGAGTCACTCAAGACATCCTTGGTTAAGGCAGCCGCCGATATTGACATGGACCTCGTTCGGGCTGCGGTAGACGACTGGCCGCGCAGATTGAAGGCCTGTATTCAAAATCACGGAGTTCATTTTAAATGAACTATGGTGTCATAAGAATCTATGTTTTGTTAAGTTCATTTTGGTATATAAATGGTTACATAATGAATAAACTTGTTTCAATTATTTTATGTTAAAGATGTGATAGAATTTATGACCTGACTAGGTAATATGCAATTTGGGTACAGATGATAAACCAGGGTCACATTGGGTAGCTTTATATATCGATACGAATGACGTCGGTCAATATTTTGATTCATATGGACGGGCACCTGTACGATATCATCTTGATTTTTTTAAAAGAAATTGTAAAAGATGGAACTGGAATGTTGATAGGATTCAGAATGAGTGGACTTCAGTTTGTGGCGAATATTGCTTAATGTATTTGCTATATAAGTTTCAGGGATGTTCAATGCATAGTTTTACGAGTATATTTACAGGGAACACATTGTATAACGATATTTTAGTGGATGAGATGTTTTGCTCCTATTTTATAGATAATAAGTAATAGGATTTTGTACTTTGTAAATAAAAATTTTTAACAAAATTAGGTAATGTGTTTTATTGATGAGTCAGATTAGTGTAGATAGGAACAAAGGAGTATAATACAATAGCACCACGCTGAGGAAGAATAGATAATGACGGTATTCAATGAACAATAGATAAGTAGATAAGAACAATGGAGCGCTAATGACGGTGGAGACCATCACCGGATATCAATTAGATAAGAGTTAATCGATCTGCACATCTGCGGAACCGTGCATCCTACGCAAAAATGGACCGCAGATTCGTGATCAGAGCATGCCAAAACTTTTTTTTAGGTTCGTGAGTCGACGAACGTCGTACTTGTACCACTTCTGACTCAGTGCGCCAGAACTGGTACAACGTAACTACTACTACATATCTGATTTTAGAACCGACTCGTGATTCGAACCCGATATTTCAGGATCAGCAGTCACAAACTCTAGGCCTTGTAGTTCGTATAGTGTAGCAACATAACAATACAAACAAGCAATTGGTACTATCCGGAGAGTATAAATCTGTAATTTAAATTTCACATTTGATATTGGCACATTTGATGATTTTTAAAGCAGTTTCCGGTCAAAGAATATTAAGGAGCTTTCTGTCTAAGAACAGAAACTTAATATAATACCTAGATATTTAAGAGAAGAATTTCCCCCACAGATTCAATGATTTCGTAGAACAATGTTGGTACATCAAGTTGGTCAAGGAAGAGCTCTAAAATGACTTTCTGAATGTGTGAAACTGGCAAAATATGCTCCCATGGATAGCATCTGGGCTACGTGGACTTACCTTCAATTCCTGATAAAGATTCTGTTAAACTACAAGATATTTTCTATACAAATATTATATATATATGTATGTGTATAAATATTATTTTCAAGAAGTGTCAAATATATATATATATATATATATATATATATATATATATATATATGTATATAAAAGACTGGGTTTATGTTTAAACACGCTTACAGAGCGATTTTATCGTAGCATTGTCTTATCTATTTGGAGACAGTTAGCCGTCAATACCGATATTTAATTACTGGTGATCCGTTCCGGCTTTGTTTAGGTAGTATCTATTAAAGTCATCTATGTAATCATTTAGATTTAAGATTGTCAATAACGGCCAACTTATTTTATCAAATCTAACATACGTATGCTACCACATTTGACGACTCAAGCAGAGTAGTTGGAACATACTATGAATAAATCAAAAACAAAAGTAATAAGACAGAGATGACCATAAAAATAGACAACGAATATATTGAATATGACATACTTGGAACAATTAATATTATGTAGATATCGGATATACATAGTAAAGTATGTAATCTTTTTGCTCAACATTTTTCATCTGTGTTTTTCCAACCCAAGTGTACTGCAGCTCCTGTATTGTTCGATGTGTATCCACAAAGTTCTTTGCATGATATAGAAATAACAGAATGTAAAATCGTGAGTATACTTAAGTCGCTAGATATCTACAAAGGAGCAGTTCCTGACGGCATTCCTCCTCTTTTTATAAAAATGACATCAAAATATCTAACTCTTCCTCTAAAACTAATTTTTAGTAAATCGTTATTAACCAGGTCTTTTCCAACTGACTGGAAACGTTCCAATGTTACACCTATTTACAAGATAGGAGATAAAAATAATGTAAAAAATTATAGACCAATTTCAATAATAAGTTTATATGAACGCTTAGTTTAGGTTAGTTTAACAAATCATCTAAAAAATATTATCGTAGAAGCACAACACGGGTTTTCCCAAGATAAATCTACTTTCAGCAATTTAATGGATTACGTCATGAAAGTTGCACGTGCAATGGATGGTCAAATGCAGGTGGATTCCATATACACAGATTTTTCTAGTGCATTTGATGTCGTGGACCATCAATTACTTATATCTAAATTAAATTCATACGGCGTGCATGGGAATTTACTTCTTTGGCTAAGTTCTTATCTCAAAAATAGATTACAAAGTGTACATGGATATAAGTCTAATGATTATGTGGCTCTATCAGGCGTAATACAAGGTTCACGTATTGGTCCTATTCTTTTTTTGGCGTTTATTAATGATATAACACATAACATTAAGTACAGCCATTGTTCCATTTTCGCCGACGATTAAAATTGTTCAAGGCTATTAAAAACCAGGATGATGTTCTATCCTTACAAAATGACCTTGATGCTATCCATGGTGCAAAAGTAATAAAATGAAACTTAATCCTCGTAAGTGTACCTACGTTAAATTCACAAAGTATAAACCTACTGTTACATCTTGTTACTTCATTAATAAAGAGGTACTGAGTGAATCTTCATCCACCCGTGATCTTGGGGTCATTCTTGATAACAAACTTAGCTTTATAGAACATATAGATAATGTGGTAACGCGTTCATGGAAAATGTTAGGTTTTGTCAAACGTACATGTAAGGATTTCAAAAATGCTCAGACTCTGATAACTATCTATAATGCATTGATTCGTAGCAGTTTAGAATATGCCTCGGTGATATGGAATCCTTCTTATAAAATTCACATTCACAGAATCGAGCGTATTCAACAAAACTTCACTCGATTCATTGCATATAAAGTTCAAAACTGTCCGTACTATAAAGATTTTAACTCTAGGCTTTCTCATCTTGGAATGAGTTCACTGGCTGACCGACGAAAACTTTTAGACTTAGTGACGCTACATAAACTTCTACACGGTAAGTTAATTTCGCCAAGTTTACTGCAGCAAGTCTGCTTTAAAATCCCCTATCATATTCCTAGACACCCAGTTACTAATTATTTCAATATTCCCATCTGTAGAACCAATTTAGGCAAGTTTTCTCCGTTAAGCAGATGTATGCGAACTTACAAGAGCTTAAACAATCATGATATCGACATCTTTAGCGACCCCGAAATGTAAAGACGTACTGTTACCTGCCTTGCCAGATTAATGATTCAAAATTATTATTTATTGTAATTATTTGTGAATAAAAGCAGCAGCTTTTACTTTGATTGTTTAGTTTAATTTCTTTTTGTTTTATAGTTTATATGTTGTTCAGTTTTTTTTTCTATTATATTGATGTATACGCCTGTAAAGACATTTATCTAAAAAATTTGTATTTTGATTGTAACAATGTTTACTGATATTGTCGATGGTGTATCTATTTAAATAAATAAAAGCACATAACGAGTGGCTTTTGCTTGGAAAAGATACTGGTACCTTAAAGAGATATTATTCAAAAGTGAACATTTTCCTATTAAAGAAAAAATTGTTTAACTCGTGTACGTTGCCATGTCTAATGTATAGATGCTAAACTTGGGCGTTGACTCAGAAACATCTTTTAAAATTGAGAACATGTCAAAGAGGAATTAAAAGAAGTATTTTTTGCAAGACGCTCAAAGACCGTAAAAGAGAGAAAGATATTAGATCTACAACAAAGATGGAAAACATACTAAAGAAAATAAGACAGTTGAAATGGTGACGGATAGGACACGTGACAAATGACAGCAGCATAAATTGGACGAAAATCATACAGAAATGGCAAACACGTAATAGGAAAAGAAAAAAAGAGACAAACTCATAGATGGGCAGATGATATTAAGATTATATGAGATTTATGTGACACAGGATACGCTAACCACTAAACAGGTAAATCTGATGTGCTGCATTATATATTACAGTTTGCTACTATGTATAAAATTTTTAATGTTTTTTATTAGCAATTAAGGCTAAATAATAATATTATATTATCAACCACCACGTGGCAGCTTTTGCTGTCGCACGGATGGGCCGGCTCGAACTGGTGTGGTACCACAACCTCACAGAATACCAACGTGAAGTAGAGATTTACCTCTGTGTTTCGCTTGGTGAGCGCATGTAGCCGGAGGACCAATTCCCCACTCCCCTTAACATGGTACCTGAATTAATTAAAAAACTACCCCAGGAAGGTACCAGCACCCCTGGTGACGAAGAATACCTCGCTGAGCATCCACGATCAAGTTATCCTACTCATCCTGATCGTGGTTGCTCGGGCTACCCATATATTCTAGGGGGGGGGGGGGGGGTGCAATTCCGATCGTGACTAAAACTCCTCGGGGCAAGCTGAGCAACGTGGTAGGGGTCGCATTGGTGTTCAAGGTGACCCCTACCACGCTATCCGTGAATTTTTGCAACATCAGGGGTGAATTTGTAACCAAACGAACTTCTTTTATAATGAGGTTCTCTTTTATTTTCGGTTGCAAATGTGGAATATTGCGTAACTCAATGCTCGAAGATCGAGATTACGTTCTGTCTCTATCTCTTCAAATCTTACTTTTATTTCCTCATATTTAGTTGACAAAAGTCAAACAAACTCCGAATATCTTTATTCTGTTCTTTAATTTGAGTAATCGTAGACACAAATTAACTGGGTTTAGGATCCTGTGTTGTCTAATTTGTTTCAACGATTCCTCCATCTCTTCCGTAAAGTCATTCAGGTCATTATCTTGACGTCACCGTTTTTAATAGTTTGTAATGTTTGACGCCGGTTCCTCGTCAGTCTCGCGCCGCTTATGACGCAGCGCCAGATATAATGGCTGTACATCATGTCTGGCGCTAAGTCATAAGCGGAGTACTCACCGGTGAGGCCCTGATGTGATGCGCGGTGACGGTGCAGTAGCATATCTCAATGCTTCGAGTACCAGGCGCTCACGGGTGGTTTAAGCTCTTTACAGTTAATGCACTCCAAATTTTTTTTAATAAATTTCGCCTAAATTCAGTTCAGATAAACTAAATGAACACTATGAGAGATTCGGTTTAAGACACATCTTTAATCTTCAGATGTCCGGAGGGAGGGGGAACGTAGTTTGAATATTTTAGAAAATGAATTATCTTATTATTATAAAGGTATAGGTTATCCAGTGAAACTTAGACCGTACGTAGCTTACAGCTTAATAAAGATGTAAAGAACATGAGAACGGAGACGGGTTACGTTCCGCTGTCCCAAGAGCATATAGTAAGCAAAGGTTTGTTTTACGTTGTTCGCTATCAACGAGACACATAGCTAATTGGCTTCATTTTACTGAAGAAAAATGTGCTATTAAGGAATTTTTATGCGGCAAAGTTACGTATATTACATATTTATGCGGAGATCAAAATACTAGTATATAAAGAATTAAGTAAATAAATAAAGAATAATTACTTCTTGAGTTTTCGTTTTGGCCTTTTGTCATCATTATCATCAATATCATTACAGCCTCTATGAAAGTCCACTGCTGAACATAGACTTCCATCAAGTATTGCCACAAAACACGACCCTGAGCCAACTGTAACCATCGACACTCCCAATGTTGTTACACATGTTTATTTTCTTAGTTAATATCAATAGCTTTATAGGTAATAGTAAAATTGCATTGTTTATATGGAAATTGCTCTAAATAATTTATATGGCCTCAAATATAATGAATACCGATAACATTAACACATATACACATTTAAAAAATGTCCCACTGGTTTTCTTGTGGTTCTTTCCAGAACAGAGGTTTCCGAACCAGTGGTAAGTTAAACAAAATAGTGACCATCAATAAGTTTTATTTATAATCTTTATTGTATAAAAAAGTTTCTGTATCTATTTCAATAAAAGACGATTTACTTTATAAAATTAAAAAGACAACCGAACCTACAGTCCACCTGATTATTAATGTCTCCCAACTTACAATAAAGAAGGTTGAAGATAGGCTGTGACCACTGAGGACTAAAATGGAATACCTTATACCCTGTAATAATACTGGCTTCGTATACCAATATATTTATGAAGACATTAGCCACAGTACTAAATGAAAATAAAGAATTCCTTTATTTTTATCGGATGCTTTGGGGGTGGATCATTGTTTAGAAATGTTAATAAAAGTGTGCCTACTTAATGTGAAACAATGCATATTATACAACACTTATTGAATAAAATGCATGAAATGTGAAGGGTGTTTTGTATACTCTGGTTTGTCTAAAGTGTTTGTGGCTTGTGTGTGGGTGTGGTTTTTAATTAATTAACTTATTTAATGCAAAATTTTTGCTTTTATTTTTTGTAAAATATCAGTGCCATAAGCTTCTACTCCGTTTACATGTTACACCCTATTTTTCCAGACAGTAAAAAGGGTCATCCAGTATATTGTGATGATATAAGTTTCATTAATTATTGTTTTGTTCTTTTACTTAGTCATATTTGGTGTCACCGGTGACCCCATGTAACTAAAAGTGTTATTGCTTTAATATACCTAATAAAGGGTTAAGACAGAGCATTCTCGTTTGAAATCATGCTCACGAGCCTAAAATATTGTAAATAATTATGTAACATAATTGGTTGAGTTATTTTCACTACTTCGTTTGGCGGTTTATTTGACATCGCAGTTTCTTATTTGATGTTTCAGGTTTACACTACTGTCCATCTTCCGATTAATTCAGTTGATTTCGTGGGGTAAAATTGGGGTGATGATTTATATAAAACATATAATAATACAGAAATGAATCTATAATCATGGATTTCATTCCGAAATTTGTATACATATATGTGAAAGCAAAAAACATTAGAGTTTACAGTCATGTTGATAATACAGTTGGTAAATCCGTCTTAAATATCAGATAGTCTTACTTATAAACGTTCTATGGGTATTGAGATATTTGACCAGTTAGTAATTAGTATCCAATAGCTTCAATGGTGGGAGGGAGTTTACTCCCGCCTGCAATGGATTTGTTCGGGCGATTGATTTTGATTGGAACTCGGACGCAAACGACAGGGTTTTTGTTTTCGTCCACGATTCTGAACTCAATCGTTGCTGAGATACCCTGAAATGAAAAAATGGGAAAAATATCTGAAGTTGATTCTGTGTACATTATTCTTAGTTAGGGAGCTTCTAACTTACATCATTCAACAATACCTCGCTCCTGCACCGATAGTGGCGGTATCGGAATATCCACTACCGCATATCGTCCTGTGACTGTCGTAAAAAGCAACAGAGGGAAGTGAAACGAAGATAGGAAGCAGCAGCTTAATCATAATAACACAAAACAATAAAAAAATTTGAATAGCGGTTGACCCGTAGATAATCCAAAATTTATATAAAAATTACGATTATTTGGAAAATTTTAAATAGCTATAACTTTCAACGCCTAGTACGATTTCGAATTGAGTTATTTAGTTATTCGATGTAGTTGCAAAAAACTGTTTGTCAGGCCTGAGACGACAGATCGAAGAATTTAAAAGTTATTTAAAAAAAAACATTATTTACAAATTTTTAAATTGCTGTAATTTTGAGTGTGTCGTTCGATTTTCACTTACTTGGCGGCATTCGACACAGTTTTTCAAATACAAAAAAGTGTCTTTAATGGATGGAGTTGATTAGTCAAATATTTTGAAAGTTATTTAGAAAAGAACTTGATAATAATTTTTTTGCTTGTTATTTTTGGAATAATTTTAAAACGGCTCGACCGCTTGACATCAAAATCTAAATAACCTCAAAGTCTCAATGAACGTTTTCGAACGCCGTATCGTTCATCTCAATCGTTTAATTGTTTAAAAAGATATCATACGACAAAAAATTTTACACAAACACGGCCGGACGTTCAGCCAAAAATAGCCAGAACAGCTTCCTAGGACCCCAAAGCTTGGAGAACTGATGAAAACTCGTATTATCAAAATCTTCATCAAAAGTTTCATCCATGATAGATGTAGACGCCTATGGGCCACAGTATTAATTTACCATCGGCGAAATTTTTACAAAACAATTTACATCACTTAATCTTGAAATGAAGAAAAATTGACCTTTTCTCATTTTATTGCTCGGTAAAAACGAAAAAAGGCAGTGACTTATTCAATAAAAATATATTTACCGCCGGGAACCATCTCTTGATAAACATCCTCAGGGTGTATTGGACATTTGTTCCAGAATTGACCGGACATTTGGTGTTCGTGAGGAAGTTGCAGGTGTTTGCATCGCTGCTGAGGTCATATGGGATGGGAATCGGGCCCAAGTAAGCGGTCGCTAAGGTGCGCATAGACTCGAGATCACGTGCTGATAAGAGAATCGGTGTGCCATTATAACATAATTTTGTTACACATTTACATTATAACACCTGGGAACTAAATGGAACAATAACTTACGAGCTTTGAATGTCATGTGGATAACAGCATCCTGGAGCTGAGGCAGAACACAAGGAGGATTATCGCAGCCTTCGATGCGAGTGCTGAGAGGCAAATCTCCAGCGTGCTTGATGCCTGTTATAAAAATTAAAATGAAACAATTTGATTTATATAATAAATTTCTTTTTAAACATTTATAATATTAATTTTAAGCAGCGAATAATTTATATAGTGACGTTTCTTGTTTCCCATTATAGCTCTAACTGAATTTTTCCAATTAGTAATATATTGCTGCTTTAGTTTTCGCAGATAGTGATACACATGATATAATTGGCCTCTTTCAAACGAGTCTTTGACATAATTCCTTTTGTTATTGTGCAATCCAGTATGCTTTCCTTGGGAGAGTCCACACTCACCGTACCAGGCTGGCAAGTAAGCATGGAGCTGTCATCTTCACATTGCTCATCAAGTTTCTGTCATAGTCGTGGAAATTTAAATTTAGCGATTTTGGATGAATTTCCTGCCATCAGTGGTTCGCCACAGATCATCAATAAAAATGGTAGGGCTCAAGTTGAGAGAAAGATTTGGATATTGTTTCAGTTGGGAGAAAGATTTTCATATTCTTTCAGTTGGGAGAAAGATTTGCATATTCTTTCTCATAATAATCCATTTCTTTAGATTTATCTCAAATCTTAATATCTATCACGTAACATGGTTTCGTGGATGTTGTAAATGAATTATAAAATGACAGCTGAGACAAAAAATAGTTATAAGAATATGTGAAATGTTTCAAATCTGATATATTACGTTTATTTACGTCCATTACTTACATCTGATTACGTTGGTACCTTCAGCAATAGCTAGAGCAGCGCTCAGTAGTACTAGGAATTTCATCATCTTCGCGGTTGTTTTACTACTTATAATATATCTTACTTAATTGTGACTGATATATTTTACGCCAATTTTTTGATTTTTATATACTTCTGTTATCTATTGGGTGTGCAATACCTGCCTAGTAGATTTTACTAAGAGGCTTAAACTGTATCTAATAAATTAATCTATGTTACTATTCGTTGCTACCATAAAGTAATTAACCTACTTTTTAAAGTTGTAAACAGTGCTCTAAACACGATGATGAGTGGAGAACTACGCTTTGAATAGAACAGACTGGAATAGAATAATTTTTATTCAATATAAATTACGTGAACACTTATCGAAAGTCATTTAAGGTTTTGGTTCAGGAAAATCCTCTGTCGTGGGAAAAACCAGCAAGAAACCCAGTGGGACTTTTATAAACATGAATTTAAAATATAATTATTTTATACAAGTCATGAGTATATTCAGAAACAGCATGGTAGCAATCATCTCATTTATTCAATATAAATTACGTGAACACTTATCGAAAGTCATTTAAGGTTTTGGTTCGGGAAAATCCTCTGTCGTGGGAAAAACCAGCAAGAAACCCAATGGGACTTTTATAAACATTAATTAAAAATATAATTATTTTATACAAGTCATGAGAATAATCAGAAACAGCATGGTAGCAATCATCTCATTTCTAGGGGTTATTATCAATCATGTACTCTTTGATATGAAAACTCGTATTAAAAATTATTAAAAACTTTTTGCTTAATAAGTAATATGTAAAGGACTGCTACCAAAACTAGTATAAATCCTATACCTTTAAACGAGCAATTCTTGTATATATATATAATCGGAATCTCGGGAACGGCTCCAACGATTTTCATAAAATTTTGTGTGCAGGGAGTTTCGGGGGCAATAAATCGATCTAGCTAGGATTTATTTTTAGAAAATGTCTTTTTATTCGTGTTTTTAGGCAATGAAAAACTGCTACAATATCGTTAGATTATTCTAACGATATTGTAGCTACTTAAATATTTATTATTTTATTTTATTATTCAAATTATGTATTGTACCAGGTTTTTTTTTTTTTTTCAAGTTCTTTTCTTTTTTGAGAAAATCTATTTTTTCGAGCCCTTTTTTTAGTATTTTTTAAAACACGAAAATTTTAATTAAACTAATTGCACTCATGATTTTTTAATCAAATAACCAGTTCAGTTTTTTCTATTATGTCGCTAAGATCAAAAAATATTATTCGTATTTCATCAGTATGTAATTTGTATCTAAATATAATTTCCAAAACACACGAATTAAAAAAACCGAGCGAAAAATACCGAGCAAAGCTCGGTCAACCGGGTACTAAAATATAAAATTTACCCCTTCGTTTATAGGACTTTATTTATTCATTTAATTTTTATTACACGTCTAGTAATAAGCGATATAAAGGGTGGACTTAATACCTTTTGGCATTCCCTTCCAGTCAACACTGGTTGATTTGATTGAACTCTTCACAAATAAGTTAGAGATTAGGTACACAATTCGTTCGGTCGTCATTGATACTAGTTAACAAATTATAAGGTTATTTGTTTTAATAAATTTCTCAGAAAATATACATTTCGCCTCCTCAAAGATCTATAACGCTTTTCAACAAAGCTGGTATCTCTCTCGCTGGAGTCCTCTTCCCTCCCGGACCGCTCTCGGAGTGCGTGTCTGCACTGTCACCGCTAATTTTCTTATTTTTAATAATTTAAAAATAATTTTAAAGTAGTAAAATCGTACGATATACTAGGAGTGCATAAGTGAAGATACGTTGGCTGCTACAACAGTAAGGCCAGCGCCATACTTGACGGAAATTCCGTCACAGATCTTCCGCGGCGGAACGTCAATACATGTTATTGCATATAAAGTACAAATAGCGGCCACACTACGCGGAAGATCGGTCGTTCCGTCGCGGACGATCAGTCGCTCCGTGGCGGACTGCTTGCTCTCGCGTCTGCTCCGTCCTCCGCGCACCGATCTTCTGTCGGCGTAAGATCGGCAACGTCGCGTTCCAGGTATTTTCGCATCGTATGCATCGCGCCACATTTGGCGGATAACTCGCGGTGACGGCGCACGCATAGGATGTTCGACACTGAACGATTTATTATCGAAGTGCAAAATAGAGTTTGCCTTAGGGACTCTAGAGAAAAGCCAGATAGAACGCCAAAATGAAAATTCTTGTAATGAATTATCAAGTAATGCAAACTCACAACTAACTGTAACTGAGAATTTGAGTCCAACTCAAACCGATGAAGTTCCAGGGACCTTTCAAACAAAAAGAAAACCAGAAGTGAAATAATTTTTCTCATTTACACTATTAATATTTTTATCTTACTTTAATGTAACGGTCAGCCTTTTTTCAGGAGATATAGCCGTTCTAAGTTTTGTATTGTGCTTGGTAATATAGTCCTTCGTTAAATTCAACAATACATCAAATGATTGTACGGACTTTCGATAATATTCGAATGATTTATCTGGATTATAATAATAATAATAATAATAATATTTTTTTAAAACTTTAACTTGTAGTAAATATAAAAAAATCTTACATGAGATACATTACAAAAATACTAGTAAGGGTGACGTTTTGTTCTCCTTGCTAGAATAAGAAATAGCCTGTATTAAGGAGATTTAGTCCCTTACCTTATAAAAGTGATCGGAAAGCAAAAATTGCTGTGCGTGCGTGCGTGCGTGCGTGCGTGCGTGCGTGCGCGCGTGCGTGCGTGCATGCGTGCGTGCGTGCGTGCGTGCGTGCGTGCGTGCGTGCGTGCGTGCGTGCGTGCGTGCGTGCGTGCCCGCGTGCGTGCGTGCATGCGTGCGTGCGTGCGTGCGTGCGTGCGCATGTGCGTGCGTGCGTGCGTTAGCGAACAGGCTAGTAGAAAGCAAAAACCACCTATGTTTACCAACGACAAAAATGAAAACGAGAACACGAATTCGAGGAAGAATTTAACACGTTTAAGGGTGAAATGAAGAACATGATTACATCGCTATTTCGCTGCACAACAAGCTGAACTGAAAAAATTTGTAACGACTCAAATTGAAATCAAACAAAATAACAATAGCATACAAGAGTGTCTTGATTTTCTCACGGTCCAAAATGAATAACTGAAAAAGAAATTGGAACAGTTTGAAATTCAATGATGAAAAGATAAGGACTACATTATTATCATTTAGGATAAAATTGTGTACCTGCAGCGTGTAAATCGCAAATCTACTATTGAACTCAAGAACGTTCCTCTTATCACTAACGAATCTAAAGAATATCTCACAAAAATGGTAGATAACGTGCCTCTCAAGGAGCATTCATTGCAACTTTAGAAAGGAAGATCAAGGACATTTACGGAATGCGTGGCAAGCAAAAGTCCAATAAAAGCTCACCCATCGTGGTCAAACTCTCGTCAACATTACTCAAGTTAGATATCTTAGAAACGTGCAAGCTCTTTAATAGTATAAATAGAGAAAAACTGCGAGCTAAGCATTTAGGAGCCACCAAAAACGAATAAACCCCTATATTTGTATCAGAACAATTAACTGCTCGATGCGCTCGTATACAACTGAAGGGTATAATGATGATGAATGATAACATATATTTTAAATATACTTACATATAAAAATATAATATATTTTAAATAGAAAACATAATATCAACCCATATATAAGCAGAAATATTAAGAAAGTGAACTGCTGGTAGAAGAAAAGTAATGTTCAGACATCATTCCCTTAAAGGCATAACAGAAGTCGGTTTACTAATACCTGGAGGCAGTTTATTCCAAAGCTTTATGGCCTCAGCGGCGAAAGACTGAGTCACGAGGAAAAACACATAAGTTACTATGTACGTTGATCTCTCTACGTCATCTTCTGTGGTACTACGTCATATAGAGAGATCTAAGTAATCCGAATCGATCACTCTTATCATTAAAACTCTTACATTGTTATAATTTATTTATAGAAATTTACATTAAATTTCAGACACACGTAGATAACTTGCTTACTTGCAACATCGGACTGATAATGCACACGGTAATGTTAAGAAATGATTTTATTGTACACCTGCAGTCTAGACTAAGTCCCTGATTATGTTGTTTCTTAAATCACTCCTAGTCACTAACGGCTTAGTGATAACACAAAATCACTATGAAATTCAATAACGTGATTGATTTTAATAGACATTACATTGTAGTCCGAGTAGTGGCGGTGTTTTCACTACTCCATATGGAACTGATGTCGTTGGGAGTAGCAGCGGGAAGCAAGCCATGAGATATGCAGCAGCGTCTTTATAATAACATCTGGAAAATAAGAAAACTTCGGTTACCAAACCGCCTGCCAGGGTTGCCAAATATCCCCCCATGAGGCAAATGGGGGAAACCTATATTCAGCAGTGAACTTTTGAGAGGCAGTAACAATGCACTGTGTTTTTTAACTTCCCAGTGGGAAGTTATTGTAATGGGTCGGATTTTGCAAATTGGAAATTTTAACATATCTCAACGTTGTAAGGTCTTTAGAGTCGAATAGTATGGTTTTTAAGAGGACGTCCGTGTGTACATGTACGTATGTATGTATAAATGTATGTTTGGATTCAATTTTCGCCTCGTGTATCTCGAGAAAAAAGAGTGATATTGACATAGGACCAGTTTCATTTAACGCATAATTATGTAACTTAGACTTCATTAAATTTTGATCAAATTGGTCATGTCGTTTTTTGCGCCGAATGAAAAATTGTATAAAATATGAAAACGTATGATATTTTTTTATTCTTTCCACTGGAAAGTTAGTCGGACCTTTCGGGTCGCACCTAGACTGCGTTTTTTTAACTGCTACTAGCCAGCGTTTGAGTATTATCTCACCTGATGGCAAGTGGTGATGCAGAGGGTAAAGTGCACTGACTCACCTCAACGAAAGCTTATTCACTCGCCTTGAAGACACCCACATTACAATCGAATAGATCGGTAAAACTCCTTCGCGGTACGAATTATGAACGACAAAACAAATAGCATGCATGGTATATCGACAATAATGGAACGGTGACCAGCCAGTCTGGTGATCGGATGAGATTTTTTTTTCTATTAGTTATTCATCATCATTATTAAAGCTCATTACAAATACACGGCTGAAATATATATCCCATGTTGAGATCCATAACTGAATATAAAATATATATTATTAAAAAAGGAAGGCTTTTGCAGGGAAGACGATACAGCCAAGAGATATAAGGAAAGAGAAAGAAGTTGTCTGGCTATGCGGCTGAGATCAAGAAGCGCCGTTTTCTGCATTTGAGCCCATAGCTCTTTGTCACGCCCTTCTAGTCTCCTGAGAAAAACTAAGAAGCTAGCCGGAATCAATCTGTTCGCAGAAATGACCACAGAAATAATTTCAGCCGTCAATAACCTCCCCACAGATTTTCTATTACGGAGGATATTTGCCACTGTTGCCACTTGGCGGTGGGTTTCAATCATAGCTTTTTATTATTTTGATTTACTATCAAAGAGTACTTTTCTTATCCTCTTTCGCTTCTCACGACACGCACTGGACAATATTGGTGAAAGGATATTCTTACGTCACCACTACACGGCTAATTTTGTTATAAACATTACGTTAAGTGTACTCTACATTTTGTTCAGCTTGAATTTTGAATGACAGATTAATACTCCATATCTAATACCAACTGATTCTTTGCATTTTTATATGGCTATACTATACGAACTGAGGCTTCCTAGTGGTCTACTGTTCGTATGTGTAACTGCTGATCATAAAGTATTGCTTCAAAATTACGAGTTTGGTCAAAATTCGGTTATTGAGTGTTTCTGTCGAAGGATTGTCGCAACAGCTGAGAGTCAGGAAGTTTTTTGCCTTCGAAAGAACGTATAGATATTGGTCCTTACAGATCATGCACCTTACTCCGGTTGTGTTAGATTGACTTCCCATGGGACTATGAGATTTTACGCTGGTATTCTGTGAAAGCGTGGTCCTTTCCCGTTCGAGCCAACCTATTCGTGCTGCAATTATAATATTGCTGCAGCCTGACTTCCACACGTCAAAAAACGAACATTTTATTATAAATTGAAAACAATATCTCAGGTGTAGTCCCATTTAAAAGTATGTATGTTCTGTGGGTGTAATCCACCTTTTATCGTAAATATTTCCAGTTTTTGTAACTAATTTTACATTAAAATAGGAAAATTTTGTTAGAATTTGAATTACAGGCATCCATCACGGTTTAAATTTGCCTATCACCACCCGCATCGAAGTCTGCAACAATTTTTCCATTCCTTTTAACACGGTGATAACCTAATATACATTTTTCTATCCTCTACTTTGTCTCATTTACTTACACCATACCCTGTATCTGCTTTCCATTCTCTTGAATAAAACTATTTTTAAGGAATTTATCGCAATTTAATTTACATATTCTTCATACCCAACGTTCTTTTGCAGCGTATATGATCACAGGGGGAGGGGGTTCACGGGAATTAAAAAAAGTAACTTAAACGCGAAAAAATATTCAAAAATAGTTTTATTCATTGTGTAATAATGTATTACGGCTAAAATGTTTAATGATTATATTTCAATCATCATAATTCAAACGAGGTTCATCATCATCATGACAGCCTTTCACAAGTCCTCTGCTGGACATTGGCCTCCCCTAAGTATTGCCACAACGCACGGTTCTGAACCTCCTGCTTCCATCGACTGAAACGAGGCTGGTTTATGTTAATGAACCTAACACGTTTGTTTTGTAGGTGTAAGAGTCACACCATACGTGTCGTAATTGAAGGCCATAAAAATGTCAAAAAAGTATTCACATCTTTGGCTAGATGGTAGGTAAATCATCTCCTTATACCAGATATACGTAGGCCGCAGATTGTACCAAGGATGCAAAACTTCTGGTTCTGCAATTGTCAATTCGGCTGATAAAATTTGAAGATTATGTATTTTTTTAATTCGTTGGCTCGACTTGAGAAGGGTTGTCCTATGTTTTGAATGGTAAGTGACAAGAACTAGATAATTTTTTTCTGGTAAGGTGGCATTCTATTAACCCCTAAGGGGTTACAACGTATCTGCATATTGATTCTGAATCTATGAGTATTGAGCCACAGCATTCATTTACCATCAGGCGAACTGTGTGCTCATTTGTCACCAAATAGTAATTGAATGATGAAAGAGTACTCAAATCTGGGGTATTCATGACTGTTTAATTATTAAATAATAATTTCTTCAAATAAAGCAAGTATGCTTACTGTAAATTGAAACTGATATTATTTTTGCAGCTACTGAATTTATTTTCAGAAACTTTTTATGAACAATTGGAAATATAAAATTTAAGTTGATTGCTCAAATTTATTTCTATAAATTTGTTACATAATATTAATTTATTCATTCCATTGTTTAAACACCATAAAATTAGTATTCATACGATATGGTTCGCAAAAGCTTTTCTTTTCAAACGCTTCCACCAAATCAGTACTGAGGTGATGGTTAATTATAGTTGTACATCTTAGATCTCTAGTCAACTGACCCAATGGAGTTTCTAGATGATAAATATCAACAGGCTGTTTCGAGTATTCTTGTACTGCAAATGGTGTAGTCACTGAATCAGCACATATCATAACAATTTTGGAATTAAGCCGACGTGGCTGGGGCTTGTAGCACCGTACTTGTTCAATGCGATCAATGGCTGATTTAAGCACAGCTCTAATATACTGTGACGTCAGCCCCTTATGTGTCAATATTATCTGCACCGCAGTTTCAACTTTCTCATCTAAGGAATCACACGTGTCTAAAGCTTGTTCAAGTTTGCCAGTGTCTTCGATTAGCGAACCGAATATTGTCTTTATGACTGCTTTATGTATTTCGTCATCAGTATCCAAACCTTTCAAATGTTCTTCGAGAGTGGTTTGTAATTCAGCTGGAGGAACCCCAATACAGAAGACAGTTCCCTTTAAACCTGCAATTATTTATTTAACTTCATAAACACAGACATATATAAAGGCAAACTTAGTACTTAAGGTGTTCTCTAACAATCAACCATAAATTACTGTCAAGATAAAAAGAGGAAAGTTTAAAAATAAGTTACAAAAGCAAAATAAAAAGGAATAACTTATATATGTACGCTATCTAAGTTAATCGAGTTTACCACCTCTATCTGATTTTGCAAGTCATCAAATTTATTAGATAACGTTTCAAATTTGTAAAGTTTTAAAGTCAATTCCGATAGTTAGATTTTGGTTAAATTTTCTCTTGTGATAAATTAGGAAATTTCAATTATATTTCATATAAGTAAAACTACATAGTTTTTTTAGTTAAGGATCACTTGACCCTTTCCATTTTATTTTGACGATTATTAATCTACTAAGGTCATTAAACACATTCAGTCGAAGCGGGTTAAATCGATATTTAAAAAGTTATTTCTATGCCTATTTAATTTTGAGGTATTTCAGTACAATTAGATTTCATACTCACCCCTTTCTTCCAATATTGAAACCATTTCTAACGTAACAAGTATACCACTTTCGTATCCCACAAGATAGAAGTTATCTTTCAACTTCATTTTCTTTAATAATATCTGGAAAAAAAAGGTTTTTTATGATTTATTAAAAATCTTATTTGAAAGTCCAGTGTTCGAAAGAGTTCAGTGTGCTACAGTTACCGTTACAGCTTATTAAAAGTACGAGGTCTGTTCAAAAAGTATCGCGAATTTTGAATTTCCGCGGGCTACGTATATTTGATTTTCGATTTTTTTGTAGCCTTATGTTGGTACTCATGTCCCTTACTTATGCTGACAAGGTCGGCCATTTTGAATGTTTAGTTAATTTTTGACAGCTGTTTTGCTTGGATGTGTTTTGGCTCGTCTTCGATTTTTGCCTATTCCAAAAATGGATCAAAGTATCTGTACTAAAATTTGTATGAAAAACATAATAAAGTGCCCGGACGCATTCCAAATGTTGACTGTGGCATATATTGAAGCTACCTTAGATCAAAGCAACTTTTATCGGTGGTACAAAATGTTCTCAGAGGGCCGAGAAGATGTTAACGACGAACAGCGTCCAGTACGCACGAGCACCTCAATAACAAACGATAACATTGATAAAGTGAAGAAAATATTATCGATCAATCGTCGAGTCACCGAAAGAGAAGTTGCTGAGGACCTAAACATATCGATTGGCTCGTGCCATTCGATTATAAGTAATGATTTGGGCATGAGTCGAGTCGCCGTGAAATTCGTGCCATAATTGCTCAATTTCGACCAAAAACAGCATCGCGTTAACATTGCTCAGGAGATATTGGACTTGTTTCGTGATGACCCAAATGTGCTTTAGAGGGTTATAACTGGTGACGAATCATGGGTTTATGGTTATGACGTGGAAACCAAAGCTCAATCATCCCAATGGAAGCTGACGCATGAGCAAATACCGAAAAAAGCGCGCCAAGTTCGGTAAAACGTGAAGGTTTTGCTCGCTTTTCTTCGATTGCAGGGGCGTGTTGCATCATGAGTTCTTGCCACAGGGTAGTACGTTCAATAAGGAATATTACCTGCAAGTAATGCGCAATTTGCGCGAACCAAAAACGCCCGGATTTGTGGAAGTGCAAAAACTGACTTTCGCACCATGATAATATATAATATAATATTTGCGCCCCTGCTCACACATCGTTGCTTGTGCGCGAATATTTATCCAAAAACAACACAGTAATGATCCCACAGCCACCGTATTCCCCAGACCTGGCCCCCTGTGACTTTTTCCTGTTCCCAAAACTGAAAGGGCTCATGAAAAGATGACGATTGAGGAGATAAAAATGGCATCGAAGGAGGAACTGAAGAAGATCACGAAAAATGATTTTTTTAAGTGCTTTGAGGATTGGAAAAAACGTTGGCACAAGTGCATTATATCCGAAGGGGATTACTTTGAAGGAGACAAAATAGATATTCATGAATAAGTAAATACTTTTTGAAAAAATACAAAATTCGCGATACTTTTTGAACAGACTGTGTATACTGCTTAGCCTCCCTATCTATGGGGGTGGCTAAGCAGTGGACTATTGGTACTAGTGGACATCAAAGGCGGAATGAATGCTACAATTGCCACGCTTAACAGGCGAGTTAGCAATTGCAGTTTTTATTTACGTTGTTATATTACATTTTTATTTTTATTAATAAGTACTCGTATATGAGACCATCCAGACTAAACCATGTCTTGATTTACTTCCCTCCGTCACCTCTTACGACACCTACTGTATGATATGGGATAGTAAATATTCTAACATTACCACTACATGGTTCGCTTTTGGCCTTTTGGATAAGATCGGTGTTAGACAAATAGAGAGCTAGAGAGAGAAAAAATAGAGCCGTGGTAACTCAGACAAAGAGCCATGGTATTTCAGATGGTTAGCGCTCGCGGTAAATTTCACAGTAAGCGAGCAACTCGCACCCCCACTTGACCAAATTGTTAATTGCGATTCTAAGTATTCGTGCCACGTGCTCGGCGGTGAAGAAAAACATCGTGAGGAAACCTGTATGTCTGAGAAATAAGAAAAAATATATTTCGAAGACATGTGAAGTTCACCAACACGCGTTGGGGCAGCGCGGCGGACACTTCCTTGCCCTAAAACCCTCTCAGAAATGAAAGGAGGCCTGTGGCCCAGTAGTGGAACGTATATAGGGTGTAACAGTGTTACGACAAACTAAATTTAATTTACTTTTAAAAAAATATTATGTTTCATTTACATTTTATTTTCATTTTATAAGATTCAAACCTATAAACTGAAATCAAATAAATAAGGAAGCTTCCGGATTATTTACCACGATCGTTGGTGCACCATTACTAGTATTTAAACCATATGAATACATTTTGACTCAAGTGCAATTTAAATCTACCAAGAGACTGAATCATACGGTATCCATAGTTAAGATAAATACTGGATCATATAATAGTTTACCGTGTACTGGAGGTTTAATAATAGCCACCACCTCATATCGTCCCATGGGTGTCGTAAAAGGGGACAGAGAGAAAATAAAATAAGATGAGCAGCAGCATCTTGCTGATAACATTTTATACGTGGTAGAGCCATTGCCGTTATGTAAGTAGTATAGTTGTAACACGAATGGGTCGGCTCGGCTGTGAAGGGACCATGCTGTCACAGAACACCAGCGTAAAATAGTAGCTTAATGCTGCTGTGTTTCGTATGGTGAGTGTAGAGAACCGGAAACATTTTTTACTGGAAACGAGGCATTCCATTTTAGTCCTCACGGGTGACAACGCATCTGCATTTTGATTCGTAATCAAGGATAGATGTAGATGTCTATGGGCCACAGCGACCACTTACCATCAGGTGGACTGTGTGTTCGGTTGTCATCCTATCCTTAAAAAAAACTAAAATCGTAAAAATAAACTGCGGTCGTTAACCCGCCTGCCGCTATTAAGCAATCTACGGAGGAGGCCTACGTTCAGTAGTGACTTTTGTATACTGTAATTAATGGATGGATAGAGGACATAAAATAGAGTAGATACGGGAAATATACCTCGGCATATCGACGCGCTTGTTCCTGAACGGTCTCGTCGTTGTGGTGGAATCCAGGCTGTAAAACTAAAGCGGGTATCTTCAGACGTTCGCAGAGCAGACGGAACCTTTCGTGGTGTCCCTCGAGACCCGGCAAAATGTACAAGTACGTGTTTTCGACATCGAAATCGTCCACT
Source organism: Parnassius apollo (assembly GCA_907164705.1). Lineage (NCBI taxonomy): Eukaryota > Metazoa > Arthropoda > Insecta > Lepidoptera > Papilionidae > Parnassius > Parnassius apollo. Next base: position 2,453,725 of record CAJQZP010001449.1, on the reverse strand, counting down.
CCCTGGAAGTATGCCGCAATTAGAAATCAGAGTGCTTGCTTTTAAAATTAAAATTATTAATTGCTATTATAGTCCTAATCATGAATTTCAGTACGCGTTTGTTAGGAAAGGTGAACATTATGAGTTAAATTCCATCATTTGAGATTATAATGACAATTAAGCACCGTTTTACACAGCACAAATGTTCGACTCTAAACACGGATCGCTAGGCTTATTACTTTTTATTTATTGTATTATCATCATTATTATAATCATCTTCATCATCACCAAAATCAAAAACAACGACATCAACCTTTAGAAATCCAGTATTAGCCTTTCCAAGAAATCGCCAAAAAATTGCAAACATTTTTCATACAATCACCGAGTTAAAAAGCGGGCTGGTCAGCGAAACTGTAGGTTTGATAACTCTGCTCTTTATTATTTATCTGTAAATGTTGAGTTCAGCATTTGGATGAAATTTCAATCATCACACGCTTCAGCCTATTTCATTTAGCAAGGTGCACGTTGTTTTGACGCGTACTTAGATCAATAAATCTACAAAATTCAAGTTTATTAGTAGGAATAGACATCCGAAAGAATATTTTTGAACATGAGAAACATCTACATTGATTTTTTATCCCAAAAATTCTTAATAGAAATAATTAAAATAAGTCTTTAAAGCCATTTTAAACTGGCTAATTGTAAATATACAAGTTGTAAAAGGAGGGGCAAACCATTCTTAAGCATATTATGTATATATGCAAAAATTGATTAATTTAGGAATCTTTTTTTTCTTTTGACCATTTAGTTTTATCTTAAGCACCCAAATTATATAGTTTAAGACAAGACAATATCACAGTATGTTTAATGTGATATTTTATAATTTTATACTACAAATAGACCACTGAAATTGGATTATTTTTGTTTATGTTAGTTTGCAAGAATTAAAACGTAAAAATTACATGTAAATAAACTACCTTAGAATAAGCCTGAGTCTGCATCTGAACCATTGTAGTACTGGCAAGAAGTTCATTGGAGTCCACGTATGAGAAAAAGTTCCTCAATCCTTTGGTTTTCTTGAAACCGGTCCATATTAGAGTGTCTTCCAATTCATGTATGCTGTAATGAAACAAAAATATTAACCCGTTTTAAACGTGGTAGAGCCATGCTGCAGTTATATTAGTAGTATAGTTGTAGTACGAATGGGTCGGCTTGATCGGGAAATGACGACGCTCTCACAGAATACTCACAGGATAAATGTAGATGTCTGTGGGCCACAGCAACAACTTACCATCAGGTGGACTGTGTGCTCGTTTGTCACCCTATCCTAAAAAAATACTCCTAGTCCAGTTATATAAGAATTTTTAATATTCGGAATAAAAGTCTAATAGCTAAGGGGCGAATACATTAGCTACTGCATGGCTTCATCCCGTGGTATCACGAAGAGAAACGAGAGATCACACCATAGAACTGTGTGGCCAATGCGCCAGATCTACGCTGCAACTACGGGGAGCCAAGATCTTTCAACAGGGGCCAAGATTTGCAGTGTTCTTTATTGTGATTAAGTTTAACGTAAGACCATTTTTACATGTAAATGAATGATTTTTATTCAATGTAGATTATTGTATAACACTTATTGAAAGTCATTTTTTTATTAAACACTGGTTCATAAAAAAGCCTCTGTCCTGGGAAGAACCAGCAAGAAACCCAGCGAGACTTTTTTAAACATATTTCAATTTACAATACTTTAATTTATTTTGTAAAATTTTTGTACGAATTTTTAAAGACCCAGCATGGTGGCGATCACCTCATTCCCAGGGGTTTATTTTAATTTATGTATTCATTTATATTGTGATAACCTTTTTTGCACAATTTGTCTTTAATAAAACATTTGAACTTATTTAATGACAAATTTTGTACATTTTCTGGAATTTTGTTATAAAAGCGTATACGTTGTCCCATAAATGAATTACTAATTCTGTGGAGTCTAGTAACTGTATTACAAGTTTATGTATGTTCATAGTGTTTAAAGAATGAACATCTTTCATGTTCTTCATCTATTTATGTTTTTGTGTACATACATTAACATTTTCATAAATATATTGTGATGCCAATATGTTTATTTCCTTAATATTTTTTCTCTAAGGGACTCTTTACAATTTAAGTTATAAATCGCCCGTACGGCTCTCTTTTGCGAAACAAATATGACTTCAATGTCAGCCGCATTACCCCATAGTAAGATTCCATAAGACATTACGCTATGACATAAAGACATGACATCTTAGTCTTCTGGGGTATTAACAAACCTATATTTTTATTTTTAATCGAGGTTAGATGATGGTGGTCTTCGGTGGTGTCTTTGAGCTAAAGCATCTTCATACCATCAGGTAGACGGCGCACGTCCATAAACTTTTACTTAATAAAAGTCAACTACCCTATTAATCTGGGTCTTTTTACAGATGCAATTTAAAAAGAAAGATTTTTCGGTTCTTTTCTTGTAATAGAGAAATTTGTAGCTTACATTTTCAAGAAAGAAAATAATAACATTAAATACCTCACCTTTTTGCAGTAAACTGACGTATTTTTTGATCATCTATTGTCAAGTTATACTTATCATGTAAGAACTTGCTTAGCACGTCTACTTTATAATCTAAAAGGCCAAGACTTTCGAGAGTGCTATCCTTAGACGCCGCTACATCAATACCTTAAAGAATACACAAAATATAAGGAGCTATTTTAAGCTAATACAATTATTGAATACGCCTTCGTAGTGTAAGTAGGCAATAAAATGCTAAATAATCCCATGTACAACATTGAACATTACGTGTTGATAAAGGAGATAAGACACCAATGTATTTTCCGACATGACAGTACCAAAAGTCAGAATCATACAGAGGAAATATTATAGAGGATTTAATCAGGAGTATCAAGATGATGACTCCATGGCTTAGTAATTAGTTCCAACGCGGAAAGATGTAGGTTTGAATCCCGCACGGAACTTAGCCTATAACTACAAATAATTGTTTAATTGATGTTCTTATGCAATTGTATCTGTAAACTGCCACCGTGATACAGGAGAAAATTCTGATGGTAACATTTCGTTATTAAAAAAGAGAATAAAAAGGATCTGTAAAATTGCCTTGTGGTAGCGGTGCAAGATTTCAGAGGATATAGAGCAACATATATATATATATATATATATATATATATATATATATATATATATATATATATATATATATATATATATATATATATATATATATGGTAGGACTATTATTTTGCATTGGAGATCATCACGGCTGGTACCACCATCTTTTACACATTTTTAAAGTGCTGACACCTTCGCGTCCCGGTCTAAAGGGAAGCAGTCAATTACAGGCTGTAAGGCGTTCAATCTAAGTTCTAAAAAGTGGTAACGCATGTGTAGCCTTTTCTTTTACACGGTCTCTAGTAAACACTACTTACCATCAGGTGGACTGTGAATTCGTTTGTCACTTAAATGACATAACATAAACACTCACGCCTGTCACCCAGAGGGGTAGGCAGAGACTACGGACTTCCATTTGGCACGATCCTGACATACCTCTTTCGCCTCCTTTACATCCATATATCTACGCATACATGCTCGTCGGTTAATCGTCGGGCGGTCGGGAAGTACCCACTTCTAACGTGGCCTATTTTCCAAATATCGCCAATTTGGTCGATAAACTGCTTTCTAGGGCGTCACTTAAATGCTTTTTAAATAACGTTCTTTCCTAATCACAACCTCCGTGAAGATTTTTTCATTGACATAACCAAATTGATATATTAATATATACTACAAATGAGGGTGATACATAACTTTTCTACCACCAAGGCGCCACTTAGTAAAGTTACAGCCTATATACGTCCCACTGCTGGGCACAGGCCTCTGCTCATTTTTGAGAGGGTTTTAGGGCGACGAATTGTCCGTCGCGCTGCTCCAACGCCTGTTCGCGAACTTCACATGTCTTCGAAATATTTTTTCTAATTTATCTGACATGCAGGTTTCCTCACGATGTTTTCCTTCACCGCCGGAAACGTAGTAAATCAGCACTAAAAATTGCAATTAACAATTTCTTTGGTGCCAGCGGGAATCGAACCTGGTTTGCTCGCATACTGTGAAATTTTCAGCGAGCGCTAACCATCTGAGCTACCACGGCTCTAGGGCGCCACTTAGAACTGAAGCGAAATATTTGTCAGATTTCATTTCGGAGGAAGTTAAATCGGTAGAAAAGATTATATTTATTTATGAAATATTAGTTATATTTTATACTAATTACTTTAGAAATGGATAAACCAAACTATGAATATCCCTATAAATAAAAAAAAGTTAAAGAAAATAAAAGAACAAAACATTGTTTTGTGTATACAAACACTGGAAACCGAAAAGTCTGTAATTAAATCTCACCTTATTTATGAAGATAAAACTGAGTGACCATCTGGGTAACTAATAAGTTACCTTAGTCAATCAGTTTTAAAAAGTTTGTTTTTAATAATCTATGCTACAGGCTTCTCCTTTGTTCACCTATTATAGTCTATTTTTTCTTTCATAGTAAAAAAGTCACTCGAAATATGCATTCGCTATAAATTTTTCAGCGGTGCGCATTACAATTGTATTCCAATAAAATTGTTAATTGTAATTTACCACGTACGGTAGCGGTGAAGAAAAACACCTTGAGAAAAATAGGTATTTCACGGGCATGTGATCAAGGGAAGAGCGCGGTGAGCGGTGGCCCCTAAACGCACTATAACACTGCGGTGGACCAATTGATACATAACCCTACGAAATATGAGGGTAGGCCTAACAGTGGTAAATATATAAGCTCCTATTTTAATTACTTGAGATGTGTTGTAACGGTATGTTGATTACTTACCTGTTATTGAAGAGATTTGTTTCAAGAGTGAAGGTCTTAACGGTTCCTTCGCTTCAACAGTAAATAAGCCTGAAGATGAAGATATCGCAGCTTCAACTGCGTTCAGTGCGGCCAGACAAGACATTTTGCTTAATGAAGCTGATTTATTTTCAGCGCCACTCTATAAACAAATACAAGACAACATTGACAGAATTAAGCTATTCGATTAGACGTATCCATTAAACAAAAAAAAATATTTAATTGTTTTTTTATTAATTCATTAGAAACAATTTTAACACGCTGTATATAAGCTTGGCCTGTATGGATATCTAAACGATTAGAAACTTTGCAGATGTGCTAGGTTGATTAATAAGTTTTGATAATAGGACACTCATGAATAAGTTATGGAAATGCGTTCTATGTTTTTCGTATGCAAAATGGAGAAACTTAGTGCGGTTATTAAATATTTCAGCTTGAAAAAATTTTGTACAAAGGTATTTTTGAAGATGTGCAGTCTAATTTTACAGACAATGCTCCCTCTTTTTCTACAGTAACATACTAGTGCGAATTAAAACGCGGCAGAACCTCTTGCAATAACGAACTTACAACTACGGCCACTATTCCAGAAAACGTTAAAAAAATCGAAATTTTTTGAAAGAGTTGAAATTTCAATGCTAAATTTAGCAAGATCTAGATTCTTTTAGCGCTCGTTTCGTAATCGTAGATAAAATGTGGGTACACAATATTGACCCAGAGACAAAGAACCGAAGCAAAGTGGGGAAAAACCGTCTTCTCCGTAAGTCAAGAGATTCAAGATGTCTGCATCCGCTGGAAAAATCGTGACCTCTGTCTTCTGGGATGCGGAAAGTATAATAAAGATCGAATATTTAAGTAAAAGAGAGACAACAACCAGAGATTATTACACATCATTAATCAAAACACTACGCGAAGAACAAAGGAATAAACGTTGAGGAAAATTGCATGCTAGAGTACTTTTTTATCATGATAATGCTCCTGCCCATAGATATGATACAGGCGAAACTGTCCGAACTGCTAGGTTTCGTTTGAATTGCATTACAGCGCCTACCATTTTCTCCAGACTTGGCTCCGAGTGATTTTCACCTTTTTATTCACATAATAACGCACTTGCGTGGTATACAATTCGACTGTGACGATGAGGTGATGTGTGCTGCAGAGTAAAGGCCTTTTTCGAGTATTATTGTCAAGCCTTTTTCCAAGGAAATTAACCAACTCGCAAAACGCTACTCAAGGGGTACTTACTTATCTTCACGCACAATCCCTAACGGGGTAGTCAGAGAGAACAGATCGCCAAGTGTCACGATCCTTACATACCTCTTTCGCTTCTTTCAGGTTCATTAACTTCTTCATACATGCACGTAGGTTGGTATCCGAGTACTCTTGACATTTCCCTCTTCGAGCAATTTGCTCACATGGTCTTCGAAAGTTAGTCTCGATCTACTTCGACACCTTTTAATATTTACTTTCGCTCTATATATTTTATTCACCATTCGGTCTTCACTCATTCGCTCAACGTGCCCAAACCATTGGAGTACGCCCCTATCAATTTTTGTGATAAGGTCATCTTTCAATCCTGCCATATTACGAATCTCTTCGTTTCGCTTTCGATCGGCTATGGTAACGCCACACATTTTACGAAGAGATCGCGTCTCCACTGCATTCAACTTGCTTTTATGCTTCTTCTGTCATACCCAGGTTTCGCTGCCATATAACAAAGTCGGTAACAACACTGCGTTATGTATTGCAAGGCGTGCACTCTTCACCACGCCTTGCCTTTTGACTAATGAATTCAGGGCACCATTGACTTTGTTTCCGGCAGCGACACGCCTATCCACATCTAAATCACATCTTCCATCCCGGCTGAAAGCACTCCCCAAGTATACAATTTCATTTACCTGTTCTAGACATTCCTGATTTACCCATATTTCACATTTCATTCTCTATTCGTCCTTTTCAAATACCTAAACCTTAGTTTTATTAGCATTCAAACGGAGACCCTTAATTTCACATTCCTCTTTCATACACGTGACTAATGCCTGCAGTTCTGCTTCTGATGGTGCAATAAGCACTGCATCATCAGCATACAGCAGACAATTTACTTTAATGTCACCCAATTTCACACCCAAACAGCTATTTTTCAGCTTCTGTAAACAGCTGTCGAGATACAGTATGAACAGCCGGGAAGACATGACACAACCCTGTTTTACGCCCGCTTGGACGCTAAACATGTCTCAGGCTTTACAGTCATAGTAAAGTGACTGCACAGCCCTTAATAATCGACCATCCACACCATATCCCGGCAACAGTTCCCACATTTTCTTCCTTATAACCTTATCAAATGCTTTCTCCAGAACCACAAAAGCACAGAAAATCCTCTGGTTAACACTCAGAAGCTTTTCCGTGATCATGTGGAGAGAAAATATTTGATCCGTGCATCCTCTTCCAGGTCTAAATCCGCATTGTTCCTCCCATAATAATCTTTCCGATTTCTCTTGCATCCTACGTGTCAAAACCTTCGAGTAAACTTTACTTGCTAAACTGGTCAAGCTGATCGCCCGATAGCACCCACAGTCAAAATGTGAACCTTTACCTTTATATAAAGGCACAATGACCGCGGATCACCAATCATCCGGGACATCTCCCGTCCGCCAGCACAAATTGCACAGCAGACGAAAGCTGTCCCAGACGCGAGGCCCACCGTACTTGACCATTTTAGCAGTAACTCTGTCTAATCCCGCAGCCTTACCACATTTCAAACTTGGAATCGCACGTTCAATCTCTTTCATGCTGATGACCTCAGTGTCATCGAGGTCCGTGTCTGGCGTGCCAGTCATGGCGTCACCCCCGGATCCTTTACTAAGATCATGACACGCATACATTTCTCCATAAAATTCACTCCATCGCTGCATGACGTCCGATTTTTCTGAGAGGACGTCATTGGTTCTCGAAAGCACTTTGTTCATTCTTAAGGCTGTCGCACCACTCCGGGACCTTCAAATCTCTTTCCAGAAGAGTTTGGAGTTTTCTTTAAAGTTGTGCGATAACCTCTCGTCCTCTTCTATTCTACACCTTTCACGTACTTCCTCAATCAATGTTTTCGCACGAACTTTCTGCAGCTTGTATCTTTCTTTCATCTTCTCTCTCATATGCTAGTATCGTTACTAGCGGCCAAGTAGTCTAACCATGCTTTTTTCTTCTTTTTTACAGCTTCTCTTACTTCATCATTCCACCATGCACCTCTTCTTTTACTACTACCTTTTTTTGTCGTTCCACATACTTCTTCCGCTGCACTTACCATTCCATCCCTAAGGTTCTGTCATGTTCTCTCCACACATTCTTTCCTGCCATCGATGGTGTCAAGCTTTTCGGCTACCCTCGTGTGATATTTGTCCCTAGTATCCGCTTCCTGAATCTTCCAGCTTCGGATGCGACAGACCGATTGTGGTTCTGTTACTGCCGTCCGGTAGCGCCAACCCGCGAACAAACCCCTAAATCTAGTAATTACTAGATAGTGATCCGTTCCCAGGTCAGCACCCTTGAACACTCGTGTATCCATCACCTGTTTTCGCAGTCGGTCATCCACCAGGAACAAATCAATCATACTTCTCTCATTCTTTCTTTCTCTAGTGTACATATGGATTTTCCTGTGATTAAACATAGTGTTTGTCACAAGAAGACCCTTTTCCTTGCATACAGCCAGTATAAGCTTGGCAGCATCATTAACTCTTTTATCGCCAAACTATCCAAGTACCGACTCGTATCCTGGTCGAGCGATACCTACCCATCCATTCAAATCACCACATACAACAGTTCTTTCGTTTCCCTTAACCGAATCTAGAACTTATCTTACATTCTCCCAAAACTCCTCCAGCTCAGCCTTGGACGACGAAGCTACCGGCGCATAAACAGGCAAAAGGAATAACTTCGTCAGTCCCAGTTTAAAGCAAACCCAGAGAAATCTTGAGTTCACAACCTTGTATTCAGTCATAAGATCGACCAACCGGGACGACAACAGCACCCCCACTCTCTGGCAGGCGTTCTCGCTTTCCGAGACTCCGGACCATATAGCTAACGTCCCGCCAGGGAGCTCTTCAGTACCACTGCCTTTCCGTTTGGTCTCCGACATACACACGACATCTAATTCTCTTTCTTTCATTATTTCGATCAACTCATTCGTCTTATCTCTCATGCCCCCTCTAACATTCCACGTGCCAACTCTGCACTCCGTCCTCCACCTTCCGCCGTGTAGGGCTGTGCGTGACGTGTGGCGGTCCCCATCGCCGCTTTGCGCGCTGCATTCCACACCAACGGGGACGAGCTGGTGTGCGTCGCCTTGGGGGGACGCCCTAGCTCCCGTTTGCATGGGTGCGCATCTGTGTAGAATTGCAGCCCTGAAAAGGGCTGGTAGGGGTCGCGACGAGCACGCTTCTTGTTAGATTCTGAATATAATCTCTCTTACATAGGTCAAACAAAGAGATCTATAAAAACCCGCGTGAAGGAACATATAGCTGATGTGAAGCACCGACGATCCGGGAAGTCTGCAGTCTGCGAACATGTTCAAGATCTTCCCCACCATTACGTTAGATTTGATAAACCACAAATTCTCGCAAAAGGACACAGATTCCTACCAAGGATGATACGCGAGGCTATTGAAATTATAAAACATCCAAATTTCAATAGAGAAGATGGTTGGGTGCTACCATCTGCTTGGAATCCTATAATTAACAAAATTTAACCCAAACCCAAGCATACCACTGCAAGACTTCATGATACTATAAGCTCGTTTTGCGTAAATCGGACCAAAAATTAATATTAAAAAAACTGAAGGTAGCCGGACTAACTATGACATTGGGACATCAAACATATCAGTTCCCCCCATGATCATAGGTGCTGTAAAGCACCCGAAACGTCGGGATAATAATAAAAATAAATTAAAGTAATTAAACGCGATAAAATCCGTAAATAATAGTTTTATTCAATGTGTAGTGTTCGCGTAAATTTAAGAAATCATTATATCATTATATATAGAAATTAAAAACTATAACTAACCTTTTCAAAGGATGTCAAAATTAATTCAGTAGCCGGTAACTTCTTTTGAATTCTTGAAAGACAGATCTGCTGACTCATATCTGCATCCAAGCTAACAATAAGGAAATGCCTGCAAATCGTCAAATATAAAATATGGAAACTATTTTGCATATCAATCAAAAATATACAGGCCTTTGTGCGAAACAGCTGTCTACATTACTAGATTACTAGTATTTAAATAAACATATTCTTTTGGTTGTTTACCAAATATTTCTACTAAATTCTACTTAAATCCAAACGAAGATCCAAACGAAAACAGTACTTACTTAAGTCGAGGACACAGATCTCTTGAGGCGATATCTAAATCATTCAATGTTGTTTTATTTAATGAAGCGCTTTTACTGTTCGTCGCCACGACACAAACACCATCTAGCTGTTTAGAATTAGCGTCACAAATAAAAAGTTGCATTGTTTTACTGTCGCTTAAATTTTCTGATAAAAGCTCAACGCTGACGCCAAGTTTCTGCCAGCATCTACAAACAGAGATAATAATTAAATCACAACAGTATACTAAAGATGATCGTCTATTGGCGGTGTAAAAATATCTCCTACCCCATTTCAACTGTAGATGTTTTTTTTTTGTATAGAATAAGAGTGACATACGAGCACACAGTCCACCCGATGGTAAGTGTATGCTGTGGCCCAGAGACACATTTATCCTCGATTAAGAATCAAAACGCAGATGCGTTGTCACTCCTGAGGACTAAGACGGAATGCCTTGTTTCCACTAAAAAAGGTCTCCGGATCTCTACACTGACTATCCAAAACACAGCAGTATTAAGCTGCTATTTGCTCCGCTCGAGCCGGACCATTCGTGCTACAACCATACTATAACTGCAACGTGGCTCTACTACGTATAGAAAGATGTCGTAAGAGGCGACAAAGGGAAACAAATTAGAACATGAGCAGCACCGACTTCTTAATAACGACTAAACATAAAAACTGTGGTTTCATATCCACTTAACACGGATGGCAACTATGGCACATAATCCCTCTTTTCAGGCAATATATGGGAAGGCCAATGTTCAGCAGTGGGCTCTAAAAGGCTGTAACGGTAACGATAACGTTTGCCGATAACGGTATACTAAAGAACGACATTTTGTGGCAGCGTTATACAATCTATCAACCCATTTTGTCTAGTTTTATAAGAGATGGAAAATATCAGAATAATTCTATGACTTTTGAAAGACAGCTGTATATCTCATTTATGCCTCGTGAAATATACCCAGACCAATAATGGGTATCAGGGCAAAATGTGCGAGACGTATGGCTCGTTTTACATGAACAAGAGATTCATCATCATCATCATTACAGCCCTTCATAAGTCCACTGCTGAACGTAGGCCTCCCCCAAACAATGCCACAAAGCACGGTCCTGAGCCACCTGCATCCATCGACTTCCTGCATGTCTTACCAGGTCGTCACTCCATCTAGTGGGGGGTTGCCTTACATGACGCCTACCGGTACGAGGCTGCCACTCGAGAACCTTTCTTCCCCATCGGTTATCGGTTCTTCGAGCTATATGGCCGGCCCATTGCCACTTCAGCTTACTAATTTTTGGTTTGGTTGGGCTGTGTCGGTCACTCTGGTTTTACTGTGGATATCCTCATTTCTGAGTCTATCACGCAGAGAAACTCCGAGCATAGCCCTCTCCATAGCTCGCTGAGTGACCTTGAGCGTTCTCATACGGCCAGAAAAAGGACCACGTCTCAGATCCGCAAGTCATCACTGGCAACACGCACTGGCACATAACTGGCACTCACTTTAGTTTTCAGAGATTGAGGTTTACCTGACGAGAAGATGTGTCGTAATTTCCCGAACGCTGCCCAGCCGAGTTGAATCCGTCGATTGACCTCTCGGTCGAAGTTGGACTTACCTAGTCGGACTATTTATCCCAGGTAAACGTACTCGTCAACAACTTCGAGCATAGTGCTCCCAACAACTACCGGCATAGGTGTGACATGGACATTAAACATGATCTTTGTTTTGTCCATGTACATCTTAAGACCTATCCGTTGGGAGACACCATTGAGGTCATTGAGCATCGTGCTAAGGTCCTCCAGCGATTCTGCCATAAGGACTATATCGTCGGCAAATCGAAGGTGAGTGATGTACTCGCCATTGATGTTAATACCGTATCCTTTCCAGTCCAGTAGCTTGAAAACGTCTTCCAACGCAGCGGTGAAGAGTTTCGGGGATATAACGTCACCCTGTCTTACACCTCTCTGCAGTTGGATGGGTTTCGAACTCTGGTTCTGTACTCGGATAGCCATCGTAGCCCTACTGTACAAATACTTCAGCACTTCGATATACCGACAGTCAACTTGGCACCGCTGAAGAGACTGTAGCACCGCCCAAATTTCGACGGAATCAAAGGCTTTCTCATAGTCCACATACGCCAGGCGAGTGGCAGATTGTACTCTTTGGTCTTCTGTACAATCTGCCGTAGGGTATGTATGTGGTCTATGGTACTGAAGCTTTTTAGGAAACCGGCTTGTTCGGGAGACTGGAAGTCGTCGAATCTGCGTGCGAGACGATTTGTAATGACTCTCGAAAACAGCACGTAGACGTGGCTCAGTAGGGAAATCGGTCTGTAGTTCTTCAAGAGAGCGTTGTCGCCTTTCTTAAAGAACAAGACGACCGCACTTCTGTTCCATGCCTCCAGAGTAGTGCCACCATGGAGGACGGAATTGAAGAGCTTCTGAAGGACTTCAAGTACCGGTGTTCCACCCGCTTTCAGAAGCTCCGCTGTAATTCCATCCTCACCTGGGGCCGTGCCGTTTTTAATGTGCTGGAGAGCCATTCTAATTTCGCTCAGACCGACGTACGGGATATCATCGGAATAGAGTTGGGTAAGACTTGCTCTTGGATCGTTACTCACACTTGCGTGTGGCTCCAACGATGATGTGTACAGCTGCCCATAGAACCTCTCAATCTCACTCAAAATCTCAGGTGTCCCGGAAACAATGCTGTCACACTCAGTCTTCAGCTTTGACAGTTGGCTCCTTCTGGCAGACAGATCTCTGGAAAAGACTTTGGAGCCCTGGTTCCGCTCGATCGCTTCTTTAATACGAGCAGTATTAAAGTTGCGTAAGTCTCGCCGCATGCATTTGAAGATCTGTCTGTTCAGTTGCCTGTATGCTATCAAATCTGTTGACGATTGCAGCCTCATCTCCCATCTAACAGCCATGAGATTAAGAGTGTTATCGGAGAGTTTTTGTGTTCTTCTGCGGCCGGTCTTGCAGAACTTAGCTCCGACTGCATGGACAGTTTCCACGAGCTTGTCATTCACATCGTCCACAGCAATGCAATCTTCTAGGCACTGAAAGCGGTTACGTAACTCGAGCTGAAAGTTTTCGGGATTCTGGATTAGAGCACGAGGGGGACGGAGCGTTGACTTCATTAGACGAGACCGCCCTAATTGAACGTTTAGGTTCAGTGTTCCTCTAACCTTTCGGTAATCGCTGCCGGTTTTCACCCTTGCGATCACTGAGACATCACTGAAAATTTAGCGTCTGGTCGTCATAATGAAGTCAATCTCATTTTTTATCGAACCGTCTGGCTCTCCAGGGCCCCACTTCCTGTGGGGACGCTTCTGGAAGAAAGAGTTCGTCATAGAGTCCCTCTTTCTCCACAAAGTCAGCCAGCTGCTGGCCCCTACGGTTCCGTTGCCCTACTCCAAATTTCCCTAACTTCAGCTCACCGCCTTCTCTTGTACCTAGTTTTTCGTTGAAGTCTCCCGTCAACACCTGGTAGTGGGTTTCGGAGGAATGCATGGCTCTAGAAATATCCTCATATATTTCCTCCATCTCCTCATCGGGATGTGCCGAGGTTGGTGCGTAGATCTGTATTACCTTCAGCGAATACCGTTTGGTGATTCTGAGTATCAGGTACGCGACCCTCGTCGACACACTCCCAATCTTTACAACGTTGTTGACGAGAGACTTGTGGACGATAAATCCGACACCTCCTTGGGACAGATGGTTGCCCTCTCGGTGATAGAACAATTTGCCGGACTCGAGGATTACCGTGTCCTCCCCCTCTCTTCGGACCTCAGATAATCCAATAATATGCCGACTCAACTTGTCTACCTCTTCTTCCAGCTCCAGTATATTCTCGTCAGTCCTCAGGGTGCGTGCGTTATACGTTGCCAAGTCGAATCGTCGTAGGTGGCAACCGAACCTCCACCGGAGATCCTTAGCACCCCCGCCCCGCCGTCAGCATGGTCGCCACCGTAGCCAGGAATAGCGGGGGCGCCGGTGACTGGGGGCCATTTGTTTGCGTCGTTGCTCATGGGGGGATAGTTGCCACGCTTGGCGAGCGGGTTGGCAACCGCAGTTTTTTATTATGTTATTGTTGTTATTAGGAAGATGCTGCTGCCCATCTCCTTTCTGTGTCTCTTTGTCCCCTCTTACAACACCCACGGGAATATATAGGGTAGTGGATATTCTCAACCGCCACTACACGGCAAACAAGAGATTGAACAATATTTTTTCGTCTATTTTTTAATTTCATTTAAGTCATGTCTTTTTATGTGTAATGTGTTTACATCTGGTACTACGAATGTCAATCAGGCTATCAAGGCTGATGATTAAAGCAAATTCTCCTCAGTGATTGATTTTTACGTACAGTGTAATTAAAATCAAGATGTATACAACAGTAGAAGAGCAGAATATTGAGAGAAATAAAACAATCGGTGAAATCGAAAAGTTGACGCGGTAGCTTAGAATTAAGTTGCGGTGCTGAAGGTTCCAATTCACACAAGTATTTACGTACAAGTATGTTACTGCCTCCCGCGGTGTGTTAAATGGTTTATATTCACATTTGAACTCGGTAGGTGGCGATGTTGTCTAGATTCAGAAATCACCCGTGCGAAGCCATGTCTGATCGCTAGTTACATATAATTGTAATCTGGATGTTTATCTAATAATGATTTATTAAATTTACGCGAACACTACACATTGAATAAAACTATTATTTACGGATTTTGTCGCGTTTAATTACAACTTTAATTTATTTTTATTATCCCGACGTTTCGACGTAAAGTAATAGTTTTATTCAATGGATGTTTATCGTTGTGGAATTTATGTGTGTGTACTACTTCGACTGGTCTGGTCTAGTCTGTCGCAGAAGTGACAACCGATGGAGTGGACGTGTTATGGAGTGGAGACCGCGTCTAGGAAAACATAGTGTGGGACACCCCCTGACCAGATGGAGCGACATGCGCTAGGTGGCTGGTAAAATCTGGATGCGTGTAGCGGATCGAGCTAAGTGGCGCGCCTTGGAAGAGGCACATGTTCAGCAGTGGACTACCGCTGGATGATAATAATCACTGCCTCCACGATAGTGTGAGTGTAGCTTTTTAAAAAAAAACAACCAAATTTATCGCGCAGCAGAATATGATTGGGGAAGCAAAAATTCATTTTTGATAACTGCACCACGTAAGTTATCTAGTTAGTTTGTTCAATTATCGTGACATCGTCTGCCAAACTTCATCGTGACATTGTCTGCAGCGTTAAGCTTAATCCGGATCGAAGGACCACTTGTTTAGACTCGTGGTGGTCTTTAATCAATTAAAATGGTAAAATTGAACACATTGAAATGTGGTTTAGTTTTACCACGTTACAATGATTACAGTCAGAAAAATATAATAGCACTACAATGTACAAAAAATTAATATTCAAAAGCTAAAGACAGTCGTTGTAACTATTATGATATCACGACTTCAAACAATTCAGTTGTCATGGAGTATTCCCCAGTACCCCCATGGTCATGGCGGGTGTTACCATGGATGCTGTGAAGCACTCGAAACTTTTGGAATTCGAAATTAGATAAATAAGTTAAATTAAACGCGATAAAATCCATAAAATTAGCTTTATTCAATGTCGAGTGTCCGTGAAACACAAAAAAATAATATGGTAATGCTTATTGTCTTTTCAATTGTCAATCCCGCTCATAAGGTCATAATGTTAGATTTTTTCTTTAAAAATTTTAGAAAATAATAAAATCAAACAGTCTGTCTGATAATGTGACCCATGTAGACACCTGCAGCTGTCACTATAAGTGACATCATATGATATTATGTATATCTTTCTTCGATTAAAAATCAAAATGCAGTTTTTTTCACCCCTGAGGTCTTAGAAACGTTCGCAAAGGCTTTATTACTAGTGAGAAGGATATTATTGATTCTTCCGCGTCAATTTGACCATAAAATAAACGATCTAATTATCATTCTATATAGAATATTTATAGAATAATTGAATTATTTGAGAACAAAGACTTTTAAAACGGTCTAGGTTTTAAAAGTCTTTGTTCTCAAATAATTCAATTATTCTATAAATATTAATTCGTTGGCGTAAGATGATTTAACCTTGATAATCTTATGAATATCAACGAGACTGAGCTTCGTTAGCTTTTTCATATTGATTTTAATAATTTATTTAAACAGGTTAGTAATTATTTTCACTGAGTACTTAATGTTAGTTTATTTATTTTCCCTGTTAGCTTATTTGAGTTCGCTTCTAAGCATAGACTTTATCAAGAACACATTTCTACAACATGCTGGGAATCGTTTTCTGCCTATGAAACTATTTAAGTAGGTATCAGCCTACATATTTCTGCTGCCGGAATATAACACCGACTTGCACTCCTACATGTACTCCTACTTTGTGCTCGTGTGACACCCTTGTTATTATAATACGTAGCCAAAAATATACGGGTGGACACTAAAATTAGGTCACTCCTATTTTTATGATTTATTTATTTATTACGGTCTATTAAAAATTAAAATAAATATTATGTTTTTGAACGTTCATTTGTAGTTTTAGAACGTTCTTAGTAGAGGAGTATATTGATAAAATTATCAAGTGTAAAGGTGTGAAATGTCATCAATCAGTTTTTTTTAATTACCTACCCTTTTATTATTTTATTTTTAATGTCCTATCGCTAGGACGCTATTTAAAACTATCAATAAAGTCCTATTACTGATTTAAGTTCTTTGCTTTCCACTTCCTTTTCACTGATAAATATGTATCTACGCGAAGCAGAAGTTTTTCGAATCGTAACGTTGTTACAAACCGGAATGCGCCATCGAAATGTCGCTAGAGAATGTGAATTAATTTGATCAATGGTTCAATATGTCTACAAAAGGTATCTTAAAACCGGTACCTACATCAGAAGACCTGGAACAGGTCGAAAATGAAAGATATCTGAAGGGTTCTGAAGTATAATTGAAGCACCTGCTCAGATGTCCGTGGTGTCGCTGTATGTGATAGCTAAATAAGAAGATGCCTTAAAGAACGTGGTTTAAAACAAAAAAGTATATTGTAGACCGGGAGAATGATATGCACAATGTGCTATATATGAAAAGGTTAGGTTTGGAGGTGATTCAGTTTTTTTTCTATGGAGGTATAAGCTTAGAAGCCCGTACAGAGCTGGTTATCGTAGATAAACGAACTGTGACTGCGGATTCGTACATCACTGATGTTCTTGAAGAGCACGTAGTGCCATACTCAGGTTTTATCGGTTAAGAATTTAAATTAATGCACGATATTGTGAGCCCCCTGAGAACTGCGATGTGGGTAAGAGATTACTTGCGGGAAGTGGAGATACAGGTTCTGGACTGGCCAGCATGATGTCCAGACGTTTATGGGACAAGCTAAAACAAAAGGATGGTACGTGTTAACACAGCCAGAGAAGGCAACCTCTTATTAAAGTAAGATTGACATCAGTGAAACCATTTTTTAATCAGTGTGAAATCGTTGTAAATTTTTATTAATATTTGATTTTTCTTGTATATTGCTTAGAAATATAAAGTTGGTTAATTTAAAAATGCATTATTTAATTTAAGAATTCACACACAATCATTAAAAAAATATTAACAAAGTTTTTATTTTGTAACAGTCATGATAACCGGTTTGGTAGGTGGCCTAATTTTATTTTGCACTACTTTATAAGTCTTCCTTCTTTTGAGCTCCACTATAGTTGAAATATGATGCAAAAATAACAAAATTTATCTATAATTCTAAAACAATTAATTTTCGCAGTACCCAATTCGGGTAACTATCGCTATATTTACTAATTTTATAAAGTCGTACATTTTATGAATAAATCTGCAGTACTTACTGTAACTTAAATTGAAGCTTACTAGTTGCTTGAGGATAATACAGACGTAAATTCTTCAAACCGCGGCTGATCAGTCGATCAACCACTTTGAGTCCAAAAGAGTCTTCACATACAACCAAATAGAAGGACTCAGGGGATATGGGGCTGCAGCTGAAATATATAAAAAATATTATTAGTCTAGCTTAGTATTTAAATAGAAGATTGATTAGATGAGTGTCGACTTTAGACTAAAAATGAGGATAGCGTAAGGAAAAGTAGATTTTTTTTATTTCTAATAATACAAAATATTAAGTTAAATTAGAAAAACAGATAAAAGCTATTTGACGTTGTTCCTATATGTACAGAATTGATTTTAAAACAAAACATAAACATAAACACTCACGCCTGTCACTCAGAGGGGTAGGCAGAGACTACAGACTTCCATTTGGCACGATCCTGACACACCTCTCTCGCCTCCTTCACATCCATACACCTACGCATACATGCTCGTCGGTTAAGGGTACTCCTAATTTGGCCCGTTTTCAATAAATCGCCAATTTGGTCGATAAATTTTCGCCTAGGACGTCCCTTCCCGACTCTGCCATTCACTTCTGCAACATAAATTTTCTTTGTCACTCTTTCCTCATTCATTCTTTCCACATGACCAAACCACCGAAGTATTCCTTTCTTAATCCTGGTCACAACATCATCTTGCAAACCACACTCTTCTCTTATTACGCAATTTCTTATCCTGTCATTCAGATTCAGTCCTAACATACTCCTTAACGACCGCATTTTTTCTGCGTTGATTCTACTCTCGTGCTTCTTCTGCCACACCCAACTTTCACTACCATACGTTAAAGTAGGGAAAACACAGCATTGTGAATTGCCATACGTGCCTTTTTTGACACATTTTGACTTTTCACAATAGAGTGCAGGGCTCCATTTACTCTATTTCCCGCATTCACTCGTCGTTCTATATCCTTATCATATCTCCCATCCCTGCTAAGTACGCAGCCCAAATATACAAACTCATCTACTTGCTTGATCAACTCCCCTTCTATTCTTATTTCACAAATCGTTTTACTTTCTTCTCTTTCAAAAACCATAACCTTCGTCTTAATTGCGTTCACTTTCATACCCCTTTCATTTTAAAACAACTAGTTACATATTTGGGCCGTGTGGTAGCGGCATATCAGTATAAAGAAGACACTGCGGTTACTAACAAGTCTAACAAAAATATCCCCTATGGAAGCTATCTATGCGAGATACCTAAGTTCAGCAATAGACTTAGGCTGCAACGGTAACGTTGATAGAATTTAATTCTAAAATCTAATTTTGTAAGAGGTTATAATAGAAAACACGGGAAGGATCTCGTAGCTTTCGTCAACTGGCGGTATACTGTATACCGTACTCGTATTACTTATTCTTTTTCTTCTCCTTCTACAGCCCTCAAAAGTTTGCTGCTTACATGGGCTTCTTCCGTTGAAATTAACTTTAATCACCTCGTTTGGCAGGTGATTGGCGATCAAATTATCAGACGTACTCCCACTTGGACGTTGCTATCCATGTCCGTACTTGGTATTTACGATTGCCGTAAACGAGATTGTTTTACCGTCATCCATCTTAAGTCATGATGTTTTTTGAGGTTTGATATAGTCGCCGTTCAGGCATCTATTTCTACTAGGTAGGATTCTTTTGCTGCCTTGGAGTCCATCTGGACAGGTGGACAGGAAAAGCAGTGTTTGCATAACTTTGGTTTAATAGTATAGAGAGCCAGTATAATAACAGATTGTAAGGCAATCCATCTCAATCCTTAAAGATTACAACGCATATGTAGCCTTTTTTGTTTGAAGTTGGCTGCAGTTATCCGTGTACTGTAGTGAGAGCTTAGTATCAAGTGGACTGTCAGTTCAATTATCAAGTCAATTTTATTTAAAAAAAAACAACTAGAATTAGCTTACGCCAACACCACACTAAACTAGAACTATATAACTAGAACTAAAAATTAAATAGGTAATCAATAGTACTGTACAAATATTCGCTTCAGTTCGATTTCAATCTTAGACCTACGCGGTTGTTATATATCTTTAACAAACCTGAAATCCCTTGGAATGATTCTATTTAAGCGAAGCAGTACGCGCCCGTGGTTACGTCTATCTTCTAAGAGCTTAAAGGCTAGAGTAACATCAGATGGATCGTATATAATACGAGTCAACGGTCTCACATATCCACGTTCAATGCCTTCACTGACGAGCTGGTGCAGAACCTTAAATTTCATACAATAATATATTGCTTAAATAACAAGAAAATAATTCTTAAATAACCTTTTTTTTGAGCAATTATTTCTCCCTCATAGTATTGAACAATGCTTGAAAGTTTTGGTTAATACATCGGCCGTGCCTATATTTCACGGGAAAACGTCATCGGGTAACTGAACAAACGTGTGTCTGTAGTCAAAACATTGTTGGACAGAGTTTTGGATTAGGGGCGACTAAATCTAGTCCAATTCAATCCCCAGAAGACACAAGTTTGCGAGTTTACTGCAAAATTTCTCAGTATCTCTTCAGTTTAAGGGAAGTCCCCTTGTTGCCGCCTCAGCCAGTATTAAAATTCTCGACGTCGTCATATCGAATAACGTGCAGTTTCGTGGTCACTTGGAAGAGGAGGCCAAACTGACATATAAATGCTTGGCGTGCTCAATAGCGTAGGACAGTATTCAGCCTCACATGGAATAATGCTCCCATCTCTGGGCCGCGGCTCCCCATTGCCAGCTGCTTCTATGTGACCGCATCCAGCGCAGAGCGACTGAGTACTTTCAGATCGACTTGAATAATTGGCGCCGCGAAGAGATGTTGTATTTCATTGCGTATTCTATCGTAATTATCACGAAGAGTGCTCAAAAGAATTGTTCGGATTAATTGCAGCCGCTAAATTCCATCACCGCACATCGCGACAGAACTCGAGGTGCTATCCTTACCACCTGGATGATTGGCGGTCCACTACTTTGTGATTTACAGGAAGTTTTCTTCCTCGCACAATTTTTTGTAGAATCGACTACCACCAGCGACTTTTTCCAACCGATACAACTTAGGGACCTGCAAGGACTATATTATGGCTGCAGCACGAAAAAGTTGGCTCGCCGCGGTGGACCACACTCTCATAGAATACCAGCTTGAAACAGTAAAATTAAGATGTGGTGAGTGTAGAGAACCTGTAACGTACTCCACACTCACTAGCTTAATTTTACTATTACTACTAATACTACTAATTTTACTATAGTCGGCTAGTTTGAAAATGAGGGGTTCGTTCCTAGGCCTCAGGGGTGATAAACCATGTGCACTTTGATCGAGAATTGATGTAGATATCTATTGGCCGCAGCACCCCTTTACTTTCAGGTGGACTGTGTACTCGCTTGTCAGACGTATTCTATAAAAAAGAAACGTAGTAAATTAGTACTAAAAAATAACAAGCAACAATTTCATTGGTGCTGACTGGGATCAAACCCGTGTTTTTTATAGCACCTGACGTCTATGGGCCGCGGCACCCACTTACCTTACTTATTTATCCTCAATTAAGAATCAAAATGCAAATGCGTTATTACCCCAGAGGACTAAGATGGAATGCCTCGATTCCAGTAAAAAGGGCTCCGGTTCTCAATAAGAGTTGGTCGTATAATGCGAAACTAATTGCGACGTATATTTCTTGAGCTACCACGACTCTCCAATAACCCTCTCAGAAATGACAGGAGGTCGGTACAGATACACATTACAGTTAGATGTATAAAGGCTGTTACTTTAATTATTTTTTTGATACACTTTGAAAAAGAAGTAAAAGCTGTACTGTATACATCTTTATTATTATTTTTCACATTTTACGTTCTCATTCTTATTTCTTATTTTATAATTGTTTCATATGAGTTACAATTTAAATATTTTTTAACTAAAACCTTATTAACAGGGGTCAAAAATAAATGCATTTCGAGATAGGGGACTTTTCTTTACTGAAATTTAGGAAACGTACTTATACATTTTATTACAAGATGTAGCACTAACGATATAAGTAAGCATAATATATCAACACGAAGTATTCAAGAAGATGGATTAGTAATGGCTGACTGCAAATCTGGGCGAATTTGTACAGTGACGTGAGTATACATTATTAAAATATAAATACAGTCTAGTAAAATCAATCATGAAAAAGTTTAAACGTGAATTAAAACTATGGTAAAAATTCTAGGTTTTATCGTTTCCTTAACATACCTTCATATCAGTCGTGTTATTGTGGATGAAAATAGATGAGAAATCCACAGAAATGTAGGTCTTCTGGTTCTTTAAATAATTCAGTCCAAATGAAAATCTTTCCTTTGTTAGAGCTAGAGCTGTGTCTATCGTTATTCCAGAGGGAGCACAACAGTTAAGCGCTATCTGTAAAGATATTACCAAATAAATAAGACAAACATTCATATTTGAAATAATCACATCTGCCAGTCACCTCCAATTAGTAATGACATTCAAGTTGATAAATTGAATAAAATCGATACACATAACATTGTTGGCTTTACAAAAATAATTTTCTCTATTATTATTTTAGGTTTAGAATATTCCATATATTCATTCCACCATAATATGTTACGTAAACCATATTAAATAAATAAACATGTATCCGATATATGTCAGAATTTCCCTTACAGCAGCAGTGGTGGCGGATTTTCAGAATACACAATCTCGCGACGATTGCCGTATAACGAAATATTACAAATATTCAAATATAACGAAATAATACAAAAATCCATCTTTAAATTCCTTTTAAACAATTGTGTACAATCTTAAATATTAAAAAACAATAATATCGACAGTTGTGGGAATGGGTGTTCCACAGGGGAAAATATTAAACCCTTTTTCTTTCTAATTTATATTAATGATTACGATTACTATTTATTATATTTAAATATAATTTTTCGTGGTAGAGCCATGCTGCAGTTATATTAGTAGTATAGTTTTAGCACGAATAGGTCGGCTCGACCGGGGAAGGACCACACTCTCACAGAATACCAGCGTAAAGTAGTAGCTTAATGCTGCTGTGTTCCATATGGTGAGTGTAGAGAACCGGAGACCCTTTTTACTGGAAAAGAAGCATTCCATCTTGGTCCTCACGGGTGACTACGCATCTGCATTTTGATTCGTAATCGAGGATAGATGTAGATGTCTATGGGCCACAGAAATCACTTACCATCCCACATGGTGAACACAACAGGTGGACTGTGTGCTTGTTTGTCACCCTATCCTATATAAAAAAAAATTACTTCTTTACGTACATTTTTAAAATCACCAACAGCGTTACTTATCACGATATCACAACCCTTTCCATTAGTGCCCTTTACTACCATTTTTAAAAATGACGAGTTTAGAGATGATCCGATGTCGTTTTCTGCAACAAATTTGAATCAATTAATTATTTACTTGTGATTTTAAAAGTCGTAAGTTCTTATCTGATATCGAATACGTTTATAGGTTTATTAATACTATTTTCTTCTTCATACTTACTTCTACTTAACTTACCGTTCAAACTTGGAAATAATTTCAATAGCAACCGCTTTTTATCGTTGCTGCTGACCGCTGTGAACACTCGACAACCGTGGGCTATTGCTATAGATATAGCCGCTTGACCCATAGCACCTGCACCTCCGAATATGAAGACGTTCATACCAGATGTCAGCTTAGCTTTTATATTCTGAAAATGATTATTGGTTAGCTCGCGCTTCATTAGCCCGTTTTTAGCCTTTTCCTACGTAGGAAGAACTTGCCGTAACAGCCTTTGACGTCTGAGGATATAGGTTGGGTATAAGTTATATAGCTGTAATGTCATCAATCGAAAGCCATAATATATTTCTGACATTTCGAATAGGTATCTAAAACTTCATAGTTTAATCGGAACAAATGCGTATGTATACGCGATGAATTTAAGATAAGCTATATAAAATTTCTTCAAAATATATTTTATCTATAAGGATTGTTATTTTTTATTTAGATTTCTGCCTTACTCGAAGGCTGGCTATTAAGGAAATCAAAGAGAATAATCATTTCTTATATTTACGCATTTCCTCATTTCTGAAATGAGGATATCCGCAGTAAAACCAGAGTGACCGACATATACGGATTAGTAAGCTGGAGTGGCAATGGGCCGGCCATATAGCTCGAAGAACCGATAACCGATGGGGAAGAAAGGTTCTCTCTCGAGTGGCAGCCTCGTACCGGTAGGCGTAGTGTAGGACGACCCCCCACTAGATGGAGTGACGACCTGGAGATATGCAGGAGGTCGATGGATGCAGGTGGCTCAGGACCGTGCTTTGTGGCATTACTTGGGGGAGGCCTGTGTTCAGCAGTGGACTTGTGAAAGGCTGTAATGATGATGATGATATTTACGCAAACACTACACATTGAATAAAACAATTAATACGGATTTTATCGCGTTTAATTAACTTATTGTTAATTCCCGACGTTTCGGGTGCTGTATAGCACCTATGATCATGAAAGGGACCGAGAAGTTTGACGTCTTAATTTCATACTTTGTTCGACTACCTTCAGTTTTCGAATATTAATGTTTGGTCCAATCTACGCAAAACCTGCTTAAATTATTTTCAAGATTTGCAGTGGTATGCTTAGGTTTGGATTGATTTTTTTATTATAAATTCCAAAGCAGATGGCAGCACCCCTCCATCTTCTCATTGAAATTAGGATATTTTTTTTAATTTCAATAGCCTCGTGTATCATCCTTGGTAGGAATTGGTTTTCCTTTGCGAGGATTGGTCGTTTGTCGAATCTGACGTGAGTAATATTGCATTAAGTAATATTGCATATTTTTTAGGCATGTTGTTTTCTTCTAGCTTCCTGATTACAATTGGGATGCAGTCATCAATAGTAATATAAATAGTGACTGAATATCAAAACTGACCATAGAATCAAATAATATTAAGCTTTCCTAGATGTTTTAGCCATCCTAAATACTGATAGCACCATTGGTCACACTGTTTATAGGAATAAAAACTAAGCTAAAATTTTGGTTTTTTTTTTTTTTTTTTTTTTATTGCAGTTGGTTTTTCTTTTATAAGTTGATTAAACTCGTTAAAATCCGTATAAATAGTTTTATTTAAAAAACAAAGAGAATTTGTGTTTGCTAAATAAATTGTTTCCCCGGTCAAGCCAACTCAATTGTACTGCAGCCATTATAAGCTGAAGTTTTGGCTCTCACTTTTAAATAAATTTACATCATTACTAGGCATTATTACTAAGCATATTGTTTAGCAGTGTACAACTGTCAGTCCAGTTCCAGGCAAAAGATCCGATCTACAGACAGTGATGCATTTGAACCTACTTTTCGCGAAGAAAAACTTGTAGCTATATGCTAGTGTCTAGGAGCTGTAGTAGTCTCGTGGTGTGACAGTCTTGGGTGGGAAGTCTAATATATTTTAACTTAAATGTTATAAAAAATATTTATTTTACTCACAAGACAGTAGAACGCAAGACAATAAGCTAATGGTATAGTTGCAGCGTCCTCAAGAGACCAATCCTTCGGCACGTTCCACAATAGTTCTGGTTGCGAGAGTACGCTTGAACTTAGCGCTCCTTCTTTGACCACTCCCATTACATTTTGACCGCTGTATTAGAAACGAGTAATTGATTAATTCACATTAAATCATCAGCTTGAAGCTTAAGGGGGGGGGGAGGCGTAAAAAATGATTGAATCTTCTCTACAATGGAAGGCTTGTATGTAGGACTAGATTTTACAAGCAGATGATTTAAAATGTTCAATATGCTATATCGACAAACTATTGAAGACCACGCTGCGATATTGACATTTTCCAAATTTACTTCGTAAGACGTCCAAGAGACGAAAAGTGTGAGTCGGTAGTATTATATAAAAATACCCTCATTACATTCTTATTTATATTCTCTATAACTAATTTATATTCGGTCATTAAAGTTACCTCTCCGTTGTTCCACTAAAATCCATGCCGTAGCTAACTGCACTTCCATATCTCACAGGGATAGTCCCAGTGGCTTTCCTCATGTCACGGTCATTAATTCCTGCATAGTGGACCTAAATGAAAATATATAATTAAATGAATGCTAAATTGACATGTGGTTTAAATCGATACCACGAAGGACTGTATACCTACTGGATATTTGCTTACTTTAATAATAATGTTACGAGCTTGAGGTTCGTGACAATAAAAATTGGCGATAAAATTACCTAAATTAACACTTTAATTTACTTTACACTAATTAAAACTAAAACACTAATAATTAAACACACTAATTCACTTAATTCTGTTCCGAAGCTTCGCTTGTGTCGCCGAGTTCAAGTCTACTTCGATCGCATCTTGCAGCGCCTACTTATATAAATTAGCAAAATATCCAGAATGTTCAAGTAAACACGCGCAAGGTACCGAGAGTTCGAGTTTTAAACTTAAAGAAGTTTAGTTCTTCGGTTCGAGACTAGATGGCGCTAGTGCGCCGATTTTAGCGCGTAACAATAATAACGTCTTCGAGACCGAATTTCGGTCACGGCGGTCAGCCTCAACCATAGAATACTATAATACATACATAATAGAACGGCGGAGTGGGTGGAGCCCATGTAGCAACTGAAATGTCACTAACACGTCAATTCACACGTATAAATGTCAACACAAGATGTATTTTGACGTAACAATCGTTTCCAAATGTCGCTTACAAATTATTTAGAAAATACCAAATTGCACACTATTTACATATAAATATGTATTAAAATTTAAACGATTTTTAATGTTGATTTTGAACAAAAGTCTAAAATGTGTAAATTTACTTAGTTTGTCAAAAAAGCGCATCGGGTTTGTAGTAGTGATAATATGACGTAATTGCTTGTATGTGTGCTCCCGGCGACGCCGAATCTCGTACAAAATAAGTTTGACAGTCATTCTTTTGTGTATTATAAGTATTCTATGGCCTCAACAGAAACTAGTCATCGGCTCAGGACAGGATTATAGTGCCCAAATGTATGCGCACGTACAGGTGCACTCTCTATTCACTTAGCCAATGTCCAATGTCCAATGGCCGTCCCATTGGACATTGGACATTGGCTAAGTCCAATCGACTGAGCATAGGCTGCATTATTGCCGCGGTATTTTTATTCCTTTGTAAATTTCGTAAAACAAACCACGATCGTCAATTTCTCTACCTGTACGTTAATTCCTGACTCCTTCACATCTTCTATTTCCCAATGCAATGTGTTCAAATCACCAACGCCATCGCTTCTTAATACTATTCTAGAACTTTTGTTTATAGGTTCTTGATTAAGTTCCAAACTCTGTAAATGTAGCATACGAATCAACAAAAATTATTAGTATAAGTATATAGAATGTATTATATGTAATTATCGTATGTATTATTTTTATTTACTGTATTATATTATTTTTAATTATAGTATTATTTAATATAATTTACGTAACATTTTGGATATTATTTACTCATTATTAGAAGTAAAATACTCACTAAGTTTGCCTTTTTAATAAGTTCCCC
Source organism: Parnassius apollo (assembly GCA_907164705.1). Classification (NCBI taxonomy): domain Eukaryota; kingdom Metazoa; phylum Arthropoda; class Insecta; order Lepidoptera; family Papilionidae; genus Parnassius; species Parnassius apollo. The sequence continues at coordinate 2,426,083 of CAJQZP010001449.1, read as the reverse complement.
TTTAAGATTAAATTAGATTCAAGATTTACTGGAAGATATTTCAGCAAATTATGGAATAAATAGAACATTTGTACGAACTTACTATAAGACAGTTACTGTATCTTGTTCTGTGCACATAAATAAATAAATAAATAATTTATATTTGGAAAATCAACAAGTTAAATTTTATGTGAATATTGCCTTTGTGCTAACTTTTAATAAGAAAATAAATATTTGAATTTTATAATTTAAAACAAATATAGGGTGGCAAAATCATCGCGCCAATTCTTCTGGAGGGTATCGAGAGATATGTAAACCATGTAGGGCGGGTGTAAAAATATCCACTACCCCATAACGTCCCGTGGGTGTCGTAAGAGGCGAAAAAGGGAAACAAACTAGAACATGGGCAGTAGCATCTTCCTGATAACAATTCAAAATCAAAAATTAAAAAAAAACTTCGATTGCCAACCCGCTTGCCAAGCGTGGCAACTATGGCAGAATCCTCCTTATGAGGTAATCTATCGGAGTGGCCTTTGATTAGTGTCATAAGTGCCGCTATGGAAAGGTCACAATAATCTTTTTATTTTCGATAAATAGCATATCTATCTCATTTAGCCAGACGTAAAACACCCTGACCGACTGTAACCGCTATCCGTGAAGTCGGATTACCGATCGGTGTGCCGTTTATGGCAAAACCTCCCTACAACTGGTGAAACTTCTCTCCAGTAGACTTTTATGGGTTCATGATTGAGAAAAAAACCAGGGAGGTAATTTATTCTAAGGAGTCTTTACCAAAAATCAGTTTAATAAAGAAGGTTGCATTTTTTAAACTCACCTTCAAACTTTTCAAAGTTATAGGCTCTCCAAGTGTAAGTGGTAAATTATGATGTTGAACATTCTCCAATAAAATTCCTCCGCATCTAAAAAAATGATTGATAAATAAGTTCTACTAGGCAGACATTTACAAACAATATTTATGAGTAAACATTAAAACATTTCAATTTGTCAAAAAGTCGTTTTGTTACGAAAACTTTTCTCTAATTAGACGTACTGCTTATCAGACTGATGTAGTTAGACGTTTTGCTACATAAACTTTCTGCTAGGGAGGGAAATCAATCCAAAAAATGTTAAGTAGGCATCTATTTATATCTGCAGAATTTACAATAATATCTTTTTTAACAAGTTTATTTCCTTTCGGTTTCGGTTGTTACCACTCTCTTATCCTTTTTTGGCTTAAAGCATTAGTAAAGCTATCGTTTAGATCTTTTAGGTCGCAGTGATACTGGTCTGTTTCCCTAGACCTGCATAGCTGCTCGTACATTATAAAAAATATTGTTTATATTCCAGTTTAAAATGTGAGGGAATCAGTATAACTATACACCACTAGATCACACATTAATTGTCACGGGTAACTATGCATCTGCACGTTTCCTTGTTTGAAGTTGACTGTAGATATCCATGAGCTGCAGTTACCACTTACCCTAAGATGGTTGTTAGTAATCATTTGTAATTCTTATGTTGTCAACAATGTGTAAATATAACAGAACGCGAGTAACCCGGGTTCGATCGCCGCCTTCATCAATGAAATTGTTAATTGCAATTTTAAGTGCTGATTTACCACGTGCTCGGCGGTGAAGGAAAATGTGAGGAAACCTGCATGTCTGAGGAATAAGAAAAAAAATATTTCGAAGACATTTGAAGTTCGCCAACGCATTGCGGCAGCGCGGCAGACACTTCCTTGCCCTAAAACCCTCTCAGAAATGAGGGGAGGCCTGTGTCCCAGCAGTGGGACGTATATAGGCTGAAACTTTACTTTTTTACTTTACGACAATGTTGTTATCTAGTGCGTTATTATAAATAAATATTATAATGTTTAGCTTCTAAAAGTCAAGAGAAGTTTTAAAAAGGTTTTATTACCGTGTAAAATCGTGAACTTCACTTAAGTTAGCTCTAATAACTTTAGTATCCCCTAAATTAATTATTTGGCTCTTCACGTGTTCTTTCACATCGATGCACAGTCTTCTAATGAAAACTGGTTGGCTTACGCCACCGTGATTTTGCCTGAGAGCATTAAGCTGCAGCATTCCATCAATGAGAGTGACCCAGTTGTCTTGCCACACCAACTGAGCTTCAGTTAGTGACAAGTTCGCCTTATATATACTACGAAAATCACCACTGTAAAAGAAAGAATAATTACTTTTTTCTTCATCATCAATTATTTGCTTGTCACACTCAAAAAGCTGATAGACAGTCGCAGTACCAGACGTCTCGCGTCTTCGACGCTTGAATGAGATGGTTATAGCGCCATCTATCGGGATTTATAAGATTTTTTCTGAAACAGACCGTCTGAGTACCTTCTCTTCCTTCTTTCTTTTCCCAACCAGCAATACATCCCTTACAATAGTACCCGAACGGAACAAGTATTTGTATAGCTTACAAGCAATTGATTCAGGTCTGGATGTTTGTTTTTGTGCTATTTATGTATGTAAACCGCCTCCGCAATACAGGAAAAAACACATTGTAGGAGTAACATCTTAAAAATTAAGAAATATAGCTGTATTAAAAACGGGATGACTCGACCAAAGAAGAAACATGCTCTCACAATCTATTAGCGTTACATATCAGCATAATACTACTGTATTTCGCATGCTGAGTGATAAGAACCGAAGACCATTTTTTACTGGTAAGGCGACATTCTATTTTAGTTCTAAGAGATGACGACGCATTTATAGCCTTCTTTTTTGAAGTTTTCTGTAAGTGATCACAGACTGTACAAACCACTTATCATCACGTGGAGTTGAAGTTAGTTTGTCTCTGTGTAAACGGAAATCCTGCAGATTATAAGGAAAGCCTGCTTTCATTAAATGCCTGCGTTTCTTACTAGGTCATCACTCCATCTAGTTGGCAGCCACCGGTAGGAGGCTGCCACTCGAGAACCTTTCTTTCTGTCCTGAATGAACAGACTGAATTGCGTGTTCATTATTTTGTAAAAATGTAAATTTTGCAATTATATGGAAAGCTACCGTACTTGTTAGTTGTACAATGATGTAAATGGAATCTGGAAATTAAATCTTATAATTCTCGCGTAACTGTATAAAATTCTGAAAGAAACTTTTACAGAATTCCGAGAAATTAGCTACTTAAATTACTACATTATTCGATTGTGCTACGTACCTGTATGAATATTCTTTTTCTTGAAGCAAGGCGTATATATCTTCTGAATCCAGATCTAGCGATTTCTGTTCTTCTATTGCTTCATTGTAAACTCCTTTAAAGTCAGTAGTCTCTTGATAAATATACCCTGCAGCCACTTTAGTAACGTCATCTGATATCTGTACAAAATTTATATAATAGTTTCGTTTCTGAATTTATGCATATTAATTCCTTACTAGAGGCGTATAGATTTACACGCAATTACAAAATCTGAATAATAATTTTAGAGAAAACTCTTGTCTCGTAATACTTTAAGGCGACACCGCGAAAAAATGCACCTCCTTTCATCGAATAGTATAGGACTATGACACCACTAACGAAAGTGGAATTTTGATATAGGTAAATTCATGTCTTTATCTTGAATTTAATTGTTCCAAAAACACGATTGTATAATTTTGACTCGATCATAATTATTTGCGAAAACACCTCTAAAAATCACTATAGTTGAAATTACAACGAAATTAATTAATCTATATGGTTGGAAACCACTCAAATATATTCATAATTTACTTGCTCATTATTTTGATTACTTAAATCAATAATTTTTAAAAAAAATATTTTAAGATTCTGACAATTTCTAAGCGCTTTTAATCGTCGCGGGCGCTACGCAATTTTATTAGTATTCACTCGGATCAGTACGACGATAGTCTGGAGCCACTTTTTCGATGTGTCGTCTTAAGTATTGCACAACCGTTAGCGGCAGGGACATCTCCCACCGAGTAAGGTTCAGTCCGCGGAGCGGTCATCGCTACGCAAAGTAGTAGGGAGCTTCTATATATATATACATTCTATATATATAAACGCATACATATTGATCTTCGGTCCATATGATATAAATAAGACGCGTTGACATAACTATGCATGGCACACAAAACTGGATGCATGTACATAGCGAGAGGTGACACTTATAACATTTTCAAGAACGACTAACCTCAAACTGCCCACTCCCCCTGTGCAGAGACACTGTGAGGCGCACTTGCCGTTGCTCGTGTAAGATAGGTTGGGAGAATAGTTGTACATCTCGGAATTGCACTGATTGCTTCATTGGCACTTGATGCACCATCGCCATCGTATCCCAAATGGCTACCAGAGCAGCCGCGAATGGGAATACTGTTTTTCCTGCAAGAATGTTTTTTGTATCATAATTATATATGTTTAGTAATAGCTAAGTTTAAGGAAAAAAACTTGTTTTACAGTCATTTATTGGAAACCTTTTATTACTATTAAGTGACAGTAGCTCAATGTTATGGCTTGAATTGAAACGCAGATAGCCGTGGGTTCGAATCCAACATTCGACCACAATGGTGCATCACTCCCAACACAAGCATTTTTAAGCTTAGTTATAGTGGTTAACGGAAGTATTAGTTATAATTGATAGAATCAGGCGTTACGTTAGATCCATTAAAATGAAGATATTAGTAGTTACTTTGCAACTATCCACACAATTAAATGATGTTTCAATGAAGATGCCTCGTGTAGAGGCGAAACACGTGTCGTATTATCGTCGATGGTGTGTCTTTCCTAGAATAGTGGTGTTGGAAGTAGTGGTGTTAGGAGTAGTGGTACTGGGATTAGCGGTGATTGGATTAGTGCACGCAATTGATGGATGGTTGCAAAGTAACTATTAATATCTTTAGTATTAAAAATATTAATATAGTCACTAGTTTTCTCGTAAAAAATCTAAAATTTCCCACAGTCCCACGGATTCTCATACTTCACCACGCATTGCTTACCTTTAATAACGCTTCCTTCGAAATATTTGAACTCATCGTCATGAAGAGTGATCAAGAATTTAGCAGATGCTGCCAGCTTCCTAGCGCCCGTGTCATACAGAGGCAAGTCCCTGTAAAGATGCTCAATTACAGATTATTGGAACAATAATGTCCTTCATAACAAATTTCGCTAACGGCGGTTAGCTTCAATGGAGACCAGCTATCTGCGTTCGACAGGATTATAACGCCCGTGTGATGTGCAAGGCCATGTGCACTCGCTGTTACCTCACTTTGATAGTTTGATGGGACGGTAATTCAAAGCGACCAGAGAGAGAGAGAGAGAGAGAGAGAGAGAGAGAGAGAGAGATCAGGTTTGGGAACAACAGCTTTACGTGCTTTTACCTAAAAATTTACTGAACTAAACAAAATTTATTGAAATAAAGGTTAAGCAAGTAACTAACAAGCAAGCGAGCTCGTTTCGCAAGTAAGTTTTACGTGGTAGAGCCATGCTGCAGCTATATTAGTAGTTTAGTTGTAGCTTGAATGGATGGGCTTGACCGGGGAAGGACTACGGTCTCACAGAAAACCAGTGCAAAATAGCAACTCAAAGCTGCTGCGTTTCGTATGGTGAGTGTAGAGAACCGGAGACCAATTTTACTGGAAACGAGTAAATCTTAATAATAAAAAATCTTAGTCCTCACGGGTGTCAACGCATCTGGATTTTGATTCATAATCGAGGATAGATTTAAATGTTTAGGAACCACAGTAATTACTTATCATCAGGTGGACTGTGTGCTCGTTTATCACCCTTATTCCATAAAAAAACTAAAGTTGACTGTATAAAAATTTAAAGTGCTTAGGTAGGCTATGTAGAGCGCAGTGCTTGGATTTTTTCTGAATTTCAGGATCCAGAACATATAAATAATATCCACATTAAAACCACAGTAATTGATATAGACAACGAATCAAAATTGAAGCGGCAATTGTACTGTTATGTGAGGTGTACGGAGAAACTAGACGAAAGTGACTATCTAATAAACCATGCAAGAATTCAATAAATTAATTTCATACGCCCATTCTTTGGGAAGGGTGTGAGGCTGTGTTCAGCCGTGGACGTATATAATACGTAGCAAGATAAAGTGATATTTTACGCGAGTATTCTGTGCGAGCTTTGACGTCGGTTCATTCGGTTCATAAGTGGCACTTGTGATCCTATAAATATCCTACGAAGTTGACTGCATGTGAGAATCATGAATATTTGGAAGCTTTTAATTACACCAGGTATGGGCTAATTTTGAATACTTAAGTCTATATTTTTTTATAAAACGACCGTACAGTCCACATGGTGGTAAGTTGCTTCTGCAGCCCATAAACACCTGCAACTAACTACAAATAAATAAGATTACAAATGAGATCTCTAAGAATCAAGACAGAATGCCGTTCAGCCTTTGATTATACTAGATATGAACCCTTCGGAGCTTTATAGCAGTTGCGGACGCTGCTGTTTGACTGCAGAAATAGGTAAGAGGATGTTTTGTTTGTGCATTTACAGCACAATTATATGACCAGCAATAATAATAATATAAATAATATTATTATTTAATGGCGCACTGGCTTAGCATTGAGCGCTGTGGGCCGCAGGTTCGAATACCGCACGGAACAAGTATTTGTATGGCCTACGAAATGAAATGAAATGAAAGTTTATTGTTTCAACATTTTCTTAAAATTAGAACGAGTTTGAGGACTTCTTTTAAGTATAAAGAAAATTGTGGTAGAAGGCCCTCGCCCTCCCTTAACTAAGTACATTTAACATAAGAAAAACATTTTTCGGTGTGTGTGTGTGTGTGTGTGTGTGTGTGTGTGTGTGTGTGTGTGTGTGTGTGTGTGTGTGTGTGTGTGTGTGTGTGTGTGTGTGTATGTGTGTGTGTGTGTGTGTGTGTGTGTGTGTGTGTGTGTGTGAGTGTGTGTGTGTGTGTGTGTGTGTGTGTGTGTGTGTGTGTGCGTGTTAGTACGTGTTTATGTATGAGAAAAAGACAGTGAGTGATTGCGTTTATAGGATAAATTCTAATAAAGCTTCAGTTCGATCGTAATTAAGTGTCTTAAGCCACTGCATTATTTTTTTCTTACAATCGTATGTCTTTAACGGATATATTTGCAATATTTTACTAATTTAATTATATAATTGTTCTGATTGTTTTTCATATTGAATTTTCCCAAAGTTGGTTTTCGTACTGCATATAGGAACTACGCTATAATTTCTTCTTTTACTACCGTAAGTAGGATTAAAAGACAAAGACTTACGTTTTTTTAACAAAGTGAGTAATGTGTACAACTGCCTCACCGAAATCAGCCCACAAGACGAATACAAAATGCTAGTGGAGAACCTACATGGCTTAAAATGTATAACTTTCAATAAACATCTTTGAGCTCTCTCAACTTCAGTAAATTTACTTTTATAAGTACCCCCCCCCCCCAAATAGATATACAATATATTATAATAGATTGAGCAAGCGCTACATAAATTTGATTTAAAAGATCTGGACAAGCAACATATCTTAAAGTTTTAAATATCCAAGTGAGTTTTCGAATTCTACTAGACACTAATTCGACATGTTTGGACCAGGAAAGTCGTTGATCCACCATAACGCCCAGATACTTTATGTATGAAACTTTTTCAATAGATGTACACGTACAGTTACCGCTGGAAGGATTGTAACATTTATGTATTTGAGTTTAAAATCATCCTTTGGCTGTGATCGGCTAGTTATAGAAAAACATATGAATTAAGTTTTATTAACATTCAAAGTAAGTAAGTTATTATCAAGCCAACGAGCAACCTTAGCTAATTGTTTTTCCGCTATCAATTGCACTTCTTCCCAAGTGTCTCCCCAAAATAATATCGCAGTGTCATCTGCGTATGAGAAAACTCTTCCTTCTATTCACACTTATACTACACAGATTATTAATATACACTAACAATAACGTAGGGCCGAGTACGCTTCCCTGCGTTACACCATAATTAACATTTGTATAGCTACTACTGTATTGACCTATTCTTACAATCTGTGTCATGTCAGAGAGGTAATCCTTTAAAAGTTTTAGAGGTATGACTCTGATACCAATCTGTTCTAATTTATTAACAAGAATGGTGATTGATACAGTACCAAAGGCCTTTTTTAGATCTAGGAAGACAACAAGACATTTTCTGCTGTTATCCAAGGTATTTACAATTTGAGAATTCAACGCGGCAACTGCATCTTCCGTAGAGCATCCCTTTCTAAATCCGAATTGAGAGTCTGCTAATATTTTAAATTTAGAGAGATACTGTATAAGTCTATTGTTATTTAACTTTTCCAAAATCTTTGAGAACACAGGCAGCAAGGAGATTGGCCGATAATTACCAACTTCTTTCTTATCTCCACTTTTGTAAATCAGTATTACTATAGATTTCTTCAGCAGCAGGTTTGATGGCCTATAAATAATTGTTCCGGGTCTGGATGTTTGGCCTTGTGCAATTTATGTATGTAAACTGCCGCCACAACGCAAGAGAAAATCCTAGTGATTTAAAAAAATACTAACGTTACTAAAAACTAACTTTTTCAAAAAAATATATGACCAGTTGCACCTATCGGTGAAGCTGGTCATATATTTTAATGTATTATCTACTGATTGTTACCACTTTTCATCGTGAATCCATTCCACCAAGTGAGAAAGCGACGGTGTCTCAGTAGATACCGGGAACTCTATTTTAGGATAGATATTCGCGATTTTCGGATTGAATCCCTCCATGTATAACCTGGAATAAAAATAAGATATCTGAATGAAACTAGTTTATCTGCATGTGATCGTGGCTATAGCAGATTAATATTATGTTAATTAAACGCTTTAAAATCCGTAAAAATAGTTTCATTTAAGATGTGTTCGGGTACATATAAAATCAGATTTAGAGAAATCGATCTCAGAATAATATAAATCAAAATGTTTTTGTGTGTTCCGCGAAATGCTTCATTCAAAACGTATGATGAACTGATTTTTGTGCTTTTAATAAATTGATTTTTACATTTCCGACCGACTCCGTTTTTTCTATTTCGAGTATTTTACAGCACCCATGATCACGTACCACTAGAAACTTTCACGCAGACCCAGTCGCCACAGTAAGTATTTTATTAATAACGTACCGTTACAGTATCTTAAAGTCCACTGCTGTGCGTAGGCTTCCCTCACAAATTGCCCCATGAGGGACATTTACAATAGTTGCCACGCTTGGTAAGCGGGTTGGCTACCTCAGTTTATTTTTTACTTTTATTTACTATTAGGAAGACGTTGTTACACATCTCCTGATTTTTTCCCTCTGCAAGACACCCACTGGATGATATAGTGTGGTGGATATTCTTATACCGCCACTACACGGTTTATTATATATTACGATGTTATGTAAAGAAATGTATTTCAATAATTATGTACTAACTGTCCAATAGCATTGAGCAGGTAAAGAGCGTTGTCAGGGTGACCACGTCGAGTGAGGGCAATGTTTCGACAGTCTGCAGGCACCGAACGCTTTAAGATGGGTTGCAACAAGCCGTGAGGAGCAATCTCTATCAGCACGGCATTTGGTGGTACTGACCTCAGTATCTCTTCAAATAGTACAGGACTCTGCAAGTATTTAAAAATGTGATATAATATTATGACAGTTGTTTATGAGTTATTTATTAGTTTTTGAAATCTCTCAAGCAAACAGCTTATAAACGTGGTAGAGCCACGCTGCAGCTATATTATGGTTGTAGCACGAATGGGCCGGCTCGACCGGGAAAGAACCATACTTTCACAGAATACCAACGTGAAATAGCAGATTAATGCTGCTGTGTTTTGTATGGTGAATGTAGAGAACCGGAGACACTTTTTACTGAAAACGAGGCATTCTATCCTCTGTGGTGACAATGCATTTGAATTTTGATTCTTAATTGCGGATAGATGTCGTTATCTATGGGCCATAGCAACCACTTACTATGAGGTGGACTGTGTGCTCGTTTGTCACACTTACTCATTTTAAAAAACATATATTACAAACAGCAGTTTTTTTGCTTTTGTGCTATTTTTGTATTAAGATTAGAATTGTTTAACGAAGTTTTAATTAAAAAAAATATATAAGCACTATGAATAAAAAGAAGCTAGTTATACGAATTACTGGATAAAAAAGTGGTAATGGCCTCGCTATATAGCTCAAAAAGTTGACAGTCGATAGGTAAGAAAGATATTCAAATGGTAGCCTAGTATCATCAAGCGTATTTGATTTGATAGTAGGATGATAGCGCAGTAGATGGAGAATGCAGGTAAAACCATGCTATGTACATTACTTGAAGGCTTATATGTAACAGTGCACTTGTTTAAACTATGAATAACAATGATAATAATGTTCTCAAGACTAAATTTCGGTCACGGCGTCCAATCTTAACGAAGAATAGCCATCTGCGCAGGATAGGATTACAGTGCCCAAGTGTATGCGCAAGTACAAGTACACTCTATATTCCTTCACTCTCATAGCAAGGAACAATTTATATTGTTTGTTCATAGTCCGATGAGACGTTACCTACACGACCGGAGAAAGATCTGGCGAGCCGTATTTACGTTTTACGCGTTTTTCAGGCATGTAAATAGAACATCGCCAACTTCCTGGGTGCTACTGTGAATTTCTTTGACAGAAAAACCCAATAACTGATTTTGGATCGACCCGGGATTTGAACCCGGGACCTCGTGAATAACAACCGCATTTACGGTCACTAGATCAAGGAGGCAGTAATAATAATAATTAATAAATGGTTGATAATGACCCCCGGAACTTGGGAATGCGTTGTTCATAATTAAGCTGTTTCTACAATGATTATAAACGAGAAAACTTTATTATACCACTGTAGCTATTTTAAAGTGAACAAGTGTGATGCAGAATGTGACATTGAATGTAGAAAGAAAGCTGATCCGACGCTACGTGCTTTAGGATGGACTTCAAACAATAGGCCCATTATGTGCTTACGCGAAGAGTTATCTTATCTTATCTTGTTACTTAAATATATTTCAATTAAGTATTTGAAAAAAAATTATAAAACAAATTTTACGGATTTTATCGCGTTAATTTTAACTTATTTAACTTATTTTTGGATTCCTGACGTTTCAGGTTCACCCATGTCCACGAGAGAACTGAGTTTGATGTGTTGATGTTATAGACTGGCAGCACTGTACAAATGTTATCCAACTTACATAAATGAAGCTGGAGTTTCACCAAGTAACAACAATCATAAATATAAATTATAAAATTAAAAATAAGTGTACTACGCGCGATAAAATTCGTAAACGTTTTATTCAATGTCTCGTATTCATGTAAATTAAGAATTCATTAATTTCTTTTGGTTTTGTTTTTAAGAAGCCTTTAAGATTTTAACCCTGTACCGGGTTACACTGGTCATGTGGCGCAGTAGCTCATCAATGCGTTACAGTGCTGAGGGCTGTGCGTTCGATTTCCACATGGAAAGAGTATTTGAATGGCCTAAAAGTAATTGTTTCGGGTCATGTATTTGTCCTTGTGAAATTTATGTTGTAATAGTAAGAAGACATTTCTAGTGTGGAGGTAACATTTTTTTTAAATTAAGGAAGCGTAATCTGGAATAGAATTTATTCATCAATTATTCATCCAGCTTGTCAAATTCTGAACAAAGGCCTCTTCTATAAATTGTCTAATGGGGGGATCTCCCATGTGACACTTAGGTTGATATTAGGAAAGTACTGCCTATCTCCTGCTTCGGCATTCCTTGTCGCTTTAAACGACGCCCACGGAATGATATGAGGTAGGGGACATTCTGACGCCACTACTGTAGAGCGCCATATAGAATGCTTATGGACCATACAAATAGGTACATGTCCTATACTACTACTATCGACTATTTATTTCTATTTTTATTCTATAAAATTCTCACCATCATGTTGTTATTGTGGTACTCTGGACAAGAGAACTTAGCTGTAGGCTCGTGCCATCGCTCTGGTGGTACTGACGTGGACAACCAGCGCTCACTACGTTCCCTTGGTGTCATTATTTCTCTTAAATACTTCGTGTGCGTTTCACCTGAAACATTCGTTTTAAGGTTATTGATTGAAGAGCCGTATAGTGGTGTAAGAATGTCCACTAACCCCTAGCGTCCCGTGGGTGTCGCAAGAAGCGAGAAAGAAACTGAAAGAGGTGATGGGCAGAAGCATCTTCTTGATAACGACTCCAAATAATAAAAATCTACGGTTGCCAACCCAAGTGTGTCAAATATGGCAAATCTCCCCTATGAGGTAATCTACGGGAGAGGCCTATATTCAGCAGTGGAATTTTATGAAACGAGCATGCGGCTCACCTGATGTTAAGTGACTACCGCCGCCCATGATCAACCGCAACATCAGGGGAATTGCAGGTGCGTTGCCGGCTCTTTAGAAAGGAGTAAGCTCTTTTCTTGAAGATACCCAGGTCGTATCGGTCCGGAAAAATCGCCGGTGGTAAACTATTCCACAGAGAGGTTGTACGCGGAAGAAAACTCCTTTTGAAACGTACAGTGGTGGACCGCCAAGCATCCAGATGGTGTGGATGGTATCGGGACGTTTGCCGCGTAGTGCGTTCACGAAATTTGGCGGCTGGGATTAATCCGAACAATTCCTCAGAGCACTCCCCATGGTATATGCGAAAGAAAATGCAAAGAGATACAACATCTCTTCGCAGCGCCGGTGAATCGAGCCGATCGGAAAGCACTCGGTCGGCGACGATTCGAGCCGCTCTGCGCTGGATACGGTCAAGTGAAAGGAGCTGTACTGGCGAGCCCCAGCCCAGAGATGGGAACAGTATTCCATGTGCGGCCGAACATGCGCCTTGTAAAGTTGCGGTGTGCGGCATGAAATCTGTCCCGCTCTGGTGAGCACGCCAAGATTTTTAGAGTACACTTTTTTAAGTTTTTAGAGCACTTCTCTTCCAAGTGACCACGAAACTGCACGTCACTCGATATGTCGACACCGAGGATTTCGATACTGGCTGAGGCAACAAGGGAAATGCCTTGAAACTGAGGAGACACGACAAATGGGTTCTTTTTAATGGTAGTAGTGAATTAGTAAACACCAAAGAATATTATCACCTCTTAAGTGACCTTAAGGTCCTAAGGTCCTTAAACGAGTACCTCCCAAAGTCCTTCGGACTTTAAGGCCACTAACTTCCAACGACGAGATTTAGATACGTTCTCATTTCTGAGGACTAAGATGGGATGTGACCCTTTATAGCAGTACGCAACAAGGTGTATAAATTATTGCTGAACACACATTGTTATTGGTATGGTATCAGTCTAGAAGGAATCCTACACAGCGTTTAAGCCTAAGTACTAAGTAAATTTACATACCTAATGTTACATGTTAAACATAGGTTGCTTTATGGTGGTTGCTAGTATCCATCTGCGTATTTTGCCCCGTGGGTTAAGGGGCTTCTGGTAGTAAATCATACCTTCTAGTTGTATATAAAGCTGCGGGATACAGCTAAGCTGCAGCTATGTTACGGTTGTAGCACGAGTGTGTTGACTCGACCGGGGTAGGACCAGGCTTTAACAGAACACCAGCGTAAAATAACAGCTTAATAGTGCTGTGTTTCGTATGGTGAGTATAGAGAACCGAAGACCCTTTTCATTTCAAACGAGGCTTTCCATCTTAGTTATTAAGAGTGATAACGCATCTGCATTTTTATTCTTAATTCAGGATAAATGAAGATGTAGAGCATGTGAACTGTGAGCCCATTTGTCACCCTAGCCAATATACCGTAAAAATATACTGTTATTCTGATACAATTTCTATACAAATTGTGTTTTGACAACAAAAAGTATTCTATTAAAAAGTATTCCAATCGACTAATGTAAAACACCTAATATTTATTGCAGTTTTAAGTTCTCAATTTATTCGTACCATGTGCTCAAAGAAGGAAAACATCGCGGGAAAAGCTGCATTTCTATTAAATTAATTTATATCTTTTTTGAATAGTGGGCCGTAAAGTATTATATTATTGGGGGGGGAATTCCTCGTTTCCAATAAAAAGTGTCTGCGACCCTCCACACCCAAGATACGAAGCACAGCTGCATTGAGCTGCTATTTTACGCTGGTATTCTGTGATAGCTTAGTCCTTCCCCAGTCTAGCCGAACCATTCGTGCCACAACCAGAATATAGTTGCAGCATGGCGCTACTACATAAAATATACTTTCGTTTTCGTTTTATATAAAAACGTTACAACCACACTCGGATTTTCTCCTGTATCGTGGAGGCAGTTTACGAACATAAATTTCCCAAGGACAAACATTCAGACCCTGAACAATTATTTGTAGGCCATACAAATACTTGCTCCGTGCGGGATTCGAACCCGCACCCCAGCGCAGCAACTCATTGCTAAGCCACTGCGCCACGGAGCCGTCAAACTGATTCTCCATACCCTTCAAATACTGGAACACGTGCAAGCACTGTTATTTAAATAGGTCAGTGAGTGGTACCCGTCCAGAAGGATTCCTAGGCAAAAAAGTCCCACCATCTATAATAACTTTCATCAACATCATTCATCATTACAGCCCTTCACAAGTCCACTGCTGAACATAGGCCTCCCCCAAGTAATGCCACAAAGCACGGTCCTGAGCCACCTGCATCCATCGATTTCCTGCATGTCTTACCAGGTCGTCATTCCATCTAGTGGGGGGGTCACCCTACACTACGCCTACCGGTACGAGGCTGCCACTCGAGAACCTTTCTTCCCCATCGGTTACCGGTTCTTCGAGCTATATGGCCGGTCCATTGCCACTTCAGCTTACTAATCTGTTGGGCTATGTCGGTCACTCTGGTTTTACTGTGGATATCCTCATTTCTGAGTCTATCACGCAGAGAAACTCCGAGCATAGCCCTCTCCATAGCTCGCTGAGTGACCTTGAGCGTCCTCATACGGCCAGCAGTGAAGGACCACGTCTCAGATCCGTAAGTCATCACTGGCAACACGCACTAGTTGTACAATCTAGTCTTTAGAGATTGCGGTATACCTGACGAGAAGATGTGTCGTAATTTCCCGAACGCTGCCCAGCCAAGTTGAATACGTCGATTGACCTCTCGGTCGAAGTTGGACTTACCTAGTCGGACTATTTGTCCCAGGTAAACGTACTCGTCAACAACTTCGAGCATAGTGCTCCCAACAACTACGGTTGATGGACATTAAACATGATCTTTGTTTTGTTCATGCTCATCTTAAGACCTATCCGTTGGGGGACACCATTGAGGTCATTGAGCATAGTGCTAAGGTCCTCCAGCGATTCTGCCATAAGGACTATATCGTCGGCAAATCGAAGGTGAGTGATGTACTCGCCATTGAAGTTAATACCGTATCCTTTCCAGTCCAGTAGCTTGAAAACGTTTCCCAACGCAGAGGTGAAGAGTTTCGGGGATATAACATCATTCTGTCTTACACCTCTCTGCAGTTGGATAGGTTTCGAACTCTTGTTCTATACTCGGATAGCCATCGTAGCCCTACTGTACAAATACTTCAGCACTTCGATATACCGATAGTCAGCTTGGCACCGCTGAAGGGACTGTAGCACCGCCCAAATTTCGACGGAATCAAAGGCTTTCTCATAGTCCACATATGCCAGGCAAAGTGGCAGATTGTACTTTTTGGACTTCTGTACAATTTGCCGCAGGGTATGTGTGTGGTCTATGGTACTGAAGCCTTTTCGGAAACCGGCTTGTTCGGGAGGCTGGAAGTCGTCGAGTCTGCGTGCGAGACGATTCGTAACGACTCTCAAAAACAGCACGTAGATGCGGCTCAGAAGGGAAATCGGTCTGTAGTTCTTCAAGGGAGCGTTGTCGCCTTTCTTAAAGAACAAGACTATCGCGCTTCAGCTCCACGCCTCCGGAGTAGTGCCACCATGGAGGACGGAATTGAAGAGCTTCTGAAGGACTTCAAGTACCGGTGTTCCACCCGCTTTCAGAAGCTCCGCTGTAATTCCATCCTCGCCCGAGGTCTTGCCGTTTTTAAGGTGGTGGAGAGCCATTCTAATCTCTCTCAGACTGAAGTCCGGGATATCATCGGAATAGTGTCGGATAAGACTTGCTCTTGGATCGTTACTCACACTTGCGTGTGGCTCCAACGATGATGTGTACAGCTGCCCATAAAACCTCTCAATCTCACTCAGAATCTCAAGTGTCCCGGAAACGATGTTGCCACACTCAGTCTTTAGCGTTGACAATTGGCTCTTTCTGGCAGACAGATCTCTGGCAAAGACTTTGGAGCCCTGGTTCCGCTCGATTGCTTCTTTAATACGAGCAGTATTAAAGTTGCGTAAGTCTCGCCGCATGCATTTGGAAATCTGTCTGTTCAGTAGTCTGTATGCTGTCAAATCTGTTAACGATTGCAGCCTCATCTCCCGTCTAACAGCCATGAGATTAAGAGAGTGATCGGAGAGTTTTTGTGTTCTTCTGCGGCGGGTCTTGCAAAACTTAGCTCCGACCGCATGGACAGTTTCCACGGGCTTGTCATTCATATCGTCCACTGCATTGCAATTTTTTAAGCAGAAAGCGGTTACGTAACTCGAGCTGAAAGTTTTCGGGATTCTGGATTAGAGCACGAGGGGGACGGAGCGTTGACTTCATTAGACGAGACCTCTCCAACTTAACGTTTAGGTTCAGTGTGCCTCTAAACATTCGGTGATCGCTGCCAGTTTTCACCCTTGCGATCACTGAGACATCACTGAACAGTTGGCGTCTGGTCGTCATAGTGAAGTCAATCTCATTGATTAAAACTACTTTTAGGGAAATAAGAGCAGTCATTTTTTGTCGAACCGTCGGGGCTCGACAAGGTTCACTTCCTGTGGGGCCGCTTCTGGAAGAAAGAGTTCATCGTAAAGAGTCCCTCTTACTCCATAAAGTCGGCCAGCTGCTGGCCCCTTCGGTTCCGTTGCCCTACTCCAAATTTCCCTAACTTCAGCTCACCGTTTTCTCTTGTGCCTAGTTTTGCGTTGAAGTCTCCCATCAACACCGTGTAGTGGGTTTTGGAGGAATGCATGGCTTTGGAAATATCATCATACATTTCCTCATCACATCCTCCTTATCGGGATGTGCCGAGGTTGGTGCGTAGACCTGTATGACCTTCAGCGAATACCGTTTGGTGATTCTGAGTATCAGGTGCGTATCACGCGACCCTCGTCGACACACTCCCTCACACACACTCACTCATCTTTACAACGTTGTTGACGAGAGACTTGTGGACGATAAATCCGACACCTCCTTGGGACAGATGGTCGCACTCCCGGTGATAGAACAAGTTGCCGGACTCGAGGATTACCGTGTCCTCCCCCTCTCTTCGCACCTCAGATAATCCAATAATATGCCAGCGCAACTTGTCTACCTCTTCTTCCAGCTCCAGTATCTTCTCGTCAGTCCTCAGGGTGCGTGCGTTATATGTTGCCAGGACGAGTCGTCATAGGTGGCAACCGAACCTCCACCGGAGATTCTTAGCACTCCCTGCCCCGCCGTTACCATGGTCACCACCGTAGCCAGGAATAACAGGGCCGCCGGGGATTGGGCTCCGTTTGTTTGCGTCGTTATTCATGGGGGGATATTTGCCATAGTTGCCACGCTTGGCGAGCGGGTTGGCAACCGCAGTTTTTTTATTATATTATTGTTGTTATTAGGAAGATGCTGCTGCCCATCTCCTGCCTGTCTCCCTCTGTCGCCTCTTACGACACCCACGGGAAGATATGGGGTAGTGGATATTCTCAACCGCCACTACACGGCACATAATACTTTAGCTACCTATAATAGATATTAGTTCTTAACCTAACGTAATTATATAGGTTAAAGTAAAAATTATGTATTATTTAATTTTAAATAAACGTACCAAATCCTGAAACATACGGCGAGTGAAAAGCAATACCATTGGTGGGTACTGCTTTTGCGAAAATTCCTTGAGCCTGAAGTTTCTCAACAAATTTTTCTATATCATCTACGGGTCCTGATATAGTGCAGGAGTCAGGTCCATTGTGGCATGCCACAACTATCTCGGGTGGAACTAAGTTTCGGATCTAGAATGAAATAGGAAATTATCGTACACGGATTTGAAACATTTTTTTAAATAGCATGATTACGCGTGCGTGTTGCCAGTGACGACATATGGATCTGAGTGATCCTTCACTGCTGGTAATATGAAAAATCTCAAGGTCGGTCAACGAACTATGAAGAGGGCTATGCGCGGGGTTTCTATGCGTAGTGAACTAAATATGAGGCTAACCGCAGCGGAACCAGAATAACCGACATAACCCAACCGATTAGTAAACTGAAGTAGCAACGGGACGGCGATATAGTTTAAAGAACCAACGGCCTATGGGCAAGAAAGGTTTTTTTCGAGTGGTAGCCTCGTGCTCAAGGCGAAATATAGGGCAACCCCCAACTAGATAGTGTGACGACTTGGTAAAATATGGAAAAAGGCGATGGATGCAAGTGGCCCAGGGTCATGTTTTGTGGCATTCCTTGGGGTAGGCCTATGTTCAGCAGTGAAATTATAAAGGGCTATAATGATGAGTTATGATGATGAGCAATATTATAGATTATATTAGAATTTATTGAAATGACCTAAATATAGGGGCTTCCCTTGCCTTATAGGAGGGAATTTGCCACAGTTGCCACGATTGGCATTCGGGTTGGCCGTTGTAGTATTTTTAGTTATTGTTACGAAAACGCTACTTCTAATATCCTGCCTTAGTTTTCCTCTTTATATGGGATAGAGGTATTTTACACCGATACTACGTGGAAATAATATATAATGTACGAAACTAACGTACCTGTTGATAACCTAAGCCAACGGCAGCCATTGCTCCTTTAGTAACAGGTATGTCCGTGGCAACACGTCCACGATAATAAGATGCCAAGATCATTTCCTCAACAGTCAAGCAGCCATCACCGTACGCGCATCCAAGCTCTCCAAGACTGTGTCCTATAATTGATGTAGGCATATGTTATATTTGTGATTGCCTGGTTGATCTAGAGGTCGTTAATGCGACTGTTGATTATGTTGTACCGGTTTCGTTTTTTTTTTATAAAATAAGAGTAACAAACGAGCATATTATGGTCTACATTATATATTTCTTGTTGATATTTTGTTAATAGAATAAGGGTCACAAACGAGCACACAGTCCACCTGATGGTAAGTGAATGCTGTGGCCCTTAGACATATAAATTCAAAATCGATTACAAATCAAAATCCAAATGCGTTGTCACCCGTAAGGACTAAGATGGTATGCCTCGTTTCCAGTAAAAACAGTCTCCGGTTCTCTACACTCACCATGCGAAACACAGTATTATTAAGTTATAATTTTACGCTGGTATTCAGTGAGAGCGCGGTCCTTCCCCAGTCGAACCGACCCATTCGTGCTACAACCATAATATATCTGCAGCGTGGCTCTACCACATATAAAATATGTTTGTTTCATCATCTGCCCAAGATTCTGTATGGTTGATGCGCAAAGTTTCTAGCAGAATAGCAGGAGGAATGGGTTTACTATTACAACTGAGTCACAGACCGTTTTGTCGCAACTAATTATTAAGCTGTCTTTTTTGATTTAAACGTTGTATATTTTGTGGAAAATAAATACTTTTTATTTATTTATTTGAAGAATTTGTCTGTCTGCCTGTCTGTCGGGACTAACTGTAACGAAACTTCACGAAAAGATATAGTCAAATAATTTTTTCCGAACGACTTGAAAGGTTTAAAAAAAAATTGATAAAATAAAAAGGTGTTCGATTTTTAAATCCAAATGCGCCATATATATATTTCCTACCCAGGCAAAGGCATGGCAGGTTGCTAGTGTCTAATAAAAATATTTAATATCTCACCTATAATTTTATCTGGTACGATTCCCATTTCTTTGAGCACATCTGTGAGAGCAATTTGGATCGAAGATATTCCCAGGAACGAGTGAAGGACGCTGTTAAAGACTGTTTTGTCGGTTGAGGTTATGATTTCGATAATATCCAGTCCTTTAGGCTTCAGAGCTTTTTGAATTCTGCAACAAACACATTATGGATCGTAAAATATTTAGACATTTAAAACGTCCTAACTATTGATTTGAATTGGTTGACAACCGTAGGAGTAGAAGTAGTACGTCTACATCCCGTCTTGGTTTATGGAGTAGACATGTATGGTGAAGACCGTGATACGGTAAACGTAATTTGGGACGCACTCTGGATAGATTGAGCGACGATCTGCATTGCTGGCATCCACTGGGTGCGAGAAGCTGAGGATCAAGTTAGGTCGCACCCCTTGGGAGGGTTTATGTCCAATAGTGGACTGTCACAGGCTGATGATGTTAAGAGTGTTTTATGAATTAAATTATAATGTCAAAATAAAATGTATGTTGCTTGAAATTTGTCATAAAATTATAATGTCAAAATAAAATGTATGTTGCTTGAAATTTGTCATAAAATTATGTCAAAATAAAATGTATGTTGCTTGAAATTTGTCATAAAATTATAATGTCAAAATAAAATGTATGTTGCTTGAAATTTGTCATAAAATTATAATGTCAAAATAAAATGTATGTTGCTTGAAATTTGTCATAAAATTATAATGTCAAAATAAAATGTATGTTGCTTGAAATTTGTCATAAAATTATAATGTCAAAATAAAATGTATGTTACTTAAAATTTGTCATAAAATTATAATGTCAAAATAAAATGTATGTTGCTTGAAATTTGTAATAAAATTATAATGTCAAAATAAAATGTATGTTGCTTGAAATTTGTCATAAAATTATAATGTCAAAATAAAATGTATTTTGCTTGAAATTTGTCATAAAATTATAATGTCAAAATAAAATGTATGTTGCTTGAAATTTGTCACAAAATTATAATGTCAAAATAAAATATATTTTGCTTGAAATTTGTCATAAAATTATAATGTCAAAATAAAATGTACGTTGCTTGAAATTTGTAATAAAATTATAATGTCAAAATAAAATGTATGTTGCTTGAAATTTGTCATAAAATTATAATGTCAAAATAAAATGTATTTTGCTTGAAATTTGTCATAAAATTATAATGTCAAAATAAAATGTATGTTGCTTGAAATTTGTCACAAAATTATAATGTCAAAATAAAATGTATTTTGCTTGAAATTTGTCATAAAATTATAATGTCAAAATAAAATGTATGTTGCTTGAAATTTGTCATAAAATTACAATATCAAAATAAAATGTATGTTGCTAAAATTTTTTCATAAAATTTTCATACATTTTTTACAGTTAATATTGTGGCTTTTGTTTCAACATATTTAGTTGGTATCGCATTTTTTAAAGTAAGAGTGACATTGAATAAAACTAAATTTACGGATTCTATCGCGTTTACTTAACTGTATTTACTTATTTCCTGACGTTTCGGGTGCTTTACAGCAACCATGGTCACGGGGGGACTGAGATGTTTGACGTCCCAATGTCATTGTTAGCCCGGCTACCTTCAGTTTTTGAATATTAATTTTTGGCCCGATTTACACAAAACGAACTTACAGTATCTTGAAGTCTTGCAGTGGTATGTTGGGGTTTAGGTTTAATTTTGTTAATTATGGGATCCCAAGCAGATGGCAGCACCCAACCATCTTCTCTATTGAAAGGATGTTTTTTAATTTCAATAGCCTCGCGTATCATCCTTGGTAGGAATCGGTGTTCTTTTGCGAGGATTTGTGGTTTATCAAATCTGATGTAATGGTCG
This sequence comes from Parnassius apollo, assembly GCA_907164705.1. NCBI lineage: Eukaryota > Metazoa > Arthropoda > Insecta > Lepidoptera > Papilionidae > Parnassius > Parnassius apollo. The sequence continues at coordinate 2,404,399 of CAJQZP010001449.1, read as the reverse complement.
GGACGATCTTGAACATGTTCACAGACTGCAGACTTCCCGAAGCGTCGGTGCTTCATGTCAGCTATATGTTCTTTCACGCGAGTTTTTATGGATCCTCGTGAACCAATAAAATAAAAATGTTGTCTATCATCGAATTAGAAATTAAAGGCACATGTAATCCAATGTCGCGTTGGTAACACATACACGTTTCAAATTATGTTGTATTAAGCTGCATTTTTAAGCTGACAATCTATGCTGATTAGCACACATTTTGGTTTTCGATTTTAGGCAGCAATTTTGTTATAGGATAGGGCGACAAACGAGCACACAGTCTGATTGATGGTAAGAGGATGCTGTGGCCCATATACATCTACATTTAACCTCGATTAAGACTCAAAATTCAGATGTCTTGTTACCCCTGAGGACTAAGATGAAATGCCTCGATTCCAGCAAAAAGGGTCTCCAGTTCTCTACACCCACCATACGAAACACTGTGGCATTAAGCTGCTATCTTACGCTGGTGTTCTGTGTACTCTAAACTAATTCTAATGGAATCTATAAATGGATTAATTTCCCAGGTTTCCTATAGAGATAGACGTTTTACCGAGTGGCAAAAATCATATTGGTCCTACGTCTGACCTTCGAACGTGTTGGATGAATGTACCATTAGAATATGAGATAGAGTAGAAAAAGTGCACTTCTGCTTGCGCACACACGGGTACTATAATCCCGTCCTGCGCAGAAGTCCCCGTTTAGACTGGCCATTGTGACTAAACTCGGTCAGGACATTATAATTATTATTACCAGAGATAACTGAAAGGTCCCCTTTAAATTTGCTAACTTTTTGTGACCCGAGAATAAGAACCCCACCACGTCTACAAGCATAAAGTTTTGCCAAATCATAATACTTACCGCTTCATTGTAGCCGCGAATCTTGGAATCTGCATGAGCTGCGTACCCATGCCCGTCCACTGAGAGCCCATGCCACTGTATACGAACCATAACGGTCGCTTCAAGCCATCGAAATGTTTGACTTTCTTGTCCAGACAAACAGTTTCACCTTCCTTTGTATCTGGGCAAGTAAATCGTAAATTGACTTTGCTGACCAAAAGCCTCCCTTATAATTTGTCACACAGTAGGAGGGATGTTATTATAGTTGCCACTCTTGGCAGCCGCAATTTTTTATTATTGTCATTTCTGAGGACTAGGATGGCTCACTGTCTTTAATTATCATTGAATACTATAATACATACATAATATATAGAACGGGGGAGTGAGCGGATCTCGTGTAGCCACTAACATGTCTATTCACACGTATGAATGTCAACACAATCAATCGTTTCTATTTTCGTGTCAAGTGTCACTGCATGCAAATTATTTAAAAAATTGCAAATTGTGCAATAATTACGTATCGAAAGAACAGCGGGATGGAATTTAAATAAAGGAGACATATCCTACAACCAATAAGTCGAAACTATTTATATTTTGCGAATATTAGAAACAAAAATAAAGAAATATTCATGTGTCAAAAATATTAATCAAAAGTCTAAAAAGTGTTTGTAGTAGTGATAACTGACAATACGACGTAATTGCTTGTATGTGTGCTCCCGGCGACGCTAAACCTCGTACAAAATAAGGTTGACAGCCATTAGCATTGTGTGTTATAGTATTCTATGGTAATTATAGTGACTCTTTTCCACCCTTCAGACCAAAACACCGTAGAGTAGCCATTTAGGCTTGGCAGCGTAAATAGTTAAAAATAGTAAGTGTACAGATGAACTGCAAAGCATAAAGGGAGGTATACAACCCAGAGATTCATACTTTTAATTCCTGATATTTGAAAGGAACCAAGAAACATACTTAATTTTTTTTATAAAAATACAAATTTCTATAATAATTTAAACAAAACTAGTTTTTATAGATTCTATCGCGTATATTAACTGTCTTTTATATTGCCAAAGTTTCGAGTACTTTGCAGCACCTATGGTTACGTGGGGGACTGAGAAGGGGACCAATGTCTTAGTTAACCACGACCAAACAATCTACGCATTATAAACTTATAGTATCTTGAAATCTTATAGTTATATGCTTGTGTTGGGATTTAATTTTATTAGTTACTAGTAATCTGCGCCCGACCTTGCACGGGTGATTTCTAGATCTCAACATCGGTGTCACCTAACGGGTCCAATAAAAGTTTTAAACCATCTAGGGACTACTCAAATATACACAAAAAATCATCCAAAGTTGGTTGAAACGTTCTTGAATTTTAGCGAGATTAGTCTCGTTAAAGACATTAGTACGTTAGCGTACCGTAATGATTTTTATATATAGAGATAGGGCGCCAAGCAGATGCTAGCATCCAGCCATTTTCTCATTCTTTAATCAGTTCACGAATTTCGAAGGTGCGAAATATTGAACAAAATAAACTGTGCTTTGCGGTTATCTTCGTGGTTGACGTGTGTTTAGTATTATATTTGTGATGCGCTGCAATAACTATGATAAAACCAACCTAATGTTAAACTTACCTAATATAGCATAGCCCCGAGAGAGATGGCCATTAATTCTCTTCTCATCAATGTTGTGGAGCAGAGCCACTTCCTCAGGATCAAGTGGCCGTTTTGTTAAATCATCAAAAATCGTCTCAATGGTCGATTCATGTCTGCCCGAAGCAGTAACCAAGTAAGGTATGCTTGACTTATATTTTTGAAGTTGCTGATAATAAAATAATAATGGACCATAAAACAAGTGGTAAAATAAAAATTTTGTACATCCGACTTCAATATAAATATTTTATTGTTGATTTTTTAAAACCGTTCGACGACTACGATAAAATTTAAATGGTACCACCCAAGAAGCCGTTAAAAAGCCAAAAGCCCTTACATACCCTTTGAAACAAAAAAAGAATTTTTCAAATCGGTGTAGGCGCCTTTGAGTAATTGGTGAACATACGTAAAAAAAAGATTCCAACAATTGAGAACCTCCTCCCTTTTGAATTCGGTTAATAAAAAACATATTTTTTTAATAAACCATTTCAAACCATAAATGTTTGAAAAAATAAGCAGATTTTATAAACGAAATTTATTTTAAGGGAGCTTCATAATTATATATAGTCTGTCATCTCTAAACCTACCTATTTTTTCCGCAAAGTAAGTTTTATTAAATATTTCATATCCGCAGAAAATCAATTAAATTAACAACTCTTGAGCGCTCTAAGAAAGTTTTCTTGCCAGTTTTTGATGTAATTATAACGCAGTCTTTGATTATAATTTTGGAGTAGAGTAATAACCACAGTACTACAGATTCCAATCTAGTAACTTTAGGATCATCCCAAAATTGGAATTAATTGAAGTTCGAACACATCATCGTTATCACTACGTGGTGGAGCCATGCTGAAGCTATATTAATAGTTGTAGCAAGAATGGGTGGAGAATGGGGAAAGACCACGCTCTCACAGAATACCAGCGTAAAATAGGAGCTTAATGCTGCTGTGTTTTAGTACGGTGAATGTAGAGAACCAGCGACCCTTTTTCTGGAAACTAGGCATTCCACTTTAGTCCTCAGACGTGGCAACGCATCTGCATTTTGATTTTTGGCTGAGGATATAGGGGCCTACGAGCCATTGAAACCACTTACCATCAAGCTTAGCTTAGGAGTAGGTAATGTTCACAGCATAGCTAGTATCTATTGTTATTTTTTTAAATTCCTTTTTGTTTTTATTTGCTATAGAGTCATTTGGATACAGAAGCAACTTATCAATTGACTGCAGACTCAAGCAAAAAGATGTAGAGTTTAAAAATTAATTTATACTACCTTGGGTTTATACTCTCCGTTCAAAAGTACGTGGGCATTGACCCCATTAAGTGAAAAGTTGTTAACGGCCACGTAAGAACGATTGAAAGGCTCATTCTCTGTCACAATTCGAATCTTGCCATCACGTAGAACGTCAACATCTTCTCGTGGATTTTGACAATGCAGTGTAGCAGCCATCTTTCCACTTTGATATGCAAGTAGTACCTAAACAAACAATTAAATTGATTGCATTTTTTTTTATTTATTCATTCATTCATTACAGCCTATCAAAGTCACTGCTGAAAGTACACCTTCCCATAGATTACCTCACAACAGCAGCTTTTTTCATAGTTGGTATTAGGAACACGCTGCTACCCATTTACTGGTTTGTTTCCAACTGTTGCCTTTTACGAAACCCTTTTATAATGTGAGGAAATACTTTTGGATACCATCCGCTGCTGGGGTTTTCGGAAAGGTTACCCCGCGGCGCACGGCACGGCGCAGCACAAGGTAGGGTTTGAATGGACTTTTACTGGCTAAAATTCCACGGTGGTCACCATTACACGGGACGATATAGGGTAGTAGATCTACATGGGGTAATTCTTCATCATTCGATTGACACATCATTTCAAATTGGTAGAACAATATAGGAGATGATGTTAGTAACAAATTTAATTTTCTTACGACCAAGAAATAAACATATTTGATTTCATTTCATCATGTAATAATAAACTGCATCGACGAGATGCAGAATGCATCACAAACAGACGAATGCACCCCATATCTTCCCGTGGGTGTCGTAAAAGGCGACAGAGGGAGACAGGCAGGAGATGGGCAGCAGCATCTTCCTGATAAAAGCAACTATACTACAAAAAAACTGCAGTTGCCAACCCACTTGCCAAGCGTGGCAACTATGGTAAAATACTTCCCATGAAAAATTACACAAATAGACGGCTCCCAGTCCCCGGCGGCCCCGCTATTCCTGGCTACGGTGGCGACTATGGTAACGGCGGGGCAGGGGGTGCTAAGAATCTCCGGTGGAGGTTTGGTTGCCACCAACGATGACTCGACCTGGCAACGTATAAAGTACGCAACCTGAGGACTGACGAGAAGATCCTGGAGCTGGAAGAAGAGGTAGACAAGTTGCGCTGGAATATTATAGGATTATCCGAGGTCCGAATAGAGGGGGAGGACACTGTGATTCTCGAATCTGGCAACTTGTTCCATCACCGGGATGGCGACCACCTGTCCCAAGGAGGAGGAATTTATCGTCCACAAGCCTCTCGTTAACAACGTTTTAAAGATTGGGAGTGTATCGACGAGGGTTGCGTAACTTACACTCAGAATATGTCTTAAGATGAACATGGACAAAACAAAGACCATGTTTAATATCCATGTCACACCTAGCCGGTATTTGTTGGGAGCACTATGCTTGAAGTTGTTGACGAGTACGTTTACCTGGGACAAATAGTCCGACTAGGTAAGTCCAACTTCGACCGAAAGGTCAATCGACGGATTCAACTCGGCTGGGCAGCATTCGGGAAATTACGACACATCTTCTCGTCAGGTATACCTCAATCTGTGAAAGCTAAAGTGTATAACCAGTGCATGTTGCCAGTCATGACTTACGGATCTGGGACGTGGTCCTTCACTGCTGGCCGTATGAGAACGCTCAAGATCGCTCAGCGAGCTATGGAGAGGGCTATGCTCGGAGTTTCACTGTGTGATAGACTCAGAAATGAGGATATCCGCATGAAGGTAGTAAGCTGAAGTGGCAATGGGCCGGCCATATAGCTCGAAGAACCGATAACCGATGGGGAAGAAAGATTCTCTAGTGGCAGCCTCGTATCGGTAGGCGTAGTGTAGGTCGACCCCCCACTAGATGGAGTGACAACCTGGTAAGACATGCAGGAAGTCGATGGATGCAGGTGGCTCAGGACCGTGCTTTGGACTTGTGAAGGGCTGTAATAATGATCGACGAGATGCAGTGCATTGTGGATGTTGTGAAATTACCCTAATATAATTTCATTATTTATCTATAAAAAGTATTAAAAGAACGAGAACAATAGAACTAATATCTCTATTCAGCTAAGTATTGGTTAATCGTCCCTAATTGGAAGACGTCTATGATCAACAGTGGAAACAAAATCCAATATCCTTCGTACATCTAATATATATTCTCAGAATTTCAAAATTGCAATAATAAAAATAAGTTTAAATCGCATATTAATAGAGTACTACAAAATAGATATCAATATAAATTAATAGTGTATACTAATACTGCCTAGCACTTTGTTGATGCACCATATGGCCAATATTGTATATTGATCAATTTAAAAAAGTAATAATTTTTTTTACTTTAAATTTTGAAGCGAACTGAAGCATCTGCACATCGGCCATCGAGCCGACCAGAAAGTCCGGACGGCATAAAAGGAAAGTTATAAAACAATAACATTTTTGATACCAACCTTTGTAATAGCTAATAATCCAGAAGCTGATTCTGTATATCCTGTACTGGACATTATACTACCGATTTGTAGCACCTTAGATTTGTTGCGACAAAACACTTCACCTAATGCTTTCAGTTCTGCTTTATCAACTTCCGGAATACCTGATGAAACAAATACAAATATTACTTAAAGTTTCAATAACGAGATTAAAAATGAGATTATTTCCACCAATATTTCTTTTTTTTTTAATTTAATTATTTAAGTAATTTACGGTTACAAAGAAAAATAGTTTTAGTGTAAACGTAAACACATTAGAGTTTTTCCGTACACTATTGCTGTCGACACATTATTCTAATTAACACATTACAATACATTACATTACCTAAGTTACATTAATATTATTATCAACCTAAATTAGGTGCATTAAATGTTATGTTTCTATTTTACAAACTGTTTTTCTATTTAACATAAATATAAAATGGTTCTAGGCGATGAGCGTAAAATGTCATAGTAAACTTATTACATTCTGTGAATAATCGTGATACAGGTTGATTATAACATATATTTTCATGAATTTATAATAAGATAATATGTTGTTAAAGTAAAGCAACAACATAATAGATAGAGAAGTTGTTTTGAGCGTTACGAGTATTTAGTAAGAGTTAATAGTATGTAAAAAAATTTAATTTATATTTTATGATTTTACGTGTAATGACGTCTTTCAAAGATTTAGGTAACTGATTGATTAGATTAGGTATAACATAGTTTAAAGTTCTTTTTCCGTATAAGTTGTTATATATAGGTGATTGTTGTCTTAGATTATCGATTCTGCGTGCGGAGTATTAAAACGTATCCACCTTTTTAAAATTTTTAGTAAAGTATTTTCAGTTGGTAATGTTAGTTCAACTTTGTCGTGAATAGGTATAATTTTGCAAAATGCAAATAGTTTTCGATAATCATTTTTAAAATTAATTTTGAGATTATTAGGGACTATTTGTTTTAAAATGCGCAGCTGAAAGGAGTATATTCGATCTAGATATGTTTTATAAGTTCTCCCATAGCTTGACAAGCCATATTGTATAACAGATTCAGCTAAGGATTTATAGAGCATTAAAGAGGTTTTGTAAGGTATTTTGTGTTTGATTAATGTAAACTTTGCTTTTTTCTCGATCGTCAATAATTATGTCAAGATAGGTGTGCTTATTTACAATTTCTATGGAATCGCTATTACAGGGAGTCGAATTGTCAGTATTTTTTTATATGAAGGCAGTGACGTGTGTGCCCTAATAGTTTAGGTATAAAAGAACTTCTATTGTGGCTTGTGCTTATATACATATGTTTAGTTTTAACAGCATTGAGTACTAAACCGACATCGTGTGACCACTTTGTCAGTATGTCAAACTCTTTTTTAAGTTTCATTAGTACCTCCTCTATACTACGTCCAACAGCTATTAAATAGGTATCATCTGCAGACTAATAGATCGCACACTGATTAATTAAATTGGAAAGACTGTTTACGTAGGTTAGAAAGGGTAAATTTACAATAATTCACTTACATGATAAAGTTTAAAACACATACAAACAAATAATAGTCTTATCCTAGGCGTACACTAATATAACGAATCAATTTCACTCAAACACATCCAGTAGTAATTATACATTTTTAGCAATTTTTATTTCTAGAACAAACAAAATACTAATAAACAGGGTACTTTTAAAGACTTACGTAGCCAAGGCGCAAACAATGCTTGGACGCGCACCTTACTCAGACCAAGCGTAGCTAGAAGCGACGCGTAAAATAGTGAAATCAAAGTACGCTCAGGTTAGAAGTTAAATAATATTTTAAGTGCTTTCTAAATGTTGGGATTGATTTTGCATCTTAGATATTTTTCGGTAATTGGTTATACAATTTCGCACCTTCGTACATTAGGTTTTTTGTACCATAATTAGTTCTTGGGGTTAAGAGGCAAAGGTCGTTTGCACGATACATATATATATATATATATATTTATATTTATATATATATATATATATATATATATATATATATATATATATATATATATATATATATATATATATAAAATATATTATATATAATATATTTTATATAAATATGGTTGTATTTTTAGTTTTATATATATATATATATATATATATATATATAACTAAAAATACAACCATACCCCGTATGGCACCAGAAATAGAAGTTAATTTTGCTTTAATTTTAGAAATATGTGGTTTGGGGGATGAGTCGCTCGCGTCCGTAGGCTTCGACCACCTAACCTTAGGCCCACCCTACACGTGTCCCCCGGGTGGTGCTAAACGAGCGACAAAGCTGATAAAATAGACTCGGCTCCTCGCCGTATGGTAGCGGCGTAAAATCTACCACCAACCCTTGTTCGCACCATGACTCAAGAAATAAAAGAAATGGCCCCGAGTTCCCGGCACCCTTTAAATGGGGCAGGGGTGCGAAGAATCTCCGGGAGAAAAACCGGCGACGAGGTTCACCACCCGTCACGTTCTGTCTCCCGGAGGGGCGAAAAGTGGATTGCGGAAACCCGTCTGGCTACGCTGAATGTATGTGGAGGAATGAATGATAAGATGGATGAAGTATGCGAAATGATGAATGACAGAGGAATAGATGTGTTATGTGTGAATGAGACGAAACGAAAGGGAAAGGATGCCACTGCACATGGCACGTATACCGCGTATTGGTCTGGTGTAGGCGAGACCAAACGGGCATGCCAGGGGTTTCATCCTTTCAGAAAGAATGGGTCAATGTGTGAAAGAGTATGAATGTGTAAGCCCAAGACTGCTATGGATACGAATGAAAGTGGGCTTAAAGAAACTGTTCCTGCTAGGGGTGTACGCCCCAGACATGTCTAAGCCCACTTACATCCGAGAGCAGTTTTGGGACATGGTAAGGATGGTGTTAACAAAATGTAAGGAAAATGAAAATATTATTATGTTAGGAGACTTTAATGGAAGGGTTGGGGTGAAGAGGTCTGGTTATGAAAGGATATTGGGAACGTTTGGTGATGAAAGTATAAATGAGAATGGTGAAGACCTCCTCACCGTATGTGCGGAAAAGAATCTTTTTGTGACGAATACTTTATTTCGTCATAAGAAGATTCACATGTATACATGGGAAAGAGGTGATGATAGAAGCATGATAGATTTCGTAATTGTGGATGAAAGAATGAGGAGCGCAGTCGTAGATACAAGGGTTTACCGGGGGTCCAACGTAGGGACGGATCATTACTTGGTCTTATGTCGAATTAATGGTCTTTTCAAGCGTTGGCGGCATCGGACATCTGTATCTACCACTGCATTACAGCGTATAAGAATAGAGAAGTTACAAGATGAAGATGTGATAGAGAAGTATAAATGTAGACTGAGAGAAAATATTAGATGTTTGAATGAGTTGTGTATGAATGATTTAGACTTGAATACTGTGTGGGATAATATTAAGAAAGGTTTGGTGGATACCGCCACCGAAGTATGCGGTGTAAGTAAGAGAACAAATGAAAGGAAAAGTAATACGTTATGGTGGGATGATGAGGTACGGGTGGAAGTTGAATCAAAGAAGAAAGCATTGTTAGATTTACTAGCAACCAAAGCTGATAATTCTTCTGGTATGAATGATGAGATTGAAAGAAAAAAGGCAGAATTTAGACGTCTAAATAAGAGAGTAAAAGAAGTTGTTGAAAGGAAAAAGAAAGAAAGAACGGATAAGAATGATAGAAGGATATCTGATAATTTCCAGGCTAACATAAAAATGTTCTGGAAACTCGTAAGAACTGCCAGGGGAAATACAAAACAGCCTATAATAAATGCTATAAGAGACGAGAATGGATGTATTCTGAATGATGAAGTTTCGATTTTAAACAGATGGAAGGAATACTTTGAAAGCGTGTTTATGAGTGAAGAGTTGTATGAATTAAATGAACTAGAAATTCCGAAAGAAGTGGAAAGGGGTATGGAGATAAGTGTAGATGAAATAATGAAAGCAATGAAAAGCATGAAAGCAGGTAAGGCAGCTGGATATGATAGAGTATCACTCGAGATGCTAAGGGCTGGAGAGGGAGTGGTGGCAGGCCTGCTGTACACCTTGTTTAATTTATGTTGGGAATTAAAACGGGTACCGGATGACTGGTGTAAAGCAGTTATAGTACCAATATATAAAGGAAAAGTGTCACAGCAGGACTGCAAAAACTACCGCGGTATCAGCTTGCTTAGTATTGTGGGTAAACTGTATGCTAAGGTGTTAATTGAAAGAGTTATGAAAGAAACTGATGGAAAAATTTGGGATGTGCAAGCGGGTTTTAGAAAGGGAACGGGGTGTACAGATCAAGTCTTTTCCATGCGCATGATTGCGGAGAAGTTTTTGGCCAAAAACCAGAAAGTTTTTTGTGCGTTCATGGACTTGGAAAAGGCTTATGACAGAGTGGACAGGAATGTGTTATGGCAAACACTGAACTCATATGGGTTGAGCACTGGTTTGATACAGGCATTAAGGTCTCTTTATAGGGACTCTAGTGCTTGTGTCAGGATCAATGGGGTCTACTCGGACTGGTTTGGCATCCAAAAAGGTGTCAGACAGGGCTGTGTGGCTTCCCCTTGGCTGTTCAACCTATTTATGGACCGGTGTTTGCAAACTTTGAAAGATGAAGAATGTGGGTTAAGAATGGGCGAGTTAACCGTCAAATGCCTTTTGTATGCCGATGATCAAGTCATACTTGCGTCATCGGCGGCAGAGTTGCAAATGATGGTTACATTAATGAACTGGGTATTAAAAGAAAGGGGAATGAAAGTGAACGCAAGTAAGACGAAAGTGATGGTTTTTGAAAGAGAAGAAAGCAAAACGGTATGTGAAATAAGAATAGAAGGAGAGTTGATTGAGCAAGTGGATGAGTTTGTGTATTTGGGATGTGTATTTAGCAGGGATGGTAGATATGATAGGGATATGTAAATGCAGGGAATAGAGTGAATGGGGCACTACACTCTATTATGAAGAACCAGAATTTATCAAAACAGGCATGTATGGTAATTCATAATGCTGTGTTAGTCCCTACTTTAATGTATGGTAGTGAAAGCTGGGTGTGGCAGAAGAAGCACGAAAGTAAAATAAATGCTGTAGAAATGCGGTCTTTAAGGAATATGCTAGGGTGTAATCTGAATGACAGGGTGAGAAATTGCGTGATAAGAGATAAATGTGGTATGCAAGATGATGTTGTGACCAGGATTAAGAAAGGAATGCTTCGGTGGTTTGGTCACGTAGAAAGAATGAATGAAGAAAGAGTGACAAAGCAAATTTATATGGCAGATGTGAATGGCCGAGTCGGGAAGGGACGCCCTAGGAAAAAGTTTATCGACCAAATTGGCGATATTTTGAAAATGGGCCACGTTAGAAGTACCCTTAACCGACGAGCATGTATGCGTAGATATATGGATGTAAAGGAGGCGAAAGAGGTATGTCAGGATCGTGCCAAATGGAAGTCCGTAGTCTCTGCCTACCCCTCTGGGTAACAGGCGTGAGTGTTTATGTTATGTTATGTTATGTGGTTTCTATGGTAAGTGCGAGTCTAATATCAGTCCAAGATATTTCTCTTCATTAACTTTATTTATAATTTAGTTATTTATTTTCAATGGCGTGTAGTGTGATATTTTTTTTATTTTTTTTGCTGTAAATATTATATAGTTCGTTTTTGATATATTTATAGTAAACCGATTGCGTTGAAACCAGGTATTTAGAACATCTAAGTCATTTTGTGCATCTTTAATAACAGAGTCTATAGAATGGCCAAAGTAGAATAGAGCGGTATCATCGGCGTATAACGTTATGTCTCCATTAAGCGCCAGTTCTTTTATATTATTTATATATATATAAGAAACAAAAGAGGCCCCAGAATCGATCCCTGAGGTATACTACATGTCACAACTCTGGGCCCACTCTGTGTTTCACCGATCTTAACCACTTGCCGACGATTTGTGAGGTAAGATCTGAGTATCTCACGAGCGGTTCCTTTAATGCCAATATCAAACAATTTTTTTAATAACAGGTCGTGACTAATTGTATCAAAAGCCTTCTTTAAGTCTATGAAGACTCCTAGTGCTATTTGTTTTTTATCAATACTAAGTTTCACTTTAGTTATGAGGTTTACTGTAGCTGACAGCTGTTAAATACTGCTGCTTATAAAAGAAGTTTTGAGCAGAGAGATAAGTTTCAAGACGTTTATACAACAGTTTTTCATATATTTTTGACATTACAGGAAGAACAGATATTGGGCGGTAATTGCCAGGTTCCAATTTAGTACCAGATTTAAATATAGGTGTAACTTTAACGATCTTTAAACTATCAGGGAAAGTACCATTTTCTAGATTATTTATGCAATTAGTAAGTTCAGGCAGGATGATGTGTTTCAAGCCTGTATTGATTTGCTATTAACCCCATCTAATCCGGAGCTAGTATTTGTGCTTAAGCTATCTATAAAATTAGCAATTTCTTCCATTGTACATGGCTGTAACTGTGTTAGCGCGATTGACTTGGCAATGTTTGCTTTATTTGTATACGTTAAATTATTATAAGGATTTGCTAGTATCTGACTATTTAAGATCAAGCCTACATTAGAAAAAAAAATCATTAAATTGCTCACATATAGCATTTTCATCCGTTATGTAACCATTGGGTGTATTCTATCTAAAATTTTCCTATTGATCCAGTCTTGGTGAGATGGGTTAAGAATTTTTGTTTTTGGGAATCTACTATTGCTGAGGCAAGAACCCAGCTTCTCTTTAAATAGTTCATATGATTTATTACCAAGTTAAAGTTTTTCTGTGCCTATGCCTTCCGTTACCTAGACAGGGAAACTAAGAGCATCACCAATTTTCGCTCGATAAGATCTTTCATGGAGATAATTTTCACATCACGCTAGTAATTTTCCTATAATTTTGCTATCATTTAAGCTTTGAATTAATTTGTTGTATCTTAGGGTGTCAAAAGCCTTGCTATAATCAATAAAAACGACTAGAATGTGCTTTTTAGAGTCAATATGCGTGTACAAACTATCCATGAATGCCTCACAACTACTTTATAGTTGTGAGGTATTCATTTGAGGTTGGAAACCATATTGTTTGCTGGTTAATATATTATTACTTTCATAAAACCTATGGATTTCTCCGCTTATATATTTTTCGACTATTTTGTCTATGGTAGGTAACATCGTTATTAGTCTATAATTCTCATACTCAGTCCTACTACCTTTTTTGTGAATTGGTCGAACGATTCCATTTTTCAGTAAGGGAGGATATTTACCCGTAATAACGATTGCATTTATTAATTTAGCAATAACTCTTTTGATTTTTCCGCACAGCAACTTTAGACCAATGGCTCTTATCCTGTATACAGCAGGGGTTTTGTTACTACTTATTGATTTAATTATATATTCCACAGCTTTAGAATCGGCAGGCATAAATCGCAAGGTTACATTTGCCATAGATTCGTAAATTGCTTTGTCAAGCAATAATTCCGAACATTTCGGAATTATTTGTTTTACACTATTGTTGGATATACTAGCAAATTTGTTCGCAATGCCTTTGCTAGTGCAGCTATTACTACCGAAAGATATTAAAAAAAGAATTAGTTTTATGGACAAAACAAAATAATATATCATAATACTGAAGTGACGAAAGAATGGAATGGAATGGAAGAATGGCTGGAATTCCACCGGATGGTAAGTGGCTACTGCAGTCCACAGTGCAGATCAACTTCAAAAAAGACGGCTAGTGATGCGTTGTCACTCCTGTGGAGACTAAGATAGAATGGCTTACAGCATTTAAATTATACTAGCTGTCTTTACCCTTTATTATAAAACAAAGTAGCATAAGCACTGCCATTTAGGGAGAGAAATAAGCAAGAGGGTGACCTTTCTGTGTTTAGTATTGTGAGTGACAGGAACTGGAGATTAATTTTACTGGTAACGAGGTATCTGTCTTCGTACTCGAGGATAACAACGCATCTACATTTTTATACTTAATCGAGGATAGATGTTAGAGTCTATGAGCTACAGCATTCACTTATCATCAGGTGGATTGTGTTCTTGTTTAATAATCTCATTCTATAAAAGTAATACAAAATTTGGTAGTGTTATTCGGGTCAGAGCACATTAAATTACGTAGAAAATATTTTATAGTTGGTCTCACCAGCTCCAAACGCTTCAACATACTCCACAAGTTCAGGCGATACTCCCGCTTCTTTGTAAAAAGCCTTAAGATAATCTGATAATTTAGCTGGATCACGGTAAAAACCGGGAATAGAATCAATATTACTTGAAATGTCGTTGAATTCACTTTTGACGTGCACAACATTAGCATAAATTCTGGAAAAGTGATGGACGATTTTAACCATGTCTATCAAATAGTTTATTTCTGTCGATTCGATAAACACTTATACTTGGTTTTTATAGACCGTGACGTGAAACTGGTCGGTTTTTATAATTAGTATATTAACATAAATATATACATAATGTATAAATCTAATATCATCGATTAAGTAAAATTTTCTAATGTCTCAAGTTAATCATTAAGGAATTTATCTATAGAATAGTATGATTAAAAATAAATATTGTGAAATTAGTATGAATATTTCTATAAATTACAAATGTGAAGCTGGAGTTTCTACAAGTGACAAAGATCGCAAGTATGTATTATTATTTTACTTCTTTAACAACTCGAAATGCAACAAATTTGGTCTTACCTCAATGCGTCCTTTGCTTTTTGTAAAAATACAACGCTAATCCCCTCAGATTTGACGCAGCCATTAGCGTTCGCATCAAAGGACCTGGTTTTCCCGTCCTCGCTAAGTTTTATTGCTCTGAAAGCATTCAAAATGTTAATTTATGTATGTATTTTGTTTTAATGTTTATAGCTTTACAAAAGATCATCACCACTCTATACAATTACAATTTACTACTAATTTTATCAAATTACTACTAAACTGTTTTTATAGGATAGGGTGACAAACGAGCACACAGTCCACCTGATAATAAGTGATTGCTCTGGCCCATAGACATCTACATCTATCTTCATTTACGAATCAAAATGCGAATGCGTTGTCACCCGTGAGGATTAAGATGGAATGCCTTATTTCCAGTTATAAGGGTCTGCGGTTCTCTACACAAACCATACAAAACGTAACATAACACAGCAGCATTATGCTACTATTTCTCGCTGGTATTCTGTGAGAGCGTGGTCCTTCCCTGGTCGACCCGATCCATTCGTGCTACAACTATATTACTAATATAACTGCAGCATGGCTCTACTACGTGTACAAACTTTCGTTAGGATTATTCTCGCCTAAAGATTGCCTGGGTGGATAGAGGGAATATTTTCCATAGCGCTTGGCAGGCGGGTTTTCATCAGATTTGTTTTTATTATTATGCCTGCACGTTGCCTACAAATTATTTCCTGTTTCTGTTATCTCTATCGCATTTTAACCGACAAGAGATGTTTTTGGAGTAAATTGTGTATTAAGAAAGCTGTTACAATCATGGCATAATCTTAATTACCTTCAGATATTATATATCAAATTTGCCTTTAAAATAATGACAGTTTTAGTTTAAATTTTGAATATATATGCGGATTTTATCGCGTTTAATTAACTTATTTTAACTTATTTTTAACTCCCGACCTTTCGCGTTCTTTACAGCACCCATGGTCACGGGATGGGACTGAGATGTTTGACGTCCCAATGTCATAGTTAGCCCGGCTACTTTCAGTTTTTGAATATTAATTTTTGGTCCGATCTACGCAGAACGAGCTTACAGTATCTTGAAGTCTTGCCGTAGTATGCTTGGTTTCGGATTAATATTTTTTTAATTATAGCGTCCTAAGAAGATGGCAGCACCCATTCATCTTTTCTAATGAAATTATGATGCTTTTTAATTTCAATAGCTTTGCGTATCATTCTTGGTAGAAGTCGGTGTTCTATTGCTAGGATTTGTGGTTTATCAAATCTGATGTAATGTTGGGGACGATCTTGAACATTTTCACAGACTACAGACTTCCCGAAGCATCAGTCCTTCATGTCAGCTATATGTTCTTTCACGCGGGATTTTATAGATCTCTGTGTTTGACCTATGTAATAGAGACCACATTCATTGTGTACAATTCAGATTGTGCATGCATCGCTAGATTGTAAATGTGCTCTCCTTTAACATTGGTCAAACAATAAGATCTATGAAAACCTGCGTGAAAGAACATATAGTTGAGATGAAGCATCGACGCTTTTATATTATTAAAAAACATCCTAATTTCAATAGAGAAGATGGATGGGTGCTGCCATCTGCTTGGGATCCTATAATTAACTACATTAAATCCAAACGTAAGTATACTACTGCAAGGCTTCAAGATCAAAAAAAGATGTAAAAACAAATATGATAAACGCGAAAGTTGAAAAATATGGACGGATCCTACACTGAAAACGTGAGAAAGTACTTAGGTATTATGATTTTTATTTTTCATACTCGATATACTCGCACACATAATATGAAGAGCGCGTCCTACCGCGGACTTTCAGAGCTTAACGTATTTAGTTGTGTGTAAAATTGTGGGATCTAAAGTGCTTCACACTTATACAGTGTAACATTATGTCCGTATTTTTAGGCTCCGTAATGGTAAAGTTTAAAAATTTGCTGATAACAAAGAGCATATATTTGCAGCACCAGACCTCATTAATGCACAAGCACCATTGTCTATCTTAACCCTTAGTCGACTTATAAATACTTATGGATCTTTTACTATGACGATAACCATCATTAAATGTCCATCAGACAGAATTTTGGTCACGGCGGCCAGTTTTAATGGAGACTACCATCTGTACAGGTTTATAGTGCCCAATTATATACACAAATCTAAGAGCACACTCTATTCCCTCACTTTCATAGTCTGGGACGGTAATCCGACAAGACAGGAGGGGGAGAAATCAGACGCGTTACCAACGGCTTTATCTGCTTTCTGAGGCACGGGAGTGTAACACCGCAAAATCACTTATTCCAGGCTGCTACAGAGAGTTTCCAGACAGAAAAACTCAATAACTGCGTTTGACCCAACCCGATATTCAGCCTGGCACCTCATGATAAGTCATCGCTTTCGACGAGTAGAAGTAGTTGTACCAAGGAGGCATTAATTTACGCTACCACCAAACAAAAGACAATGTAAATAAATATTTTCGTGATGATACCTTCCAAAATGAACCAAGGATTGAGGATGAAGGGATAAGTTGCTTCCTCCAACAAGAGCCGCTTCAATCTCTCCGCGCTTTATCGCATTAACCGCTTCTTCAAGAGCCACCATAGAACTACAGCCTGACTGGTCCAGTGACAAAGAAGGACCTTTTACGTCGAGCCAATACGAAATACGATTCGCGAACATTGATTTGCTGCATCTAAACAAAAGACATGCTCGTTTAAGGACTTGTATTTTACGTAATCTTTCTCTAGGTAGTAAGTATGATCTTAAAATCTAAATCCATAAAAATCATTTCATCAAAAGGTATTATTACAAAACGTGGTATATTAGTAACCTCTGATTTAAGCTTTGGTTTATCAAGAGTCACGGCGCGACAGTCTGCGAATTATGAAATTTGCTGTCCCAAACTTTATATTTTAGTTCGCATATTATCCACGGTTTCTTTATTAAAATAGACTGTAGTTTAAACTAACTCATAATAAACACATTTTGTAATTAGACGGAATGCACTGTTTTATAATGTAAGTAAAAATGTTGATGCTGATTCCCAAATATATTCAAGACACAGAATAAATTCTTGATTTTTTATGTATTCCGGGTACGACCTGCAAGTATGCTGTTATCTTTTTGTAATTTTAAAGTGACATAAGAGCTACCAGTCTTCATGATCGTATTTTCCACAAGGTGAGGTGCTGTGCTCGTAGACAGATACACAAAAAATCAAGCCAGAATCAAAATGCATGTATCTAGCATTTTCAATCCAGAAGTTAGCTTTCCTTGTTATTAGTAAAATAAACGTTTTACAAGTTATAAGGAAGACTACCGTTTCTCTACGGTCACTTTTTCGATTAACTGATGACTAGTTGTATTTTAGGTCTACCACGTAACATTCGATAATATATATTGGCAAATTATGTATATCTTACCCACTTATTCCAATTCCATTTTTAAAATCATTATAAAAGCTAGTTTTATCGGTTTCTGAGTGGCATGATCCAATGTATACACCAACATCTTTTCCTTGAAGATGCTCGGGACTTAGACCTGATAAAATAACGATGTAATTTTACAAAAATTAAAACCAACCACAATTACCTTTCGATCCGGTTAAATATGTACCGTGTTACTCAAAAAGTAATAACAGTATATAACTGTAGATATATGGGTTAATAAATATCCATAATATCCCAAAGCGTTCACCCTTGGTCTTTTTTGCATAGTTGCCAAAGTTTTTTGGTTAAATTGGGTTGTTATCAGCTGTTATTAATCACCTGTTTTGTTTTCCTTTCTCGACTATTATAACCTCTACGGTACAAGAGCGGTATTGGATATTCTTATACCACCACTTATCCACTAGATGGAGTGACGACCTGGTAAGGAATGCAGGAAGTCGATGGATGCAGGTGGCTCAGGACCGTGCTTTGTGGCATACCTTGGGGGAGGCCTATGTTCAGCAGTGGACTTGTGAAGGGCTGTAATGATGATGAATGATGATGATGATGATACCACCACTACACGGTCTAAATTCTAATTGTAGAAAATAAATTCACAACTACTATTCATCTGCCCACAGTTACAACTTAACGCTATAAAATATTTATTACACACTCATTAGAATTGTATAATTTTTAGGTAAGTTGTAACTGCTAGAAAAGAAATAGCCCACTATACACCGTAGATATTGCTATTTTGTAATTTGCAATTTTGTTGTTAACAATATATGGAATCCACCAACAAGCAATGAAGTATCACGGCGGACAAATTGCTCTATTACTCTTTGTTCTATGTATATCGTATAGGACGAAAATTCATTACTTCACTAAAAAAGCAAAGTTACAATTTACATATGTCCCAGTATGACATAGGTGACCTCATTCATAAGTTTTATAAGACAAGAAAATGTTGGCCGTGCTGTCCCAATGAATCTTGGAAGATTTCACGTGTTTTAGAAATATTTTTAATTCCTCATTTAGTCTTATCTCTGTCATTATCATCATCATTATCGTCATTACAGCCCTTCATAAGTCCACTGCTGAACATAGGCCTCCCCCAAGGTATGCCATAAAGCACGGTTCTGAGCCACCGGCATCCATCGACTTCCTGAATGTCTTGCCAGGTTGTCAATATGTATGAGGCTGCTACTCGAGAAACTTTTTTCCTCAGCAGTTATCGATTTTTGTATTATACGGCCGGCCCATTGCCACTTCAGCTTAGTAAATCCGTGGGGCTATGTCAGTCACTCTATTTCTACTAGGGATATCCTCATCCAGTTTATCACGCAGTGAAACCCCGAGCATAGTCCTCTACATAGCTCGGTGAGTGACCTTGAACGGCCTCATACAGCCAGCAGTGAAGGACCACGTCTCAGTTCCATAAGTCATCACTGGCAACACGAACGGGTTGTACAGCCTCGTTTTCAAGTTTTGATGGTATAGCTTATGAGAAAATGTGTCGTAATTTCACGAACGCTGCCCAGCTGAATCGAATTCATCGATTGTCGATTGACCTCTCGGTCAAAGTTGGACTTACTCTGTGGTTCGTCGAACTCTTCATTGAATTTTTCTCGGGTAAATATATTCGTCAACAACTTTGAGCTTAGCGCTCCCAACGACTACCATCACAAGTGTAACATAGACGTTACACATGATCTTTGTTTTGTCCATGTTCGTCTTAAGACCTATCTGTTTGGAGACACTATTGAGGTCATTGAGCATAGTGCTTAGGTCCTCCAGCGATTCTGTAATAACGAGTATATTGTCAGAAAATCAAAGGTGAGTGATGTACTCGCCATTGATGTTAATACCGTATCTGGGGGGGGGGGGGGCCCCCATTTTTCGGGTTTTTTAAACACCCCACGGGGGGGGGGTCGGTTGGGTAGGGGGGGTTATTCTTTTCAGTCGAGTAGCTTGAAAAAGTCTTCCAATGCAGCGGTGAAGAGTTTATATAACGTCATCCCGTCTTACATCTCTCTGCGGTTCGATAGGTTCCGTACTCTGGTTCTGTACGCGGATAGTCATCTCAACCCTACTGCACAAACACTTCAGTACTTCCATATACCAACAGTCAACACGACACCGCTGACTGAAGGGATTTGTAGCACCGCCCAAATGTCGACGGAATCGAAGCGAAAAACGCCAGATAAAGTGGCAGATTGTACTCTTCGGTATTCTGTTCAATTTGCCGAAGTGTATGTCTATAGCACTAAAGCCTTGTCGGAAATCGGTTTATTCGGGCCAGAACTCGTCTAGTCTGTGTGTGCGATGATTCGTAAGGACTCTCGAAAACAGAACGTAGACTCGGCTCAGAAGGGAAATCGGTCAGTTCTTCAAGAGAGCGTTGACGCCATTTTTGAAGAACAAGACCACCGAACTTCTGCTCCAAGCCTTCGGAGTAGTGCCACCATGAAGAACGGAATTGAAGAGCTTCTGAAGGACTTTAAGTACTCGTGTTCCACCCGCTTTCAGAAAAAGAATTAGAGGGGACCTCTCCAACCTAACGTTTAGGTTTAGCGTGCCTCTAATCATTCAGTGATCGCTGCCATTTTTCACCCTAGCAATCACGGAGACAGTTGGCATCTAGTCTTTATAGTGAAATCAATTTAATTTTTATTCGAACCGTCAGGCTTACTCACAAACTGCAATTAACATTTTCATTGGTGCCGTGGGGATCGAAACCAACTTGCTTTTGAATTGCGAAATTTACAGCGACTACTTAGCCGCCATTTTCTTCTGCCACCACTCTTGATGGCACTAACAAAGCACTTAAACTTTTTTACAAATAGCACAGAAAAAACAATTTTTTAAATAAAATGAGTCCAGATGATTTTCTTATCGGTTCTTCCCAGGGCAGAGATTTTCTTGAAACAGTGGTAAGCTTAAATCTATTTCAATTACTACTACTTGCATTTTTAATAAAAACATTCTTTTCTGTTCGAAGTTTACTTACCTGCATCGTATATAGCCTGATATGCTTGCTCCAGCAGTTTACGTGACATTGCGTCCATCGCATATACAACATGATTATTGACCTTGAAGAACTGACAGTCGAAACGGTCGACATTTGGTATTTTACCAAAGTATCTTACCATTTCTGGATGCACGAAGTTCCATCGGCTTGTATCAGTTTCTATGGGATCCACCTAAAACAGATGTTATTTCTTCGCTTTTTTAACAAATAATTGAATGAGGCAGTGTACAATAAATGTGTCATTTTTGCGTGGTAGAACCATGCTGTAGCTATATTATAGTTGTAGAAAGAATGGGTCGGTTTGATCGGAGAAGGATCACGCTCTCACCTAATACCGTCATAAAATAGCAGCATAATACTCCTGTGTTTCGTGTGGTAAGTAAATAGAATCGGCTTCTTTTTTTACTGGGCATTACATCCTAGTCGTCTAGGGTTACAACGCATCAGCATTTTGGTTCTTAATTGAGGACAAATGTCGCCTATGCC
Source organism: Parnassius apollo (assembly GCA_907164705.1). Classification (NCBI taxonomy): domain Eukaryota; kingdom Metazoa; phylum Arthropoda; class Insecta; order Lepidoptera; family Papilionidae; genus Parnassius; species Parnassius apollo. The sequence continues at coordinate 2,382,479 of CAJQZP010001449.1, read as the reverse complement.
CACAGATGTCTACATCAATCCTCGATTATTGATTTACTTTTTACGCTGGTATTCAGGGAGAGCGTGGTACTTTTACGATTGAGCCGACCCATTCGTGCTACAACCATAATATAGCTGTAGTCTGGCTCTATCATGTTGATTATAAATATAGGTTTTAATGAGAAGAGAGAGAGAGAGAGAATTTAAATATAAAGCAAAACCCGACTTTAAAGAACTAAGAAGAAAGAAAAAGTGTATCAAAGAATTATAGCTTCATAAAGTTATACTAAATATTTATTCCCCATGTTTTCTACCCATAGAAGTGCAATCATAAAATTTATACTGATTCAGTACTTAGACACAGTGTATCGAAAAATTTAAGTTCCTTAAAGTTACATTGAATATTAATTCCCAAGTTTTTCACCCATCAATTTTAGTAGCTATTTCTGAGATATCTATAACTACGGTAGCAATTTCTCAAGGAAATAAAGATTTTTCTCACCTTATTGTAAAGAATATCCGCTAGGTCCTTCACGTTTCTGGATTTAGGAAAGAGTCCGGACATACCACTGATAACTACTCTATCACCATCATTCATAGTGATGTCATTTAATTCAATTCCTTGTGTTGTAGGCGCCATGTTGTCTGATCTATATGAACTAAAAATGAGAATTTGATACAAAATCTGTATATTACTAGTCCGAATATTTTGTAGTAAGCCGTGTTAGCTTAGTCGGTGTGTTTCCGGCGTGGATAGAGCCGGTATGGTTCTATCTTATATATTATATCATTTTATGATTGTCGTTTTTTCACTTCACAGAAATATTTAGAAGCATAAGTTGTTTAAAAATATTGAATTAATCTTTAAAATTTTCAATTATGATACTTTTCCTTTATTAGTCTATACCTTATTATCTAAATTTGTGATTTAATAAGATTTTTTTTTTGTGAAAAGAGCACATAGTCCACCTGATGATAATTAGATGTTGTGTCAAAACTACTTTTATCCTCGATTTAGAATCAAAAAGCAGATGCGTTATTATCTCTGAGGGCTAAGATGAAATGTATTGTTTCTAGTAAAAAGTGTCTCCGGTTTAGTACATTCGCCATAACGCTACTATTTTACGATTGCATTATGTGAGAGCGAATCATTCTTGCTACAACCATGACGTAACTACAGGATAGCTCTTCCACGTATTTTTATATTCTATTGATTCTTATCAATAAGGTACTATGAAATGAAAAAAGAAATGAAATGTACTACTAATATACTCGAGTAATTTTCCGATAAAATAAAACGTAGATTATTAATTACGAGAATAATTAATTACACAAATAAATTGTTTTGGTTATGTAACGAATACGATTTTAAATTCAATCAGCCAGTTAGTAAAATGTTAATTAATTATCAAGAGCATAAAAAGTTAACTTGTAGTTAACATTATCGCTTCATTTATTTAAAAAATATGTTTGAATACGGCTTATGAATAATCGGTACCCACGAGTGCCGTGCGTTACGTGAGTGACGTAAGAGGCGAGGGAGTGAGACAGAAACAGGAGATGGACAGCTGTATCTTCCAGACAAAAATAACAAAACAAAACTGCGCTTACCCACCCATCCGCTAAGTATACCTATTTTGCAATTACTAATTTACTGCGTACCTACTCGTTTATAAGGATCGATCTGTAGGCAAGAACGTTGCTGCTTATAAATCACATTCAATTTGGGATAGTTTCAAATAAAAATATAAGCCTTATTTACTCGTATTTCAAAAACTACAATGACGGTAAATAATTTTTTATATATTTGAACTTAAGTTTAAAATTTGGCAGCTCTTTGAAAAATAATCCTTTATATGGAGGAAGCCTCTATTCAGCAACGGACCTTTGTCGTGTTGCTTTTGCATTGCTATGGTTGCAGCAGGAATTCATCGACTCGACCGGGAAACTGCCACTCTCTCACAGAATATCAACGTGAATTAGCAGCTTATTTCTGCTCCATTTTGTGTAATGAGTGTGGAGAACCGGAGACATTTTTTACTGTTAACTAGACATTCTATCTATATTAGACCTCACTTAATATTTTCATTAGTAATCAAGGATTGATGTAGGTGTTTATGGTCCACAGCATCCACTTACCATAAAGTGGACTGTGTGTTCGTTTGTTACCTTAATTCTGTAAAAAATCGCATAAATTTAAGCATAATTTTCTTTCAGGTCTTTAGGTCTGAGTGGAAAGAGTTTTATGGGCATGCGGCGAATTTGGTATTTATTGCAGGCAGGTGTATTATAGCTGCAGTATAAATGGACCGTCTCCATCGAGAAAATTCACCAGAACCTTTCGGAATACCAGCATAAAATAGCACTATAACGATGATGTGATTTAAATGGTTAATATGAGACTCTTTTTGCTGTTTAAAAAGGCATTCCATTATAGACTTTAGGGGTGCCAAAATATCTACATTTTAATTCTTAATTGAACATATATAGACTGAAGACTATGCTAAAAGATTTCCGATTTTCAACACTAACCAAACTCCACACAGCAGCATTGAGCCGCTATTTTACGCTGATTTTTTGTGAGAGTATGGTCCTACCACGGTTGAGCCGACTCATTCGTGCTACTACCATAATATGTATGTAGTTTGGCTCTACTACGTTTAAAAAACAACATGTAAAATATTAGTGAGAGTTTGAGAACTAAAATATCCAGATTGGCATTGGGTCAGCAGCGTCAAAGACGTGCCAAGCTACAGCTAAATCGACTCCATCAAATCCATCTTAGTCCTCAGAATTGACAACGTATTTCTTCGAAGTTAGCTACAGGTGTTCACGGACTGCAGTAGATATTTACCATCAGATGGACGGTAATTTCGTTTTTCAATTCAATTTGTAAAAATCGCTTAATAATATATAATATGAAAATGATTTTTCTAAAGAAATAAATTTTCAACGTTTATTAGTCTCGTCATAATTCAGGAGTCTAAATTTTTCACTGGATAACAACAGAGATATTAAATATTGTAACATTCGAACGAAAAATTTTGAATGAATCTTGAAAAATTTCGTAAATAATCGCTGCTTACCTAAGATCTTTCAGAAAATTAAATTTTATTTTTAAAACGTGTATTACTTGCTCCCAGATTAAATATTTCCACTTTTCACACACAACTATACTACTAACCTAACCCACATTAACTTGTGGCAAAGATTTACGTAAGTATAAAATTTATACTTTTTGAAGATATTATATAAACTTCTACCTTCTATTACCATTCATTAAACTTATAAATTATCGGCTGACATCTAACAAGTCATTGTATGTAAATAGTTATACCTAACGCTACAAATTTTTTATAAATTTCAGCCATGATATTTTACTTGAAATATATCGTCTGTCTCTAATCTGACGTTAGTATCTATAGGAGATCCTCAGGGCTCTATTCTTGTTCCGTTTCTATAAATATAAGTCTATAATTTTACAGTTTACTTTACTAGTAATATTTTTTCCTCTTTTACGCCTGCTATTTTTATTTTATCACACTCATGTTAACTGAGTGAAAATTCCAAAAGTCTTATAGTCCACCATTGAAATCCCTTATATCCTTTAAATAGTGACGTGGGTGTCTCACAGACGGCCTCGATGCAAAAATCAGTCTCGTGGCGTTAATTTTTTAAAGACGCTCCCGCCCCTCCCGCTACCTTCGGGTTTCGGTGGCGTGATCGGTCAGTCGAGTGCTCGCGCTCGTGGCAGCAACACCTGTACCTGTACGACCGTTTGGTGTCCCTGAGACGTGAGGTCAGTATTTGCGTAAATGATTTATTAGACGTCACTACAGTATGAGTGTATTTTTTTCTAAGTGTCTCTTATTCGTCACCTCACTGTGTACGTTTTTATTTTAGATGGATCAACCTGGAGACCTTCAGGAAACAGTCGAAAGCGAAAACGAGTAGCTCTAAATAATTCCACAAATGAAAAGACCTTAAGTCAGTGGATAGAGGCTGAGTTGGAGCGAGACTTCAGTGATGTGGATGATGAAGAAGTGGATCCAGATTTCTGTTTGCACAGTGATCATGACTCGGCTTCAGAACATTCTGAGGATGAAGAAACTCAATCTTAACGACAAAGATCACCCCGCAGTTCAGTTGCGATGCAAGATTCAGGTCTATCTTCAATACAAGATAATATATACACAGAATCCCAAAGATACTACATAGGTAAGAATGGTTTTAAATGGTGAAGCGATGAACCAGTGATGCGTAACTGTCGTTCACTAAGCCACAACTTGGTTGACACACCTAGATCACAGCTTAGAGCATTCACCAACCTAGAAACCTTGCGGAGACATTTTATGGATGACGATATTACTGACAAAATACTTGAATATAAGACTGACAATGAAACGGATTCTTAGCGAAGATTTACCGCCAGAACCTAGCCGCATTGAGTCAGCTGTTGGTGAAAATGACAAAAAGACTTGTAAGGTATGTCCAGCAAGGCTGAAGCGACGCACAAGGTACAAATGCGTTGCATGTCATAAGCCTATACGCTTAGGCTGTTCCAAAACAATCTGCAGCGACTGTACTGACTGAGACTGAATTTAGAAGACTGATTCTGTGGTAGTTCCTATATTATTTTAGTAATTAAGTTGAAGAAGTAATAAATTTTATTTTTTGTTAAAAAATAAGTCTGTTTGTTTATTTCATAAAACTTAAGAAGTGCGTCTTTTATAGAATGTGATTTTTTTCGTAAATTTTGCCAAATGTCCTAATAAATGTTGATTAATGCTTAAATTGGGTTTAATTTTAGCCTATATCATTAAAAAGAGGGTTTTATTTTGATTTTATACAAAAAAAATTCTAATTAATAATTAAGTTCTTACTATTGACATAAATTGCGTAGACGACTATAAAACGTCACATCACCATTTATGAGTCATTCAAACCACATTACTACTTTAAAGGTTAATTAAAGTGTTGCAAATTATTAAATTATTTTTTATGATTGAAATCATAAAAAATAATATAATAATTTGCAGCGCCTTATTTTTCGATGTAATAAATTAAAATTCATTTATCGAACGTCAAAATGTTTTTATTCTACTGCCGTTTCAAAACAAAGTTCTCAGACCGGAAAAGAAACACTTAAGGAAATTCCGAAGGTACACTCTTTTTCGTTTAAACGTTAAATTAAACATTAGTTTGAACTAAATCTATGCTTATTTGTTATTTTTAAAAGGCCAATAATTCAAAAACCACAATGAGAATAAATAATAGGTTCCTAGTTTTCAATACATCAAACCCTGTTTTTATTAATAAGTTGTTAACCTCTGTACCTCTGTACGTATCCCTATTACTTAGTTTAATTTTAAATACCTATAATATTGAAGGGATGATGCTGTATCTTCAGTATTTGAGTCATTTATGCTCATACACACACAAGTATATAAATTTTAATTTTTATTTAAAATCTTTATTGAATTCCCTTGAAAAAATTGGTTGACAACAAACTCTACTTATGATAGCTCGAAGAGCTCATAACACGTCATAATTTTGAAGAAATTTTACGATCCAATCAACTGATTCAAGTTTTTCAGATTGACAAAAATCCTATCACAAATAAATTGATTTTAAATTATTTTGAAAAACACTTTTTCGGGATTTATTTCTTCAACGATATCTCTCGAATTAATCGACCAATTTTGATGAGGTTCACAGCAATCAGCATTTTCAGCGTTTTTGATGTTATCGGGCAAGTAATTCTAAATAAGTGCAACCTGACAAGTGAAGGAGTTACCATAGAACCCGGTGAGATGAGTTGGAATGTAAACCTTGTTGTTAGAGGAAAATCGAAGAACTTTATTATGACCAGAATATAAGAGATACTGAAACCGATATTTGGGATAGGAAAGCGAATGTGGATCATTTAGAATTGTGAAAAGAACAAGTAATATTCTGGAGTAGGCCACTTAAGCTGAAATGTATACCGAGAAATATGGTCATATTTTCGCTGATCAAAAGTGAATCTAAAATACTTGTTAAGCAGGCGCTCCAATTATTAAGACAGAACAGGTCTTGTAGCACAGGTTCGCGTAATTAAAAATTGGTAATATAAGTGTTTGGACAAGCATGAGCTTATACTTCATCATCGTAGATGGAGTTCGTCAGTCTTTCGTTGTGTACAGACGTGTCATATAGTAATTAAAATAATTAAATAAGTATGCTTAGTCATGACCTCGTTATAACAATACCTGTTGTAACTGTGACATACTTTAGTTATATATGTGTTAGTGATTTTGTGGAAATGTTTAGCTTCTACTATTAAAAGTAGCTTCCACTATTAAAAGTACCAGAAAAAGTAATAAAATGGAGAACAGCCCCTTCAACCGAAGTACAAGAACCATTCGCACCCCGCCTTCATCAACCCCATCCGTGCATGCACCCACCTCAAGCTAACCAATGAAAGCAGTACCAACTCCTGAGTTACAGCATTGGATGACAACCATTGAACAGTGCTTCAACGAAGTGTGCTCCTTCGCTACAGATGGAGCAACTTAATTCCGACCAAAAATGCGCATCAGCTCGTTTTGTCCAAAAGTAAGGCACGGTACATCATAGCTGGCAGTCCAGTACATATCCCTCAAAATGGATGCCACTAAAGTCCAGACCTCCAACGTACCTCTGCAGAACCAACTTGACCTGTCCCAAAAGCTGAAGAAGATCAAGATTAGTATCGAAGAGTCATCAAAACCGGACTCTGGAACCAATTTTGCAGACATGGTCAAAAAAGGTGGCCAAACACTCATCCGCCCAAACAATCTTAGTATCCTAATAATTTATACGAGGGACAAGTCCAAAGAAAGTGATGACACGAAGTGCATGTTACAAAAGATAATATCCCCAGAAGAACTCAAACTACATGTCTGCGGCATGAGGAAGGTAAGAAATGGGGGAGCTATAATTAGCCCAGCAACAAAAGGAGATATCAACAAAGTAAAAATTCCTAGAAGATTGAAACTTCTGGCCTTACCATGGAAAAGCCGACTAAACGACGCCCAAGGATTACAATTGCTAGTGTTCCTGTAGCACTCACTAATAAAGAAGTGTTCGAGTGCATCTTCGAACAAAACATTGCTGATAAATTTCCCAATGCCACGCGTGAGTCCTTCCTGGCAACAATCACACTGAGACATAAATCAGGTAAGAAGAACCTTCCTACTTGCAATTATATTGTCGAAGTGCCACTTAGCATCAGGAAGGCCCTTATCAATCAAGGACGAATATAATATATTAATTGGATCTCAAGCCCAGTTAGAGATTTAACAATAGTAAAAAGATGCTTTAACTGCCAGCAGTTTGGTCATTTAGCCAAATTTTGTCGAGAAAGCTCTCCACAGTAGTTACACGTGGTAGCCCCACTGCTGGGACACTCCTAATAACAAATCGCACGCCCCCGTTTACGTAACTTGCAGACGTTTTAAAAGAAAATGTGACCACAAAACTTGAGGCACGTAAATTCGCAGAGGACAAATATATCAACTCCATAGACTATGAAGGCGCCTAAGAGCGCCGCGTAATATTTTACTTACTTAGCTCTTAAACACCAGTTTTAATTTATCTTTAAGGTTTTTATGACGATTAAATTACTCAATATCCTAGACAACTTTTCTGTGTCTGAAGCTAAAACATGTAATGTTGAAGACTGTAAACACTTCCGCCCTCGTCCTGAAAATAAGTTAATCTTACTTACACAAAATTTAGAAGCATAAATTGGAACATAACCGGGTTTTAATTTTTGTTGCATAGACTGGATATAAAAGAATACTATAAAAGAAATCTTTACAGAATGTTGGCTGTCAAACCTCTCACACCACCTACCACTCCTGTTCGGCTATTCTTTACACAAAACTGAGAAAAACATTAATCGAAATTACGGTTTAGTAATCTATCTTAAAATAATTTAAAAGTAACTTACAGAGCCTACATTCCAGGATAGTAATTGCTTAATCATTCGAATTAATTCCGAGGCGACTGTTATTGCAATTTACAGACCTCCTTCTCAAAATATTGATAGATTTCTGGAGTCCCTTGATATTATCTTAAACAAACTTACCATATTTAAAAATATTATCCTAACTGGTGACAAATATTAAGATTACCCCTGGGAAAACAGATAACCACGCACATAACAACCTAAATATATCTGCTCTTTTCGTGGACTATTACCAACACATTACCAACCTACACATCAAAGCGGCTCGTATTTAGACCATTTTGTGATTAAATCAAATAAACCTTCTTAAACATTAGTTACTAATTCCTCGCTTACTGATCACTAAGCAATTTTACTAAGATTACAATAATTAAGCTTACCTAGAAAAAACTACATACGCAGCTACACTAAAGTCCATATGACGAACCTTGAAAATGACATTCGAGCATTAATTTTGACTTTGTTTATCGCTCTGACGATGCAAATACGTCCTTGAGTTACTTTATATATTCTTTACAATACGCAATAAAGAATAATACATTAACAATAAAACTATCACGTAAGTTTTATAATATTAAACCTTGGATAACACCTGGTTTCGGCCACTGTATAACGAATAGAGACAAACTACATTTACAATCAAAACTTTATCCGGATAATTTACTACTTTCTGCAACTTATAAAAGATATAGAAATTTTTGCAATAAACTACCTCACTCTGACGCGGGGTGACAAGCGGTTGCTCCCTTGCCGTCCGCAACATATTGTAATTTTTTATTGCTGAGGACTGTATTAATTAAAAGGTGGTACGATAAACTAACATTAATTTATTTACTATTTACAAAATGCAGCAGTATTTAATTATAATATATCACTAATTTACTGCTTTATCCAATGCCTAATAGGGAGGTTGAGGCGTATTCTTTTCTTCGTGCTTTCTGGAGCGCTGGTCTGCAGCGAATACCGGACACCGGTTTTTATTACGCCCAGAAGCACAGTAAAGAGCTACTCTCTGGGATTCGTGGGAGGAAGGTGGTGAATAGTCTTAGCATACCGCGCCATTAGTGCCCACCCACTAAACACCACCTAGGACTGGCTTTGGTCTGGAGAGCCTTTCTGCCGTATCAAAAGCGACCCCCCCCTTGGACAAAATGGGGCGAAGGCGGTGGGTAGTGACTGAGAAGCGCGCTTAACTAAGGCAAATTATGAAATGGGAGAAGACTCGGGCTGAGCCGCCAGAAGGCAGTACAGGTCAGCCGAGCTTGTTGGGGGAGTGGGGGGGAGGCCGAGAGAGATTTTCTAGGTCTGCGAACTCGATAGCGAGAGGGAAACGGAGCTGCATAGGAAACTGCCTCACGAATAAGATGATTTGAGTGAGACTCTGAGGCTTTTAGAAATTGTTGGATTATAGGGAGCTCTAAGGCTTGGTGAAGGCCGGCATTTTCTGCCTACGGTCGCTCAACCCTTTATAAGGGTAGTGTAATAAGAGTAAGGGAGTAAGGGTCCCCAATTAGGGCGTCAAAGTGGACACAGTGTGCAGTGCCCTTACCACCGCGCAGTGTAATAAGCATAGATAGATTATACTATAGACATCGGCAAAGCGTGCCGCAAAAAGAGTCAAAAATATACGTCACTACGTTTAGGGTTACAAGTGTAAGGAAAAATTTACCCCACAACTAGTCATAAAATAAGAAACTAGTACCTAAAGAAAACCTAAAATGGGATAAAGAATTATTGTAACAAGATTATAACGAAGGTAATTTATTTTAATACAGTAGAATACATTGAAAAATACTGTATTAAGTCGAGCGAAAATAATATTATTTTTATTTAACATTGTTTACTTACATGAATGCTTAAATTATTTTCTATTTCCATAAGTGTTTCTTCATGTAAACTGATGGAGAAATATGATGGAATACGGGCTTTTGTTTCCTAAAAAAGGTAATTATCTTTAAAACATTAATTAATACAAAATATGTGTAGGAAGACGCCTTTTACAGAAAATTTAATTTATTTTCTTGTTATTTTAAACTCTGAACAAGATTCGAGTTTTAAAATTGAATATTAAAAATTGAATCTCATTCAGAGTCTAGTAGAAACCTGTCTCAGTCATTTATGGCTAATAAAATGCACAAAATAATGTTTGCAACTAACCCGGCAATTGTACTAAATAATTGTAAAAACATTAAACATGTATAAAAATCTTAAAAAAACCTGGATCGGACTTAATATTTTATTAACTGAATATTTAGCAAATAGGTACAGAATTAGGTAATAGTAGAGTAAGTTTCTTCTTTTTTATTAATATTTTATCTTTGAAATGTCTGCTGAAAACTCTTGATAACGGTTTTGGTGTCCAATTTGTTCTTCCTCTAGTTACAATCCAATGCCGACGTAAATTATCATGAAAACTGCAACAAGTCTTTAAATCTTTCAGATATTTGATTTATAGATATGATGATATGGATGTTTATTCAAAAGCTGGCAACACCAAAGATTAGATTATTACAATTGTTATTTTTTTGCTTTTATAACGATAAATTTACGTCTACAGTATATTATACACAAAATATGAATTTTATAAAATGTTTTATATGTAATGAGTGGTATACTTACGAATGAAAAAACAACCCTTACATTTTCGTTCGACTATCACTTTTACACCCTAAAACACTTCACTTCACCATGTTTTTTTAATGGTTGGAATACTAAGTCTAAATTGTTCACAACATAATATAACATGAATTACTTAACATAAAGCACGTAAAGCTGTCAAACTTTGTTTAGCATAGTAGTGTGCTAATTTTGAAAACAATGGCTCATCATCATCATCATCATCATTACAACCCTTCACGCTGCTGAACATAGGCCTCCCCCGAGTAATGCCACAAAGCACGGTCCTGAGCCACCTGCATCCATCGACTTCCTGCATGTCTTACCAGGTCGTCACTCCATCTAGTAGGGAGTCGACACTGAGGTACCTCGCAAAACTTTTCTTTACACGAAATTGGCGTAAGTTGCTCTTTCTTTTGTGTGACTGCGACAAAAGATATTAATTAGTCTATAGCATTCTCTGTCTACGCTATAAGTTCATACTGTCTAGTTGTTTTCTAGTTCTTTTATCTAGTTGTTTCAATACATATGCGGTTTACTAGCCTTTTTACGAAGTAAGTTTGATAGTCAGTTTAGATGTATTGTATGGGACCCCATTTATATTTTGCGTCAACTATAAAATTTCGAGCAAAACAGTAAATTCGACAAGACACAGCTCCTCCCCATTTATTTTTATTTCAGTTCAGAGGTAAAACCATTGTACAACTTTTGATATATCATTATTTACTTGGTAGTATTTGAGTCAACCCATTCATTCTACAATTATAAAATAGCTGCAGCATAGTTCTACCACGTCTTCTTCCAAATCGCTTGCCGATGTTTTCGAGTCATCGAACAATTAGACTATGGTTCCTCTACTGCAAATATCCTTATTAAAAGTTTACCATGCATCACGCACTGTCACTTGTATTATATTAATTTTTAATTATTATAAAACTAAAAAGTCGACCTAGAATAACTTTGAAAATGGAAACTTACATTCAAAAGCAAACCATTTTCATTAAATATTTCAATTTAAGCTTATTTCGTTATTGTAGGTAAAGAAAAATTTTATCACTCAGTCCTGTATATTTATTTTATCCCAATGTACTACGTGGAATTAGCATTTCTAATTTAAACAAGAGACTCATTCAAATGTAAGGTAAATACACTCACGATGTTTATTTTAGACATTATTTTTGTTGATAAGGCGAAATTTAAGGTATGACAATGAAGATTATTTGATTCAAAAAATAAAATATTCTTAATTTTGATCAGTTGCTGAAATGGTAATTGGCTGGCGATATAGCTCGAAGAACTAACAAAAGAATGGGGAAAAAAAAGATTGTGGAATAAGCGGACAGAGTGTATATGTGAATAGTAACCTATTTAAGACATTCTTATGAACTATGTTGAATTATGAACCATTTATCAGATTTGATTTTCATACATACCACGAGAATAAACCAAGAGTATCTCTAATACTCGTGGCAGATAAAAAACTGCGGTTGTCAATCCGCCTGCCTAGCGCGGTCTTTCCGTGCATCATGCCCATGGAGCCGGTTTGCTGCTCACCGGATGATCCCAGCGCTGTTGGTGATTCTGTCACTGATGTGCTGCTTCAGGTAATGGAACTATCAATTCCATCATCAATGATACCAATCGCAGGCAGATTTTAGCCTTAGTTTACACTTCATTACGCAGTAAACAGGAGTGTTTCGGGCTTGGACTGACGCTCCGGTGCGGCGGCCCGGGATGTAAGCACCACTATCCTATAAAAGAAGTATAAATTCACTTTCAGGTTATTGCCAAGACAAAGTATGAGCACATTGACAAAGTTTGGCAAGTAATTATTTCACCTTACGCATTCTGGTCCCTCACCAGGGCTGTTCAATGCAATTTATGAAAGCCATTATTTCCATCTCTGCACAGAGAGGACGAGCCGCTGACCCGTAAAAGAGAACGCTTACTTTTAAGAACCCCTTTTGCATCCAACTCGCGATGACATGAGGAACATAATGCCAAGCATCCCTGACGCGAATGCTATGCCTGATGTACGATTCTCATAGTACTCACTACGCAAAGCACTCTTCTTCCTGGATATCCACAAGTCGAGTTTGTCGGGCTTGACGGAACACTCGCAATTGTATTAAGAATGTATGCTTCAGAGTTCGCCCACCCTAGGCGTAGTCCCAATTCATGGGAGACAGTTTTTGTGTATCCGATCCCTAAAAAAGGTAACCACTCTGATCCGTTTAACTACATGCCTATCACGTTGTTCTCGAAAATAATGAAATCCATTATTAACTATCGGCTTATGTGGTACCTCGAAGAGCAAAAGCTGTTTTACGGTTTAGCCAATAAAATGTAAGACAAAAGTTTCAAATGATACCGAAACCATGCTCACCTTCATCTTCACACCTTCACCTTTCACACGTACTCATTCACTTTTATTTTATCTCCCAACGGCCTGTAAAAGTTCACTGCTGTTAAAACGATTTCTTGTTGGAGAAAGATTATAGCTGAATGTGTGTGTGTATTTGTGAGTGGTCTTACAATAAGTTAAGCATGATTTGGGTTTGATAGAAGTAAAGGTTAAAAACGAGCACGTAGTTCACATGATGGCAAATAGATGGCATCACCCATTGACACCTACATATATCCTCGATTGGGAATAAACTCAGATGCGTTGTCACCCTGAGGACTACAATGGAACGCCGTGTTACTGGTGAAAAAGGGTATCAGGTTCTACACTCACCATAAGAAACACAACAGCATTGAGCTACTCGTCATTTATAGCTAGCAAAAGTATCATTAAAACTAAATTGTGCTTTATATTTTTTGACACTGACAGTAAAAAGCAATTTTTTTTTAAAATATTTTCACACATAAAACTAAACATACCCATTATTATTTGAGCAACAGCGTCCACTATTGTCTTATTATGAGTGCCTCCAACCTTTTCTATCCGCAACGTCAAATGATGAAACTATTGCGTCGTCTTGCTTCAGGAACTTGTCGAATATCTGCAGGCATGAGTTGATTAGTTGCAGCATAGAATACTATAATACACAATAGAATGGCTGTCAAACTTATTTTGTACGAGATTCCGCGTCGCCGGGAGCACATATATAAGCAATTACGTTACAAACGTACGTATTACAAACCCGATTCGCTGTATAGACAGACTAAGTAAATTTACACATTTTAGACTTTTGATTAATGTTCAAAATCATCATTAAAAAATCAATCATCGTTTAAATTTTAATACATATTTATTTGTAAATAGTGTGCAATTTGGTATTTTCTAAATAATTTGCATGCGAATTTTGGAAACGATTGTTACGTCAAATCACGTCTCGTGTTGACATTTATACGTGTGAATTGACATGCTAATGACATTTTAATGGCTACACGGGCTCCGCCCACTCCTCCGTTCTATTATGTATGTATTATAGTATTCTATGGGTTGCAGTAACTTACTGTCTACCGTCGTACCGGAGGTTAGTATCCTGCTTGTCTGCTACTAATCCGAGTAGTAGTAAAATATAAAATAATAAATATTGTGATCATACCACAGTCTCGGAACCAACACAAAGATAGATAGAAGGAGCAATGGTGCATACTTAATATTTTATGTGTGGCAGAGTCTTGCTACAGCTATATTATGGTTGTTGTACAAATGGGTTGGTTTAACTGAGGTAGTACCATACTCTCACAGAAAAACCAGCGTAAAATACATTTTGATGCTGTTGGGTTTGGCATTGTGTGATCACTGGATACGAGCGTTCTATCTTATTCTTCAGAGGTGACAAAGTTAACAGGGGATCTAAGTGGAATGAGTCAGCCAACAACATCACTTGTATGTAAACAAGTTGCTTTAGCACTAGGAACAAACAGAGCACAATGTATTAAAATGACAAGAAGTGATGTGGAGCAGAACAAAGTGATTGCAGGTTTTTTTTTCATTAAGTGGATTTAGACAAGTTTTATAGCACCTAGCCAGCCCATCTTTGCCATATAGGTACTTAGTTATTTTCTTAAATTTAGTACAATCACCTCAATCTATTATTTCATATTAAATAAGCTATGAGTGCTTTATTCCAGGTTGTGTCAAATGCTAATTTAGAGATCATGGATGTAGTGGCAGCACATTGACGAGCCAGCACACATGACTCAAGAATATTTAATGAAAGTTTCATAAAACAAAGATTTGAGCAGTCAGAATTTAAAGGCAGACTTCTCGGAGATTCTGGTTATGCCTGTACTCCTTATTTATTCACTCCTATCCCGCGTCCTAATACACAAAAGGAAGAAATGTACAACCGGTCGCACATCAGAACCCGTAACGCTGTAGAACGATACTTTGGAGTGTGGAAGCAAAGGTTTCGGTGTTTACTGCGAGGTCTAAATACTAAATTAGAGCATACAAAACTATATACCTACATTGCAATGCAAAAGCAAAATCTGCTTGAGGATAAAGTAGAAGGAGATGATGGAAATGTACCAGTCACACAATTAGTAAATAACTCCCTAATAGGAAATTCTATACGGGCAGCATTTATTAATGATTTTTTAAAAAATAAATACACGATATTTACATGTACAAAAGATTTTATTTATCCCCAAAAAACAAAACAAAAATGGTTATTTAATTCATTTTGCTCTTCATGCTCTTTTCCTAATTCTAAAATTTCCTCGCAAATAATATTAAAAGTGATTATATTTAGAACTTAGTTGTCCACTGAGTCCGAAAACAACACGAGGAACAAGAAACAACACGTAAGACGTATCTCTTGTCAAACTCAAAATATTGCCTGTCACTGTCATTAACGTCATCATCAAGCATTGAGTTCATTCCCAAACGTTCACTGACTCACTCTTTTTACTTTTAAAATAAGTGGGTTTCTATAGCGCACGCGTTAATCCCGGCGTAAAGAATGGATTGTTAGTCCGAGGTTACTTCATGTTTATTAATAACATTGTAATAACGAAGTTAATACTCAGTGAAACTGAGTTTGACTGGTCCAAGTGTAACTTAGAATTAAGCTTGGAATAAGCAATTTTTATTAATGAGGCAGTTTAGGTTTAAGATACTTTGTGCTAACAGTGACAACTTAGAAATTCTTGATTCTTACGTGGCCTCTCATATTTACTTTGGCCGTAAAAGAAAAAGGGGAAATCTGCTGTCTGACAAGGTGTTCAGCACGACGAGCTGCCAACGCTCCAAGTGGTGGTTCAGAGCTGTTCTATATATGCTGCATTACTTCGGAACTTTGATAGCGCGATTTAGGCTTCGATGTGTTTCACTTGTGGAGTGACCACAGCGCCGCAACATCACCATCTGCTTAAACTTGAGGTTGATAGCGCAATTCGATTGCCGGTGCGTCCTTTATGCTGGTGGGGAATACATGCTGTGTGCGGAAGAGCAAGTGACGCCGATGCGAATAATATGTAGGTGTGTAATGCATACTCGTGATGCACTTGCAAGTGATGCCGGTGAGATTGATATACCGGGGAAAGTGGAAGAAGTATTGTTTATAAATTTGCGGAGAGTCGAAATCAAGACAAGTTGGACTGACTTGCGGGAAGTTGAAGACTGCAGACGACGATTTTCAGAACTGAAAGATGATCTTGAAGATAATGACGAAGAAGAATGATGAAGGCTTGAAATATTGATGTTGTAGTTTCCGAAGGAAGTTGGTTGAATGTTCAATAGAAAAATTTCTCCCGCCGGGCAAGGTATTCAACCCTGGTAGTGGCCACTACTCCACGTATTATTTCGGAGCTGTTCTATATATGCTGCATTACTTCGGAACTTTGATAGCGAAATTTAGGCTTCGATGTGTTTGGCTTGTGGCACGACGACAGCGGAGTCACATTACTATAATATACTATTTAGGTCTAAAATACTTAGTGCTAAACGCGTGAACTTAGTGCTATCCGCGAGAAGCCGGGTAGGGTTGCTAGTTTAAATATAATATTCAAAAATTCATAGCTTTACAAAATCTTAATTTTGTTACGTAAAATTTATCTCTTTCACCGGGCGATCATAAATAATAGAAAACCGTTTGTTGCAGACAAAATCGAACGATAAATCTCTATTTACGCCTCCGAATAATATGAAAGTAATTTTGTATTCTGAACACAGATAGAAAAGCTTTGATTCATAAAAACTTTTATAGGTTAAATGGAACGTATTATAACGGTTGAATGATATTATTAACAGGTGGACTGCAACAAGGGAAAATGACCCGCTCGTGAAAATTCCTTAGTTTTTTTTACTAAATCAAGTTGACACACGAACTAGCTGTCTATTTATAGCAACCAACTCCAAATAAAGAAGGCTGCAGATGCGTTAACATCTCTGAGGACTAAGATACAATGCCTCACAGCCGGTGCTTATAATTATTCTCTAAGCCCATCAGACCGGAATTGAGCAGACACCTGCCTATTCAGTTTCGGTTCTTGCCTTCTTGGTCTGCTTATTGGTCTTCTTATCAACAAAAACAGGTAAGAGGGTGTTATTACCCAGACGAACTTAGGCAGAAACGTTACTACCTATTAGACGTCCACTGATGAACATAGGTATCCCGCATAGGTTACCTCTTAGAAATTTGATTTAGGTTACCTCACAGATGTTGCGATATTTGCCATAGTTGTCACACTTGGCTGGCTGATTGGCAATCGCAGTTTTTTTATATTTTAGTTGTTATAAGGAAGACTTAGGGAACGAGTGCTTATATGAAATAATAATAGTAAATAAGTGCAGCAACTATATTAGAAATTCAATTTGCGAGGCATATTATGAGCCGTGTAGGTGGAGCGTAGGATCCATCCATCATCCCGTTCCGTCCCATATGTGCTGCTTCCATCGACTTACTGCATGTCTTACAAGGTTCACTCCATCTAGAGGGGGGCCGACCCACAATTCACTTACGAGGCTGCCAATCGAAAACCTAGCTTCATCATCGATGGTCGCTTTTTCGAGATATATGGCTGGCCCATTGCAACTTCTGCTTACTAATCAGTTGGGATATGTCGGTAGCTCCGGTTCCATTGCAGGTATCTTCATTTCTAAGTTAATCACGCAGATAAATGCCAACTACAATCCTCTACACAGCTCGCCGATCGACCTTGAGCGTCATCATACGGCCTGAAGTGAAGGACCACGTCTCAGATATATAAGTCATCAGTGACAACACTCACTGGTTGTACCATCTTGTTTTGAGGGTTTGAGGTATATCTGATGAGAAGATGTGTCGTAATCTACCAAATGCTGCCCAGCTGAGTTGATTAACCTCTCGATTAGAGTTACGTAATCGGACTATCTGTCCCGGGTAAACATATTCGTCAACAACTTTGAGCTTAATGCTCTCAAAAGTTACCAGCACATGTCATGTACCTATCCTTTGAGAGGCACTATTGAGGTCATTGAGGTCATTGATTAATCTAATAACAGGCAACTGTCAGGTAGTCAATTCATTCGTTTTGAATTGATTTACAAAATACTTTACTCATAAATTCACTACAGTAGAATTTCCTTTAAAGATTCGTAAGACGCATTTCCATTGCAAATCTTATGAGAGATATAACAGACAGACGAAGAGTCTGCTAACCAGTTTTGTAAGCCACATTGAGAGACTTGTGAGCAACTAGTTACTTACAAATTAAGTATTTATAAAAATTCTATTAATAATTAATTAATAAATATAATATATATTTAAACTTATAGTGTATTTAAACTTCAAATAAAAGTACAAACAGATTTTAAAACAAAAAAAATTCCATTTAATATCTTGGTCAGTGCTCGGTGCTAAGTAAGTAGTTTATAAAATACTAACAACACCGACTTCGAAATCTATAACGTGAATATTGCGTTTTTTAAGTTTTAACTTTTTTAGTTTTAACTTTTAAGTTTTTATTAACTTTGTTTTAAAGTTTAAATATTTTACATAAGATTTCATCTATATGTCATTACTAGCAACATTTCGTGTTGGTAGTTATGACATATATTTGAAGATTTGAGATGTGATCCTTCATGGCTGGCGGTATGAGAAAGCTCAATCACTCAGCAAGCTGGAGATGGATGAAGGTAGGCGAAGTGTAGGCCACAGACGACCTGGTGAGAGATGCAGTAAGTCGACGCGTGTTGGGTTAGGACTGTGCTTTGTGACAGTCCTATGAGATGTTGTTACTACGAGATGTGTCCTATGTTGACCATTAAGCAGTGGACGATGAAGGCCTATATAGATGATGATGATGAGTGGTCTGTCATAACACAAGTTCAAGGTAACAACTTAAAAAAGGAAAGATTTAAGCCAATTAGACGACATAATAAGCGCCGAGATTCCGGATCTTGAGCAAGATAAAGAATTGTATGATACCATCGTCCGAAATATGATTCACGGTCCATGTAGAGCACTAAATTCAATATTACCATGTATGAAAGAAGGAAAATGTACAAAGAAATTCCCTAAACAGCTATTAAAAGAAACAGTGCACAATAACAATGGCTACCCCTTTATACAGATACAAAACTCCCGAAGATGGTGGCAGGAAAGCTACAATCAAATCTCGCTCTGGAGCGTTCGAAACCTTAGATTACAGCTGGATTGTCCCGTATTCGCCCATTCTATGTAAAATATTTAGTGCCCAAATTAATGTAGAAGCATGTAGCTCTGTCCGCGCAATCAATTATATCTGTAAGTACATAAATAAAGGAAGCAACCAAGCAATATTTAATCTCAGGAGTGAAGGTGAGGCAAATTCCGTTAATAAAGTACAGATCTTTTAAGCAGGCCGTTATGTCAGCAGTAACGAGGCAGCGTGGCGTCTCCTTGGCTTCCCTTTACACGAAAGGCACCCAACAGTTACTCACCTTGCTGTGCACTTAGAAAATGGAGAGCGTGTATATTTCACCGAAAGAAATTTCCAAGAAAGAATTGCATCACCGCCAAAAACTACACTAACAGCCTACTTTCAACTTTGTCAAACCGACACCTTTGCAAAAACGTTGTTATATTCTGAAGTCCCCCGCTATTATACTTGGAACACATCTAGGAAGGAGAGGAAATGCCGTGTTCAAGGCGCGCCTGTTGCAAATTGGCCCGGTGTAAAGTCATTAGATGCCCTTGGTCGTGTGTATACCTTCCATGTAACTAATTTTGAATATTTCTGTTTAAGATTGCTGCTGCACCATGTTTGGGGTCCTACGGGATATAAAGACCTTAAAACTGTCGACGGTCAGGAATGCGCAACTTATAGAGAAGCATGTGAAGCTCTGCATCTTTTAGAAAACGATAATCACTGGGATGAAACCATGGAGGAAGCTGTGCAGTGCCAGTCACCAGCCAAAATTAGGGATATTTATGCAACTCTCATATCATCTTGCGGGCTATCTAATGCACATGAATTGTGGGACAAATATAAAGAATACATGGCGGAAGATATTTTGCGAAGGTTACAGCAGACACACGCGAACATGACATACAATGAACACATTTATAATGAAGCACTTGGAAAAATTGAAGATAAAGTAATGGCAATGGTAGGCAAAAAATTAAGCGACTTTGGAGTGATAAGACCTCAGCGAACCACCGAAAATGAACTAAGTGATGAAATTACACGTGAAACAAACTAGGATATACCGGCTTTGCAGCAGCAAGTAGCTGAATTTGTACCCCGCTTACTTCCCGAACAAAAACGAGTTTTTGACAAAGTATTGGGACAAATTGAATCTGGAAATGGTGCACTTTTCTTTTTAGATACCCCTGGAGGAACTGGGAAGACATTTTTGTTAAATTTATTATTAGCGCAAGTACGGAAAGATAAAAATATTACTGTGGCCGTAGCTTCCTCCGGTATAGCTGCCACGCTGCTAAGCGGGGGTCGCACTGCACATTCTATTTTAAAACTCCCTCTAAATCTAGCCAAACAATGCAAACTTTTAGTGTGGGACGAAAGTACAATGTCGCATAAAAAATCTGTAAAAGCACTAAATCGAACGCTCCAGGATTTGCGCAGCAATACCGATGTAATGGGAGGAAATGGTGGTTTTATACTAGCTGGTGACTTTCGCCAAACTTTACCTGTCATTCAAAAGGGCACAACTGCAGATGAAATTAAAGCATGCCTCAAGTCGTCTATTTTATGGAACAAGGTGACAAAATTCAGTTTAACTACGAATATGAGAGTGCATTTGTATAATGATATCAATGCTGGAAACTATGCTGACACACTATTAAAAATTGGCGATGGGCGGTTGGAACATGCTGAAGGCTGCGATAAATTGACGAGAGATTTTTTTTTAATTTAGTACAGAGTCATTCCGAATTAATTGCGAGCGTTTATTCAGATTTAACAAACAACATGCATGAAGACAAATGGTTATATGAAAGGGCGATTCTTGCACCAAAAAATAAGAGCGTTAATATTAAGCGCAGTAGCAGGAGAAATAACTGAGTATTTGTCAGTAGACACAGTTATGGACACAGAACAGAGCACTTCATATCCCGCAAAGTTTCTGAATTCTCTAGAGTTGTCAGGTGTGCCCTCACATAAGCTTCAATTAAAATTAGGCATCCCAGTCATGCTAATGCGAAATTTTGATGCTCCTCGGTTATGTAACGGGACAAGGCTGCGTGTGACACATTTTGGACATCGCTGCCACAATTTTGACAGGCGTAGGAAAAGGTGAAAATGTTATTATATCACGATTCCCTATAATTCCCACAGATCTTCCTTATGCAAAAGGTTGCAGTTCCCTATTAAGCTCAGTTTTGCAATGAAAATTGATGAAGCGCAAGGGCAAACGTTACAGGTAGCGGGGGTCAACTTAGAAAAACCGTGCTTCTCTCATGGTCAGCTGTATGTAGCAGGTTCGCGTGTGTCAAGTGACCAGAATCTCCACATTCTTTCCCCGAACGTAAAAACATATAACATTGTGTACCTCATCATCATCATTACAGCCCTTCACAAGTCCACTGCTGAACATAGGCCTCCCCCAAGTAATGCCACAAAGCACGGTCCTGAGCCACCTGCATCCATCGACTTCCTGCATGTCTTACCAGGTCGTCAATCCATCTAGTGGGGGGTCGCCCTACACTACGCCTACCGGTACGAGGCTGCCACTTGAGAACCTTTCTTCCCCATCTGTTAACGGTTCTTCGAGCTATATGGCCGTCCCATTGCCACTTCAGCTTACTAATCCGTTGGGCTATGTCGCTCACTCTGGTTTTACTGCGGATATCCTCATTTCTGAGTCTATCACGCAGAGACACTTCGAGCATAGCCCTCTCCATAGCTCGCTGAGCGACCTTGAGCGTCCTCATACGGCCAGCAGTGAAGGACCACGTCTCTGATCCGTAAGTCATCACTGGCAACACGCACTGGTTGTACACTTTAGTTTTCAGATTGAGGTATACCAGACGAGAAGATGTGTCGTAATTTCCCGAACGCTGCCCAGCGGAGTTGAATCCGTCGATTGACCTCTCGGTCGAAGTTGGACTTACCTAGTCGGACTATTTGTCCCAGGTAAACGTACTCGTCAACAACTTCGAGCATAGAGCTCCCAACAACTACCGGCATAGGTGTGACATGGACATTGAACATGATCTTTATTTTGTCCATGTTCATCTTAAGAACTATCCGTTGGGAGACACCATTGAGGTCATTGAGCATAGTGCTAAGGTCCTCCAGCGATTCTGCCATAATGACTATATCGTCGGCAAATCGAAGGTGAGTGATGTACTCGCCATTGATGTTAATACCGTATCATTTCCAGTCCAGTAGCTTGAAAACGTCTTCCAACGCAGCGGTGAAGAGTTTCGGGGATATAACGTCACCCTGTGTTACACCTCTCTGCAATTGGATAGGTCTCGAATTCTGGTTCTGGACTCGGATAGCCATCGTAGCCCTACTGCACAAACACTTCAGCACTTCGATATACCGACAGTCAACTTGGCACCTCTGAAGGGACTGTAGCACCGCCCAAATTTCGACGGAATCAAAGGCTTTCTCATAGTCCACATACGCCAGGAAAAGTGGCAGATTGTACTCTTCAGTCTTCTGTACAATCTGCCGCAGGGTATGTATGTGGTCTATGGTACTGAAGCCTTTTCGGAAACTTTTTTGTTCGGGAGGTTGGAAGTATTCGAGTCTGGGTGCGAGACGATTCGTAATGACTCTCGAAAACAGCACGTAGACGCGGCTCAGAAGGGAAATCGGTCTGTAGTTCTTCAAGAGAGCGTTGTCGCCTTTCTTAAAGAACAAGACCACCGTACTTCTGCTCCACGCCTCTGGAGTAGTGCCACCATGGAGGACGGAATTGAAGAGCTTCTGAAGGACTTCAAGTACCGGTGTTCCACCCGCTTTCAGAAGCTCCGCTGTAATTCCATCCTCCCCTGGGGCCCTGCCGTTTTTAAGGAGCTGGAGAGCCATTCTAATCTCGCATTGTGTACAGTAGCGTTTTAATATAGTGTTCAGTTAGTTTTTTTTTTCCAAATTCCCACAACCAATTAATCAGAATTCCCACAGATGCTCCTTTTCAATTCAAAATTTCCTATTTAGCTCAGTTTCTTTTCAATTCCAAATGACCTCTAACGATTCAAACCTCTGACGGACCTATTAAGCTCAGTTTCCTTTCAACTCAAAAGGCTGCATCTCTGATGGATCTTTTATTTGGCTCAGTTTCCTTTCAATTCAAAAAACTGCATCTCAGACGAATCAATTTAGCTCAGTTTCTTTTCAAAAGTCTGCATCCCTGACGGATATGCTTAGTTTCCTTTAATTAAAAGAATATCCCATTTCCATTTGGAATAAACAGGCTATTTTCATGCTTTCCTATACGCTGCGTTTCAAAACATTTAAATAGGCTGACGAATCCATTTTGTTCAGTTTACTTTTAATGGCTGCATCTCTGACAAATCTTTAAAACTCAGTTTTCTTTCAATTCAAAAAGCAATGTATAGTTCATTTCCCAGTGACCATGCGGGCGAAGCCGCGGGTAACAGCTAGTATTTATATAAAGTGCATATGGATAAACATCCAGATTCGAAACAACTATTTGTAGGCAAAAAACATTTTTTTGCGAGCGCGGTTAAAATTCGTAGTCTACAGCGCCTCAATGTGCTGGCGTAACAGAATCCTTTAAGTCATAGAGTCCAATGAGTTGCATAAAGCGACTTTAGAACATCAAAGTGACATGTATTAAAAAAGACATACGCCCTTTAAGTTAAGTTCTCTGTAAGTTTCTTTAATTGATTGGCACATGTTTCTTGTCATTTCTGAGAAGGTTTATGGAGCAATTAATTCCGTAGCATGCGCTTATTGATGGACTTCACAATTCGTCAATTTTTTTTATTTCTCAAAAATGGAGTATGCAGTGTGAAATATCCAGATTGGTGGCGACATATATTATAATTAATCTTTTAAAACTACCTCGTTTGTCTTATGGTCGTAAATGCTGTGATTTAATCTACACTTTTGAATTTACTTTCAAAGACCGCATTTTGAAAGTCTGTGAACATTTACAGGATCGCTTTTGTCACTAAATGAGATTTAATAGACCACAAATCCTCGCTAGGAACACCAATTCCTTCCAAGGATGATTCGCAGGGCTATTAAAATAAAAAAAACATCCTTATTCTGAATATAGAAGATGGCTGGGTGCTACTATCTGCATGGGATTCTGCAATTAATAAAATTAAATCCCAAACCAAGCATACAACTGCAACACTTCAAGATATTAAAAGTTCTTTTAAATGTTTTGATAGATGAGCGTTGCATATTTTCTGGGACTTTATGTTAAAGCGCATACAATGCCTCATGAAGGAATTACTGAATTTTTGGATTTCGAAGCTGGCTTTATGTGACAGAACTGCAACAGCCTTTTAGAATCAGGTGGACTGTTAGTTTATTTGTTAATCATCTTAATGGTGCCGTGTTTCAGATGGTGAGTGTAGAGAACTGGAGACCTGTTTTACTGGAAACGAGACATTCGAGTCTTCATCGGAGATGGGTGTAGATCTCTATGGGTCACAGTATCCACTTACCGTCCAGGTGGACTGTGTGCTCGTTTGTCACGTTTATTCTATTAAAAAGAAACTTCAGTTTCATAAAAAAAAAAACATTGTAGCTGTTCTTTTATACAATAAAATTTGATTATATATAATGTGATTGTTATAGTGATCATGTAACAAGTTTAATACCAATTGAAGAACGTACATTCTTATTGTTATGATTTTAGGTACCGCTATGGAGCTAGGCACCCCTGCTGAATTCAACTCATTTTTTTGCGAAGCCGACCACCCCTAACGCCGTTTGTTTTGAAATGTGTGGACGTGGCAGAACCAGGCCGCAACTTTAATATGGTTGTAGCGCAAATGGGTCGGCTGAACCGAGGAAGGACCGTGTTCTCACAGAATACCAGCATTAAAAGCAGTTTAATATTGCTGTATTTCGTATGGTGAGTGTAGAAAACCGGAGACCCTTTTTATTGAAAGCAAGGCATTCCAACTTAGTCTTCATGGTTAACAAAGCATCTGCATTTTGATTCTTCATCGAGGATTGATGTAGATGTTTATGGGCCACAGTATACACTTATCATCCGGTGGACTACGTGCTCGTTTATTACCATTATTCTATTAAAAAAAATACATGATAGATTTTAGTGAAATAAGCATTTCTCTTTTTTATTCGTTGAAAAATGATATGGTCAAAGGAGTAAACCTAACAACGGAATTTCATTAGCTGATGACCGAGCACCAGTGACCTGGAAACAAACCGCTAGGGAGAAATGCATCACAGGTCTACGTTTATGAGTTTGTCGAGTCTGGCTGTTCATTAAATGAAACCTTTATATAATATTTATACGTAAGAGAAAACTTTATAAACCTTAATGATTACTTATATCAACGAGAATACTACATATGAATATAAGCTAATTACAAGGATTTTATTACTGTTACTGTTCGCGACAATAAAAACTACCGATAGAATTACCAAAATTAACACTTTAATTTACTTTATTTCACTCCGAAGCTTCGCTTGTCTCGCCAAATTCAATACTGCCCTGATCGCGGCTATCAACGGCTTTATATGGGGCTCTTCTACCGAAACATCCATAATATTCTAGCAAATACGGGCGCCGACTGACCAGGCGCAGAAAGTTCGAGTGTGGGGCTTTTAGAATGCTTAATTCTTCCATTTGTTACTAGATGGCGCTGTTGGTGGAAAGTTCAGGAATGTCATTTTCTAGAAAGCGCTCTTCTCTATGTTCCGCGATTTTAGATGGCGCTAGTGCCTGGTACCAGACGTCAACTTATGCGCGCAACATTACGTTTAAATTATCAGAGGAGTCTAAGACAAGATTGGCTGAATCTTGAAATGGTCTTTCATAAGAACATACTACAAGCCGCCGGAGAAGATTAGTCCGTTCGTACCATCCTGCAAGTGTAATATTCCTGTACAAGATGCAGGAGTGTACGAGCATCACCGAATGTGGTCCCTTTTACATAAGACAAACATGAAGGTCCATAAAAACGCGCGTAAAAGGACATATCGCTGATGTGAAGCACCGACGCACTGGGAAGTCTGCAATATGTCAACATGGTCAGGATCGTCCCAACCAAGCAAAATAGCACCGAACCGATAATTAGTGAGGTAATCAAAATTTTCTCCATTGAAACTTCTTAATTTAAATAGAGAAGATGGCTGGGTGCTACCATCTACTTGGGATACTATAATTAATAAAATTAATACAAGATACTGTAACCTCTTCTGCGTAGATCGGACAAAAAATCAATTATTAAATATTGAGGCCGTCGTTAACTATGACATCAAGACGTCAATCACATCAGTCCCCCCGTGACCATGGGTACTGTAAAATGCACGAAACTTCGGGAATTAAAACAGTTAAAATTAATCGCGGTAAAATACAAAAAAAAAATGTTTTAGTCACTCTGTGAACTTTGTAAAGATAATTGTTGGATTTGACAAAGATAAAGTGTATACAATATGTAACGTAATTAACGCACACCCTCAGGCACCCCAATTAGCATATTATGTTATAATCATAATACATACACTGAATTTTTGTTAAACATTTTTGTGCACTGATTATTTATCAAATTAGTTATACTAATTCCGGAAGAATGTTGTGGTCACAGTACAAATCCACGAACGCAAAGACTTTAACGTGCTTGAAAAAAATTACAGAATTGCAGAATTAGTAATAATACAAATACAACTACACTCTTAAAAGTCTTATTGCCTTAAGGTACGGTCCATTTCAGTTTGTGTTGACTATACAGATTTAGTGTGACTGTAATTTACGTAGTTTTAATTATTTTTGGGATAAAAAATTACCTATATTAAAAATGATAGGAATCGATTCAGTAAACTATTCTGAACAAACTACTTTCTCAAAGTGCGTTAATTATGTTACGTGTTGTATATACTTATCTATCAATGTAACAAGGAGTGCAGAAAGCTAAGGTAGTAACATCCTGCTGCTGTGTTTCATATGGTGATGGTATCGTTTCACTAGAAACTGCATTTTAATTATTAATCGAGGATAGATGAAGATGTCTATGGACCACAGCAACCACTTACCATCACGGGGACTATGTCGCTTGTCACCCTTTATCTATAAATAAAACTAGTTTTATTCAAATTTTCAACTGTAAATTCTTCATATCTTTTTTTAGAAATTTAATTTCTATACAAATATATTATGGGCGCGACCACGTTCGAAGTTTGATTAATTTTGTTATCATACTCTCAATTTATCGAACAATATGCTATTTTATTAAAATGAACTTTAGAAAATGACTGATAAATTTAATTTGCATATTAATCAATCTCTGCAACCCAAGCCATTGTGAATTTTAAAACGTAAAGCCGACAGTGACCTTAAGGTCACTGTCGGCTTTACGTCGGCTGTACGGCTTTACGTTTACACTATTAATAGTGTAATGTCGGGAGGTTCGGGGAATAAATGATACGTCTAGTGGTCTTGACTATAGGTTTATTACTCTCTAAATGTCTATTAGGCTATCATATATATATCATATATAGCTACATGGGCGTACACTAAACACACACTAAACGCCCATCGGCAAAAGAAAAAAAATTGAATTACAAATATTTTTTTCAATAAAACAAAACTTGGTGTAAAATTCAAAAAAATTATTAATTATTTAAAAATATTAAAATTCCTGTCCTATATATCAAACTTATAACATAATAAAATAAAAATAAAATATCGTAAACAATGTAATTTGAAAAGAATAACTTTCTATCACTTTATTTAAATTTATTAAACTATCATCAAATTTAAGTCTTATCTAAGTTTTTGTTTAAAATTGCTTTTAGTTCGCCTATCATAACTGCATAACATTTAAAATTTTCATATATAACAATTAATTCACTACACACGAAAATACAGTTTAAAAAAAATAAAGTTATCAAATTATTATAAGGTGTATATAAGGTTGTTTACAATATTATTATTTTCTTAAACTTAAACTATATTTTTAAATTTAAACCTTAATAAACTTTAAAGGTAAAATACCAATTCCATTAAAATAGTTAGTATCCTTATTTTTAAGTAGATAAACTTCAACATAGTTATTTAAATCACACTGTAGTGTGAGTATTGCAAACATTACTAGCACTATGCTTACATAAGGGCCCTACTAAATCTAAATAAACTATATCAAAGCGGAATATCCCGTATCGGTTATAACTTATAACCGTTGGTTCCTTTATATATTTATTTAAGTGTTTATATATATAGCAAACACTTGTCACATCGATTTACATAATTAGGTAACGTTACTAATTATGTATATATAGTTTCTAACTCCGGTCAAAAGAATCTTTTCTTTGTATTGTTTATCATTCGCTTATAGGTACGCGCGTGACCGTTAGTTGGCAACAAAAGGTAGTAGATAGTAATAACAGTCGTTTAATATTACATGCTTTGTCTCACGGCGGTTCTAGTGCAACATAATCATAATAATTAATCATAACAACAGGGATCATATACATCTTACAATCTCAGCCGTGTAAGCGGTTTGTGACACCTTTGTTTTAACTTCTAAGTATGTTCATGGGAACGTTTTTCGATTACGTTGTATAATGGTAGGTACCATATCAGTTTTAACCATGCATTAAAATGATATCGTAAATAAAATGAAATTAACTTTCCCAATAGTTTGTACCTCTATATATATAGATTGCTACATTCAATTTTAAATTCATTTTGTAAAAGTATTATACTTTTACAAAGGTACATTAACAAAAAATCATTAATTAAGTTATTTATAATTTCGAAAACTCATTTTTTCATGACATGAAATTTATATAAAAAAAACACTACTAAGGTACACAGCTCAAGTTTGTTTTACGAAATATTTATTAACATTGAAAAAGGCAATTTTTTTTTCAAGAAGATAACATAATTTTAGGTTGCGTCGTCTCTTATAAAGAAAAAAAAAACGTAAAAGAATACTATTATATTAATAAATTTATAATAATAGTGTATCGATATACTCTGGACATTATTTTATAAGCAAAATATAAACCAAATATAGTTTAAAATGTAGAAATTTTTTATAAAAAACATATGACAGAAAGAAATACAAGTAGACTTATTGTAAATATGAATTAATGTGTCAAATATGAAAAAAATCTCGTAAATTCATAAACAAATGTGGTTAAACAATTACGCGCACAATACATACACATACACAACACATTTTCGCGTAGTTGTGTAAATCGATCCATCGATCCCTATAGTTATTACATGTGTAACTTGTTAGTGGCATTTTCGGTAGCATTTAGTCTTAATACAAAAATGCATAATTAATTCCTATCTCACTTTTAGATTATCATACATTTATCACACTTTTTGATTTGCTCGAGTATCCCCAATACCATTAAAATATTATCCTTATTTTTATCGATTAATAGGCCTTTTTTCCCATAATTCTTGTACGTACTTTCTTTCATTTCTTCTTAATATTTTTGAACTTTAGCTAGCTCTCTTTCTCTCTATTCACTTATATATTTATTTATCTATTAGATACCGGGAATCGGAGTATTATTCCATTTCATTTATATTTTATTTCGTGATATTTATCACGCGATTACTTTATAAATATGGGCCCCCCATTTATTTGGGTATTATATTATATTTTCGTAACATTCATTTCATTTTATTGGTACATATTTTTTTTCTATATCAAGGTGAAATGTACCTTGGGTTGTGCGCACAACCTTGAGGTCTACGTTTAAGTCATTTTAAAAGGACTCCAACAATTGTCACAGAGGAAAACTAACTTCGCACCATGATCCAATGAAGGATCTGACCTCAATGTACCATTAATAAGGGTAACAAATTTAAGACTTCTCTGGTCCCTAACAGTACTAATATGAGTAAACTCAGTTACATCACTTGTACTGAAGGCGTTGTTCCCTAGTACCCGTTACTCCGATTTCATCGTCCAATCACGGAAACATACCCTGCTCGAGGACTATATGCTTTACCAGTGATGGACGTTCCCGTATCTCTCCATTACCTATTTATTAAGGTCAATTATTTTCTTCTATTCTTTCCATGCATAATTCTTGCTCCTAACGGCTTCAATACTACTAGTTTAAGCATCATCAAATATTTGGGTGATCAGTCCAATATTGACGAAACTTAACCACTCAATCATTCGTATTCCACTTTTAAGCATTTCTTTCTTTCATTCCTCACACCTTTTAAATGCATCATTGCTAATTTTTGTACAAAATGGATTTTTTTTCAGTCAACGTTTAACTCAGTTAAGAAACATTACATACTATTAAAACTCTCTTAGGCCGGCGTCGTACATACTTTATAATAGAATAGCATTTTTCTAGTCAGTTTCCCTTTCCGCCTTAATTACGTGTTAAGGATATGCTGTATTATGTACATGTATATGTTATTGTTATTCTTTATTAGGAGAAGTTATACGATAACGAAGTTCTTAATAATAAATGTTTTTTTGAACATTGCTTAATAAGGAATTAATAAATCTGACATAAATACAGAAACAAATTAATGATAATTGGTTGTAACATTTGCAATTTATAATATATAATGATTGACAAATTAATTATTATTATAACAAGTATATGACATTGAGCTATAATAATATTCTTGCGTTGGTATTTTCTCTGAGACTGTTACATAATTAATTAGAAAGCATATCAATTAAAAAATATTGAATAATTATATGTGTTGTTAAAATTTCGATAATTATTGTTATGGTTACTTGTCCATTAAAATTTACACATTACTATGGTAGAATATGTAGAACTAAATTATACCTAAACACCATATTGTTGCAAACAAATATTATTATTATCGTTATTAAGTAGTTATTTACCGATTAATTATTGCGGTATAATACATAATTTTAAATTTTTCTATTAACAGTACTAATGTTTTTCCTATTTTTTAATGAATGATTTAAAAAAATTCTTTCCCCAGTTCTGTGTATAACATTATATAAGTAATAATATAATTTGACAATAGACATCGACACTATCATATAATTAAACTTACATTTGGTGCTTTCGAGATGTTTTGTACCTGCTACAGAACTTGACTAGTCGCTCGTTTCTCGTCGGTCGTTCTTTCTGCTGCTCTGGCACTCGAAGATGTTCTTAGCTCCCCGATGTGGTTGGGCCTGGACTTCCTAGTACTCTTCTTTTTTCTTGCATATTTATATTTTTGATAAAATTAGTACTCGCCTCTTGAAGGACTTTGGACTAAGCAGTTTTCTGTATCTTGAAGTCTTCTTTTTTGAAACTTGTCAATATTGATTTTGCTATTAAAGCAATGTTACTGGAGCTTCTTGTTTAATTTGTTTTCCAGGTCTTTTCTTCATTTTTTATATAAATTTTTTTTCATATCATCAAGCATATCATTGTCTTTTTATTAAATTGGTCTTTAAAAATCTTCTTTAAATATAAGAAAAATTGTGGTCTCTTCTTATATTCGTAATTTATTTTATTTGTCACATGTATAATGTTCTTTTTGTTATTATATTTTTATTATAAATAAAAAAACGTATTTATTTTCTTCAACAAAACTTCATTTTCTATGCAGGGCCCAGCGGTGCGCTTGCATTGTAGCAGTGCACCGCCTGGCAGGGTCGCCATGTAATGTCGGGAGGAGGAGGAGTGTAGGTTTATTACTCTCTAAATGTATATTAGGCTATCGTATATATAGCTACATGAACATACACTAAACACACACTACAATAGGGCTGTTACAAAAATGTTACACAAAAGTCCAGGGTTCTTTAAGAAACTGATATTTATATTAGATAGATAGATAGATAACTCTTTATTGCATTTTAACAACATTATTACAATGACGGAAAACTTATGACTACAAACGGTGGTCATATCGCTTTAAGCGATTTCTGCCTGACAAACCGAACACAAAAGGATATTATAATTTTATATTTTGACGGATAGATGCAACGTGCAATATGAAATAAACAGAATTTTTTTATTATAAATAATATTTAAAAAAATATATTAATAATATACTTATACAATATTTAATGATTATAAATATATTATATTTATATACATACTTATAATATATACACATAGATATATACATACATATATACATATATATATGTACAATAATTTTAATTTAATATATTCAAACATTTACTGCAGAGAACATTTTACAAAAAAAAATCAGAAATTATTGTGAGATCACGATTTGTGGATAGCACGGCGGATGGAAGATTTTCAACACTTGTTTGAGAATATATTTGGAGATCGTCTGCATAAAGATGGTAGAACAAAGAAATTCCTGAAGTAATAGAGCGTATGAAAATTGAGAAAAGAAGAGGAGTCAACATGCCACCGTGTGGTACGCCCGCATCTAGAGAACACCACGAAGAATAAGTGTATTAAATATGGATGCATTGACGGCGTCCAAACAAGTAACTACGAAACCAGTCGGTTGCTGCTGGAGATACGTTAATAGAACAGAGCACAGCTAGAAGTATGTCGTAATCAACTGTGTTGAAAGCATTGCTAAAATCAAGAAGAATAAGAATAGTAACTTGCCGATTCTCCATTCCTGCTCGAATGTCGTCTGTGAATTTAACCAAAGCAGTGACGGTGCTATGGCCAGGGCGAAAACCTCATTGGAATATATTCAAGAGGCTATTTAGATTCAGAAATAGACTAAGTTGCTGATGAACAAGACGCTCAAGAATTTTAGAAAGAAAAAGTAGTATGGAAATAGGACGATAATCACAGAAGGAATTGGGATTGGATTTCTTGGGTAATGGAATAATTTGTGCATTTTTCCATAGTGTAGGAAAAGTACCTGTATAAATAGAGTTGTTGAAAATTTTAGTTATGATAGGAGTCAAGAGATGTAATAGCGGGAGAATCATGCTGACATTATCACTACTAATTGCATTAGAAGTTACAGCTGTGATATTCATTTTAACGTCACAGTCAGCAAAATGACGTAGAACAAATTCAGAGAAATCGGGAGTTGGCAAAGAATGAAGGTGATTTAACGTTCTAGATTTACAACTATTAACGTGACTAGAACTTGAGTAAAAGTGCTGATTAAGCATTTCAATGTTTAAGTCATTTTGCTTTTTACCAATTTCAAAGCTTTTGAGAAATTTCCATACCTTATTAGGATCAGATTCATCAATTGTCTTATGAATGTGACGTCGTTGTGCATCTCTACACATCATGTTGCAGCGACTTCCTAAGTATCCTGTATTCCTCGCGATTTATATTACAGGGGTCTTTTTTAAATTTGGATTTGGCAAGGTTCCTTCTTGACATTAAGTCTTTGATTTCATTTGTGAGCCAAGGAGCCGGCGGTTGCTTAAGTTTAATTGGTCGTAAAGGAGCATGCTTGTCGTAGAGTTGCATTAAAAAGGAATTTAAAAGACGCACTTGTTCGTCAATGTCTGAGGTCTCATCAATTATCGACCAGTCTATGCTGGCAGCATCATTTTTAAGACAGTCTACGTCCATTTTAGCAAAATTACGTAGCAGAAGAACACGGGACTTGACTTTTGGTGATCGTAATTTATAAGACAAAAACAACAGATCATGGTAAGAAAAAGCATCGGCATTATACTGTTCGTGTTTGAATATATAATCTGGAGAGGAAACAATTATTAAATCAAGAAGAGAAGGAGTACCATTAGGAAAGTAATGGGTAGGATTAGAAGGCAAAATGTAAAGATTACATGAGTCAACTACGGACTTTAATTTCCTTGAGCGGACATCATTTTTAAGAAGACACGTATTGAAGTCACCCATAATAATAACATCTTTACATGGCGGAATCAATTCTTGCAAAGTTTTTCAAAGGCAGAAAAACAATGAACAGAGATAGAGGGACTATAAACAACGCCTAAGAGAACTTTAAAGGAAGAAAGTGTGACTTCAATAAAAAGATATTCTGCTGCAATTTCAACAATTGAGGTGGACGATATGCTGACTATGGAGTAACGAATATCTTCACGATGGCAACTCCACCACCAGTTCTGATGAGTCGGTCATCACGCAACATATGAAAACCTGGGATTGCGTACGAAATTGATGGTAAATAAGGCTTAAGCCAAGTTTCAGAGACCAGAATTGCACGTATGTTTTTGTTGTTTAAACTTGTCAGCATATTAGAATAGTGTGCGGGAATGCTCTGTGCATTTATATGTATTACATTGAAATTATTAGCACAATCTAAGAAGCAATTATCTAAGGAAGAATTGAAAGAGAGAGAGAGAGTGCTCTGTGAAAACTGTCATCAACAGCATCTGAAGTACCCGAGGAGCAAGTCTCAAAAAAGTTAGAACCTAAGTTAATATCATTTAGAGAAGTATTCAACATAATATATAAAAATAATATAATACTTATAAAATAAAAATAATATTAAGATTAAAAATATGAAAAAAAAAAAATATATATTTAAGTTGATTCCTTGAACAATTTACGTACAACAATACAAAGTTCGCCCACCAGCAGTACTTATGATACAAAAATAATAATCGTTAATTAACACTTATATATCAATGGAATACAGCAAATTTATCTACTTAAACTCCTACTAAAACTTATGCCGACAAACCAGCAACACGAAAATATGACTAATATTTCATTAATAAAGTTGAGCTAAAAATGTACAAAATAAATCATGACTAGCAACTATGTACATCTAAGTTCAAACTAAAAGTGCTCTATAGTTCATCATACGGATTGTTTAAAGACAGTTAGAACCCAGAGCCGTAAAGGCAATTTACAAAAAATAAAATAAAAATAAAGTTAAAATTAAAAGTCATGTCTATGCTAAGGTGATATATGTGCGACATAGATTTATTATGATCTGACAGACCAGGTATATATAATGTACTCTGTGTGACAGACGGTAACAAAAACAATTCAAACAGTTCTTCACTCCGTCAGATGATTATACATCAATAACAAAAATAAAAGGTAGTAAAATATAGAAATATAACAAGAACACTGTACAAAAATAATGACGTAGCGATATTTAACAATATTATAAGGTTGCGCAAACATCAATTACTTTCGGGCCGCTACGCGACTCCGAGTTTTAGTTGGCTTGGTTTTTTTAGCGGGTTTAGAATCATCCTGATTCTGCTTTGATGATGACTATAATGGGATGGACTGTAAATCAGCAACAGTAAACACTGAATGCCGTGCACCATCTTCTGTCAAAACGTAGATACGGCCTTCCCTCGTCCAGCATTTCGATACTCCGAAGCGGTTGCGAACTGCTAGAAAAGCGTCATGCCTAACTTTTGTAAGGAACTCGGACAAGGTCACTCCAGTACCTTTAAGATTTGTTTTGGAACTCCATACCCTGTGACGAAGATCAAGATCCTTAAACTCCACTAATAGAGGTCTGGGTTTGTCCTTAATTTTACCCGATCTGTGGCATCGGTTTATATTTTCCTGGGCTATAAACGCTTTGGTCTGCTGTAGTTACTTAATGACAGTTTCGGTAACATCTTCATTTTTATCTTCGGGTACATCATGGATCAACAAGATTGTGCATCTCCAACCGATCACAGTCCTTTGACACTAATTGAACTTGTCGCTGCAAATTTTGGAGCGCGGATATAACAAAAGCCTTGAAATTTTCGAAGACTGTAGCTAGTGGAGATGATAGTGGAGGAGAAGGAACACGAACTTTGTTAAGTTATTGTTGAAAAGCTGCAAGGCTTGACTGGAACAATGCTGTCATCCATTCATGCCATCATGCCATTGACTATTCGATAGTCTTCATGATATAAGAGTGTAGTTAAGTGTTGTAGTTTACGGTAAAAACAAATATCAGTACCGCTGGTGAATGTCACTTAATCACCTTGTATATTATATTACATTCTACATACCACAAACTTGAAGGCAGTCAAAAAAAGATATGAAGATTGGTCCCCCACTTTAGTGAAGAGTGAAACAGGTAGGTGATCACGAAAGGTGGACGAAGGAAGGGGGAGTACACGGGTATAATAAATAGAAATAGGATAATATAAATATATATGTGTGTAATTGTAATGTAGGTATATATATACAATAATATTAAATTGTTAATCCATATATATCTGTTAAATAATTATTTATTTAAGTAAGATAAAATAAATGTGTGAGTCACCATATCACTCCCCTCCATAGACCGTGTCTACGGGCGATAATAATCTGGGAAGCGTACTCTGCGCCCAGAACAGGGGTGGGTTTAAGTGATGGAGAAGGAGTTGGAGTGAGGTCATTGGAGTTGGACAGTATGTAGGCTGGTTTCAGTCGGTCTACCGATACTGTTACGACTTTGCCCTTTACTCTAATTTTAAATGTTTTTGCATTCCTCTCAACTCATGCCCAAGAACCTCCTAAGCTGTTTGGCTGTTTTAGGGACAGGGTACTCCTTTATAGCTCGAACCTTACCTTCCAGAGGTTTCGTTCCATGTTGTGAGATGTGGTAGCCTAGAAATGTTACCTCTGACGCACCGAAGACACATTTAGCGGTGTCAATGAGCATGCCATAATCCTTCATCCTCGTTTGATGAAGGTACTCTTCATGCTCTACCTCATCGTGAGAAAATATGAGAAAATCGTCAAGGTACGGGTAACAAAAATCTAGACCACGGGTCATCTCATCAACGAACCTCTGGAACGTCTAACTAGCTCCGCGCAACCCAATTATCATATATGGAAACTCGAAGAGTCCAAAAGGTGTTGTAATGGCAGATTTGGGAATGTCCGCCTCAAAGATTGGTATCTGGTTATACGCCTTCACCAGATCTATGGTTGAAAAATTTTTGCAACCAGATAAATTGTGGGCAAAGTCATGTACGTGTCGAATAGGGTACTTATCTGGCACTGTCCGGGCGTTAAGCATGCGATAGACACCGCATGGTGCTCTCCAGGGGCTCTGGGAAGGACGGGCAGTTCCATTTGCCAACATTGCCACAAACTCAAGCTTGGCAATTTTCAGCTTGTCCGGGGCGAGTCTGCCTGTTGTACACGACACTGGAGGGCCTGGCGTTATTCGGATGTGATGTACTGTGTGATTCTTGGGTGTACGATGAGCGCCTGCCGGTCCTGTCAGTTCTGGAAATTCAGAAAGTATTTTATGAAATCTAGAATCACCAGTCACGACCTTTACACTCAAAATAAAGCTATCGCTATAAGCAATGGAAGCTACAGCTGACAACTTAGTAGTGGCATCTACCAAAAGCTTATTACGTATGTCGACAATAAGGTTGAAATGTGACAAAAAATCTACGCCTATAATTGCTTTAGTGACGTCAGCTACAGTAAAGCGCCACACAAAGTCTCTACGTAGGCCTAAATTAAGGTTTAGCTCAACATAACCATAAGTATTTATTGGCGAACTGTTGGCTGCACACAGTTGGTAATCCGTCTTCGCAAGTCGTTGATGAAGCGCAGATCGAGGGAAGACGCATAAGTCGCTTCCAGTGTCCACCAGGAATTGAACTCGCGATCTGCGATCTGTCACGAAAAGGCGACCAGTAGGGGACGGGCAATCTTCAGTCGCCATTATAGATTGCCTGTTGCGTTTCCCGACAAGTAGTCGTATGGCTGGATGCACCTCTTTACTTTGCTGCCATATTTGCGATGGTACCAGCAGTTGGGGAACTTCCTATAATTAGACTGGGACCTTCTCGATGGCGTACGGCTTCGCCCACGTGACGTCTGTCGTTGGCGAGGGCGAAACCGGTCGTTAAGCCTCGTAGTGAGTTCACTAACCTGTTTAGTCAGTTCCGTGATCTGCCGTGCCATGATATCCAATTTGGAGTCCACTCTGGAGCTGGATGTTGCTGCAACAAGCGGCGACGTCGGTGAAATGTCGTGGACCCTGTCTGCCAAGTCAGCGAGTTCGCTAAGGGAAAGGCTCATCTGGGATGCGATGATGGTCTGCAGGTTGCTTGGAAGACGGCTCGTCCAAAGTGATCTCAAAAAATCGTCTGGTATTGTAGGGCCAGCCAGGTGTTGCAGGTGACGCAGGAACTGTGATGGCTTGCGATCACCTAACTCTTCAGACTGAAGGAGCTGTTTCACTTTTTTCTCTTTAGATATAGAGAGACGCTTGACTAGCTCACTTTTAAGCTGCTTGTACTTTCCCGTGGCTGGAGGCGAAGTAATTATGTCTTCAACCTCTACCGCATACTGCCGGTCTAAATGCGAAAGGACGTAGTGAAATTTCGTCAGGTCATCCGTGATTCTCGATATGCAAAATCACCTTCAATTTGCGAAAACCATATCGTCGGTTTTTCAGGCCAAAACGGTGGTATTCTCACGCCAACACGAAATATGTCCAACGAATTATCGTGCGAGTCCATTGATACACGCTCTCAATTTTTTGATGACCGCGCCCTTCTCTGCGAATGCGTTGTGTCACTACCGTCACCGCTCATCTTTCTATAGTGTTCTACTCGGGGTCACCAGTTATGGAGTGTAGACGTTGTTGTGGTGTAGTAGGTTTTGTTACCTGCTGGTAAAATCCGTTGCCAGAATAAACAAAAAACTCACAGCTTAAAAGTTTTATTATTGACACCAAAAAAGAGTCTCACATGAAGAAGTAGAAGGAGATAGATGAAGTCACAATATATAGAAGATGAAAGTGGAAAGTACAGTATAGAATCGCAAGCAATAGAAATAGAACTTATCATTTAACAATCTACGTTAATCGCAAGGATCGGCGTAAGCACAAGCGGCACGAGTTTCACGTCAGACAGCTAGATCGCGACTGGTTGGTCGATGTTCGAATGCGGCCGATGAACATACCGTGACGTCGGCGCATTATTATACATGGCGTTGATAAGAAAATGAAGTACCAATATAATTCGACTGGCCGGCGCGGAGAGTTAATACAATACATATAATACTAAAAATCAATAATACTATAATAAATAGAAATAGGATAATATAAATATGTATGTGTGTGTAATTATATTGTATATACATACATATCTGTTAAATAATTATTTATTTAAGTAAGATAAAATAGATGTGTGAGTCGCCACAAGTCTATGGCCGCCAATATGAAATGAAATGAATGATTTTATTCAATATAGATAATTGAAACACTTATAAAAGTATTATTTTATTTGCTACTGGTTTGGCAAATACCTTTGTCCTAAGAAGAACTAACAAGGAACCCAGCGGGTCTTTATTTAAACATATTTCACATAACAATGATTTTGTTTGAAGAATTTTTAAATGATTTTTTATTGAACCCGTATGCAACAGCATGCTGGTTCTATCAACTCATTACCAAGGGCTATTTTTAACTACGGTAAAAATGCCTTAGTGAATAATTAAATTTGTACGAGTATAATTATAGTCACTATTTTATTTGTGGTGTATAGTAATCTATCTTAAAAATAATTTAAAAGTAATTCACAGAGTCTACATTCCAGGATAGTAACTGCTTAATCATTTGAATTAATTCCGAGACGATTGTTATTGCAATTTACAGACCTCCTTTTCAAAATATTGATAGATTTCTGGAGTCCCTTGATATTACCTTAAACAAACTTAGGACATATAAAAATATCGTCCTAATTGGTGACATAAATATTAACCCTGGGAAAACAGATATCAACGCACAAAACTACCTAAATATCTGCTCTTTTCATGGACTATTACCAACAAATTGACACCCTACACATCAAAGTGGCTTTTTTCTGAACGTTCTCGTGGATGTGGTTGAATCCAAACTGCAAAATCAAAGCTGGCAGCTACAGACGTTCACAGAGCAGGCGGAAACTTTCATGATGTCCTTCGTACACGGAAAACTGTAAAAGTACGGCTTATCGACATCGTTTGTTATTTTTTTAAATGTAGTTTGTGTAGTGCATCATTAAAAGAAGGATATGACTGGCATATAGAGCTACATACATTTGCATATAGCAGAAAAGAATGGAATAGAATGATTTTCATTCAATATTTTTATTCATTACATAATATTTATTGAAATTCATTTTTTCATTCACGACTGTTCATACTTGTGTCCTGTGAAAAACCATTCAAAAACCTAGCGGAATATATATTTTAAACATATTTCAGTGTACAATAATTTTGTACAATTTTTTTGAATGAATTTTAATAGAACCATAATGATGTTCATCATTTAATTTACAGGAGCTATTTTCATTTATGTACTCTTTGATATTATATTTATTGATTTATTTATTTATATTTACTGAAATCAAAATATAGGATAACGATTAGATTTAAATCTAAAGTATAATATGTACAACAGCCGGAACTGATGCAAACAATTATTAAAATTTATAATAAGCCTATTTGTACAAGTTTAGTTCTAAAAGTACATTTTAGTATATATTTTCATAAATATATTGCGATTTCGAAGTTATTATATATGTTTTAATTGGCGTTAAATCAATGTACTAATTTAGAAAGAGACGAGAATGGATGTATTCTGAATGATGAAGCTTCGAATTTAAACAGATGGAAGGAATACTTTGAAAGCGTGTTTATGAGTGAAGAGTCGTCTGAATTAAATGAACTAGAAATTCCGAAAGAAGTGGAAAGGGGTATGGAGATAAGTGTAGATGAAATAATGAAAGCAATGAAAAGCATGAAAGCAGGTAAGGCAGCTGGATATGATAGAGTATCACTTGAGATGCTAAGGGCTGGAGAGGGAGTGGTGGCAGGCCTGCTGTACACCTTGTTTAATTTATGTTGGGAATTAAAACGGGTACCGGATGACTGGTGTAAAGCAGTTATAGTACCAATATATAAAGGAAAAGGGTCACAGCAGGACTGCAAAAACTACCGTGGTATCAGCTTGCTTAGTATTGTGGGTAAACTGTATGCTAAGGTGTTAATTGAAAGAGTTATGAAAGAAACTGATGGAAACATTTGGGATGTGAAAGCGGGTTTTAGAAAGAAAATAGGGTGTACAGATCAAGTCTTTTCCATGCGCATGATTGCGGAGAAGTTTTTGGCCAAAATCCAGAAAGTTTTTTGTGCGTTCATGGACTTGGAAAAGGCTTATGACAGAGTGGACAGGAATGTGTTATGGCAAACACTGAACTCATATGGGTTGAGCGCTGGTTTGATACAGGCATTAAGGTCTCTTTATAGGGACTCTAGTGCTTGTGTCAGGATCAATGGGGTCTACTCGAACTGGTTTGGCATCCAAAAAGGTGTCAGACAGGGCTGTGTAGCTTCCCCTTGGCTGTTCAACCTATTTATGGACAAGTGTTTGCAAACTTTGAAAGATGAAGAATGTGGGTTAAGAATGGGCGAGTTAACCGTCAAATGCCTTTTGTATGCCGATGATCAAGTCATATTTGCGTCATCGGCGGCTGAGTTGCAAATGATGGTTACATTAATGAACTGGGAATTAAAAGAAAGGGGAATGAAAGTGAACGCAAGTAAGACGAAAGTGATGGTTTTTGAAAGAGAAGAAAGCAAAACGGTATGTGAAATAAGAATAGAAGGAGAGTTAATTGAGCAAGTGGATGAGTTTGTGTATTTGGGATGTGTATTTAGCAGGGATGATAGATATGATAGGGATATAGAACGACGAGTAAATGCAGGGAATAGAGTGAATGGGGCACTACACTCTATTATGAAGAACCAGAATGTGTCAAAAAAGGCACGTATGGTAATTCATAATGCTGTGTTAGTCCCTACTTTAATGTATGGTAGTGAAAGCTGGGTGTGGCAGAAGAAGCACGAAAGTAGAATTAATGCTATAGAAATGCGGTCTTTAAGGATTATGCTAGGGTTGAATCTGAATGACAGGGTGAGAAATTGCATGATAAGAGATAAATGTGGTATGCAAGATGATGTTGTGACCAGGAATAAGAAAGGAATGCTTCGGTGGTTTGGTCATGTAGAAAGAATGAATGAGGAAAGAGTGACAAAGCAAATTTATATGGCAGATGTGAACGGCCGAGTCGGGAAGGGACGCCCTAGAAAAAAGTTTATCGACCAAATTGGCGATATTTTGAAAAGGGGCCACGTTAGAAGTACCCTTAACCGACGAGCATGTATGCGTAGATATATGAATGTAAAGGAGGCGAAAGAGGTATGTCAGGATCGTGCCAAATGGAAGTCCATAGTCTCTGCCTACCCCTCTGGGTGACAGGCGTGAGTGTTTATGTATATGTATGTAATTTAGAAAGAGCATTATTTAAATTGTCGTGCTTAATTGACTGCCGTTTGTGTTTGAAAATTAAAGATGTATGATGAGCAAATATCGCGACGGCCCGCTATAAGATAAGTTAAGTCATTAATATAGATTAAGAGCAGAAGTATTAGCGCAATATTTTTGACACCGTAATCTTATAGTTTTCTTATTAATACCTCATGATGAACACAATCGAAAGCCTTATATAAATCACAAAAAATACATAAGGCATCTTGTGAATTCTCCCAGGCATTAAAATATTTTTCATAAGCCCAACACCGTCGTCAGTCATCGAGCGAACCTTTCTAAAATCAAACTGATTTTTGTGGAGTAATTTATACATTACATTTGTGTTAAAAAAAATTAACAATTACTCCAAATTCAATTTTTTTAAAATTTACTGCGAGTTGGTAGTATACTATATAATATAGAATTTCATACAAACTATTGAATAAAGATTTAAGATCATATGTGTTATAAGTAGTCATTGCGAGAAGGGAGTTGAAAGCCATTTAGATGGACAGGAAAATGACAGGAATACTCAGATTGAGCACTTTCTTAGGAAGTTGGATAGAGAAAACATCTGTTAATAAAACATCATCATCATCAATCATCTTCGGGTGATTCGAATAATATATGATTCTTGCCCACTCGCAAAATGCGTGTTTAAACTTAGGCGTGAAAAGTGAAAAAGGGCATAAACCCATTTAACCTAATAGGTGTCGAAAAATATGGAAAATTTAAGAAAAAAACTTAAGCTAAAATATTTCTGTTCACCATACCGTTTTCGTCAGATGAAAAATATCCACCACTGATCAGCTCGAATTTCTAACGGCAACAGCATCATAGCTGCGAAAGTCTGCTGTATTTCACTTGGAAAATAGATTGAACAATTATTCGCTACCGTGTTGTCGTTAAGTGAATCCTCCCTCACGAATGAGTTTAACAAACTGATAAATAAAACGAAGAAGTGTAAGATATATGAAAAGAGAAGTATAGAGAAAAAAATAAAACAATCAGTGAAATCGGAAAGTTAGAAAAAAGGAATAATTGATGGCTCCATATGCCGCGCCTTGCAATCTCACACAGAACAAATACAAACATATTACAAATTGATCAATTCCGGATATAGATGTTACTCCGCGTGCAATTTATGTATGCAAACTACCTCCACGTTATCAGTGCTAGTGTGAATGTAAGTTTTATATATATAAAAAAAAATGATCGTGGAGCCGAACATAATTAGTGATACCCAGTGTTCATTTTGGATAACTATTCCACGAAAGTTACTAAGTTTATTTATTATTTATTATTATTATGACATTGTCTACTGAATTAAAAGCAGTGTAAAGTTTAATCTGGCTCAAAGAACCACTTGTTTGGGATTATAATGGTCATTAATGCAATAAAATAGCGAAATAGGCGAAAGTAAATTTTAAGAAGACAACCGTTTTGGGCCCACTAGTAATTTTTACGACCCTTAATGGTATGCACAATAAAGAGATACCAGTTTATTAATAGCCTACAGATTTTTTGAAAATCTAAACGGAATCAAAAAATCTGAAAAAAAATTGTTTTGATATTCGTGTTCAGGTTCTGGTAATGTAATATTAAAAAATAATTGTATCAGAGGTGTGCCAATTTGGAAGAAGCTCGACCCGAGCTAACTCGAGTTGAAATTCAAGTAACTAAATTGAACTCGAGTTATGTGGCTCAAATTTGCTGAAGGAATCTGTATAAATTTGTTACAAATTATTTTTATATTTGTTCTTCCATCCAACACAATTATTAATACTAAACTTAATAGATAGTTATATATTCTTGGTTTGCGTATTTATTATATCTATCTAACTTTATGACGTATGTTTTAATTTTATTAATAATTTAACTATTACAAATTATTCTAGATCAATTTATTGATATTACATATCTATTAATTGCATGAATCGGGTTAATTCATTATGTACCTCTATTTTAGTTGTACTCGAGTTTTTTGAAAAATTCGAATTAACTCTTTACAGTCCCTGTATTGAAATTAAAGTTTATCACTCGAGTTTACAGGAGCGGTTATTTTAGTTAAAGCATTTTTAAATATGAACCTTTATTAAATAAGTAATATGTGGCAATACGAAATTTACAAATATTAAATGTATTTTAATTTTTAAGGTTTTTCATGTTACTTTTCATGTCTGTTGTATTTTAAAATCCATAAACTGTTTTTTTTTTTCATATCTTATCATACTACTTTCTTCACGATAATATTTTTTTAAAATAAAGGAACTCTGACGATTTTTGTTTTATTGTTTCATTGTCATCAGCCATACTTTATACAAACTAGTATGTGTCAATCAGTAACAAAAAATAATCAAACTAAGTTCACATTTGTTTACAACATGCCAGGTGAAGTTTGAATATGGATGAGTGGATTGATTACCTCTGCCTGGAATTGTCAAGAGCGAAACAGTAAGCAGCGGCGGCCGGCGGCGGCGTAAATCAAAGACGGGGCGAGCGCGCGTGCGCACGTCATACCTACACAAACTGGAATGAGGTCCTGACCTCGTCCTATCACTCAGCTTTTATCACTTTTGTAGTCGATTATCATAAATTTTAAAATTTTATTTCGACCTATTGTGGTGATTATGCACAAAC
Organism: Parnassius apollo; assembly: GCA_907164705.1. Taxonomy (NCBI): domain Eukaryota; kingdom Metazoa; phylum Arthropoda; class Insecta; order Lepidoptera; family Papilionidae; genus Parnassius; species Parnassius apollo. The sequence goes on along the minus strand of CAJQZP010001449.1, from coordinate 2,337,510 downwards.
ACTAATTCATCACTATGTCTACTTGACGACCACGAAGGTGTTGTTCAATATGTCCGCCTCGTACCTCTTGCTGTACATTTGCGGTACTGGCTTATAATGTCCATTTGGCATGACCAGTTGGCTCGTCCACCGCGGCCAATCCATCTTTCACCGAAATCAGTATGCAAAAAATTACTTACACAATGGGAGAAATGCAGTGGTGCGCCATCGTGCTGAAACCACATGCGACGAATGGGGTCTAGATTTATTTCGTCAAGTTCACCGCTTAGTTTTTCTCGCAAAAAGCGTCCGTACTTTTCACCGTTCACTGTGTGATCAAGAAAATACGGACCAATAATTTTGTCACCTACAATTCCCGCCCACACATTGATTTTCTATCGGTATTGAAAGGGGCTTGGTTTATAAGAATACGGATTTGTTTAATGATTTCATAAATGTATTTACGCGAACACTACACATTGAAATAATACTAGTTTTTACGGATTTTATCGCGCATATTTTATCGCGTATATCTAACTGTATGGATCTTTTTTCTATACACGGTATGGCTCAAGGTGTTAATAGATATTTAAACAGAGATTCTCACCACCATCCTTCACAGTTAGCTACCGGGGGTAAATCTTTGTTTCAGAGAGCACGAGGGATCTGTGACAGTAAACACCTGGCTGCCGAGCTTCAACACGTCAAGCAAGTTTTGCATGACAACAAGCTTCGGGTCCCGGACCTACGTCACAGTGAACGAGTGAAGCCGGCCACAGTCGAACGTGTACCTGCTATACTACCATATGTTAGAGGAGTCACTGACAAGATTGGCTACCTTTTGAGGAGCGCTTCCATCAAAACATACTTCAAGCCGCCGAAGAAGATTGGTCAGTTTTTACCATCAGTCAAGTGTAACGTCCCTCTGCAAGATACAGGAGTGTACAAGCTTGTTTGTGAATGTGGTCTCTCCTACATAGGATAAACTAAAAGATCAATTAAAACCCGCGTTAAAGAACATATAGCTGATGTGAAGAATCGACGCTCCGGGAAGTCTACAGTCTGTGAACACGTACAGGATCGCCCCCGTCACTACATCAGATTTGATAGACCACAAATCCCTGCTAAAGAACACCGATTGCTTCCAAGGATGATTCGCGAGGCTATTGAAATCAAAAAACATCCTAATTTCAATAGAGAAGATGGCTGGGTGCTACCATCTACTTGGGATCCTATAATAAATAAAATTAAATCCCAACCCAAGCATACAACTGCAAGACTTCAAGATACCATAAGTTCATACTGTGTAGATCGGAACAAAAGTTAAACTTTTATCTACGGTAACCGCTGTTAACTATGACATTTGGACGTTGAACAACTCAGTCCCTCCCGTGACCATGGCTGCTCTAAAGCGCTCAAAACATCGGGTATTTATAGTTAAATATACGCGATAAAATCCGTAAAAACTAGTATTACTCGTATTTCAATCCGGATTTGTTGTTGACTATACGTGTTCATTATGAGCGTTAAATACACGTGTTCTAACAAAAGAGCATTCAAAAATTCTGAAGAAGTTCAAAAACTGAGGATTTCCTTCAACCTTATCGTGTAACCATCTAAAGTAAACCATTGTCGGCTCGTAGTCGTTCGGAAGAGGACACTGAACCCTACGATAATGATACGGGTGCTTGCCGTCATCTTTGGGGCTCTCCAAGAGCTCATTTGGTTCACACCTAGTTCACGTGCCACCGAGTGCGTGCCCCGCGTTCCCCAAGCATGTCGAAATTCTGCTTCTCGATGTCATCGTCGTACATTCTCGGTCTTCCTGAATCTGTATGTTGTTGATCACGGCTAGGCACACTGCCAGTATTGTACATACGAATCTGAAGTCGTTGGACGTCATCGCCTATGGTAATTTTATAATTCGTAGAGTAGCAAAGCGGTCCTCGTAGCTCGTCCTCGTCTTTGTGCCTTTTCATAATTGCAGTCACATTTCCCGGGACACATGAACATTAAAATATACCTCTTTTGTTATTTTGTTATACTTTTGTCCGATATATATATATATATCGCAATCTCGGAAACGGCTCCAACGATTTTCATAAAATTTTGTGTGCAGGGAGTTTCGGGGGCAATAAATCGATCTAGCTAGGATTTATTTTTAGAAAATGTCTTTTTATCCGTGTTTTTAGGCAATGAAAAACTGCTACAATATCGTTAGAATAAGAAGGTAAATTTTGACAGTGTGTTAATGATTACAAATAGATTAATTGGTATATTGGGCGGTCATAAAATCGTAATACCATGGTTCGAGCCCAGACCGACCGACTTTTTTTAATTTTTTTTTCAAGTTCCTTTCTTTTTTGAGAAAATCTTTTTTTTTTCGAGCCCTTTTTTTAGTATTTTTTTAAAAACACGAAAATTTAAATTAAACTATATGCACTCATGATTTTTTATTCAGATAACCAGTTCAGTTTTTTCTATTATGTCGCTAAGATCAAAAAATGTTATTCGTATTTCATCAGTATGTAATTTGTATCTAAATATAATTTCCAAAACACAATAGAATTAAAAAAAACCGATCGAAAAATCCCGAGCAAAGCTCGGTCAACCGGGTACTTTTTAATAATCCCAGCAATAATTTAATTTGTTAATAACACGGAGTCTGGCTGAAATAAATAAATAAATCATTACTATTATTAAAAAACCACATCAAAAATCACAACAAATTTCTTCGATTCAGAAAATATATAAATTATGTTGTAGATTACATTCTCTTTGTCCCGTCCACGCAAATCAAACAAAAGCATCAGTAGAGCGCTAGTGGTGATATATTGATAGCTGTTATCAGCCGATTAAATTACTTCCGGATGGATCTGTTTTTTATATTTCGAAATTAAGTACCCGCCGTCTTGTGTACGATGTCTTACTCAAAAGAGGTATATTTTAATGTTCATGTGTCCCGGGAAATGTGACTGCAATTATGAAAAGGCACAAAGACGAGGACGAGCTACGAGGACCGCTTTGCTACTCTACGAATTATAAAATTACCATAGGCGATGACGTCCAACGACTTCACATTCGTATGTACAATACTGGCAGTGTGCCTAGCCGTGATCAACAACATACAGATTCAGGAAGACCGAGAATGTACGACGATGACATCGAGAAGCAGAATTTCGACATGCTTGGGGAACGCGGGGCACGCACTCGGTGGCACGGGAACTAGGTGTGAACCAAATGAGCTCTTGGAGAGCCCCAAAGATGACGGCAAGCACCCGTATCATTATCGTAGGGTTCAGTGTCCTCTTCCGAACGACTACGAGCCGACAATGGTTTACTTTAGATGGTTACACGATAAGGTTGAAGGAAATCCTGATTTTTTGAACTTCTTTAGAATTTATGAATGCTCTTTTGTTAGAACACGTGTATTTAACGCTCATAATGAACACGTATAATCAACAACAAATCCGGATTGAAATACGAGTAATACTAGTTTTTACGGATTTTATCGCGTATATTTAACTATAAATACCCGATGTTTTGAGCGCTTTAGAGCAGCCATGGTCACGGGAGGGACTGAGATGTTCAACGTCCAAATGTCATAGTTAACAGCGGTTACCATAGATAAAAGTTTAACTTTTGTTCCGATCTACACAGTATGAACTTATGGTATCTTGAAGTCTTGCAGTTGTATGCTTGGGTTGGGATTTAATTTTATTTATTATAGGATCCCAAGTGGATGGTAGCACCCAGCCATCTTCTCTATTGAAATTAGGATGTTTTTTGATTTCAATAGCCTCGCGAATCATCCTTGGAAGCAATCGGTGTTCTTTAGCAGGGATTTGTGGTCTATCAAATCTGATGTAGTGACGGGGGCGATCCTGTACGTGTTCACAGACTGTAGACTTCCCGGAGCGTCGATTCTTCACATCAGCTATATGTTCTTTAACGCGGGTTTTAATTGATCTTTTAGTTTATCCTATGTAGGAGAGACCACATTCACAATCAAGCTTGTACACTCCTGTATCTTGCAGAGGGACGTTACACTTGACTGATGGTAAAAACTGACCAATCTTCTTCGGCGGCTTGAAGTATGTTTTGATGGAAGCGCTCCTCAAAATGTAGCCAATCTTATCAGTGACTCCTCTAACATATGGCAGTATAGCAGGTACACGTTCGACTGTGGCCGGCTTCACTCGTTCACTGTGACGTAGGCCCGGGACCCGAAGCTTGTTGTCATGCAAAACTTGCTTGACGTGTTAAAGCTCGGCAGCCAGGTGTTTACTGTCACAGATCCCTCGTGCTCTCTGAAACAAAGATTTACCCACGGTAGCTAACTGTGAAGGATGGTGGTGAGAATCTCTGTTTAAATATCTATTAACACCTTGAGCCATAACGTGTATAGAAAAAAGACCCATACAGTTAGATATACGCGATAAAATCATAATTTCAATGTGTAGTGTTAGTAAAAAAAGTCGGTCGGTCTGGGCTCGAACCGAACTCGTATTACGATTTTATGACCGCCCAATATACCAATTAATCTATTTGTAATCATTAATGTCAGAATGTCAAAATTTACCTTCTTATTCTAACGATATTGTAGCAGTTTTTCATTGCCTAAAAACACGGATAAAAAGACATTTTCTAAAAATAAATCCTAGCTAGATCGATTTATTGCCCCCGAAACTCCCTGCACACAAAATTTTATGAAAATCGTTGGAGCCGTTTCCGAGATTCCGATATATATATATATATATATATATATATATATATATATATATATATATATATATATATATATACAAGAATTGCTCGTTTAAAGGTATAGGATACATTAAATCACTACAATAACAAGAAACATAGAGTTAGAGTTTGAAGTGCGATCGAAATGTCGCATAATAAATAGTAGTAGTTTTGTTTTGTTTATTACATTCTTGTAATAAACAATAGTACGAATTAATTTAAAAAATAATTCCTGTTACATATTCTTTATCCAATAAAATTTCATATGAAAAATACGAAGTAAATTTCGCCTGCAAATAATTGCAAATTCGGAATTAATACGATATTTTATGCTTGAAACAACCTTTTTTAAATATTTTTCCCAGATCTACTTAGTAATAAAGTGGAAATTGATAACATAAGTATTCAAATACAATATGCATTGTGCGACGATAAGAAAATGATAACATATAAGGAAATACAATTTTTTAATAGTAGAGGGGGCAAACGAGCATACGGTTCCCCTGATGTTAAATAACTACCGCCGCCCATGAACATCTAATATTATTAATGAACTCCAAATAGTTCAAAACCTTTTCTGTCGTCGAGCTGCGAACGCACCTTGGTACGTCCGTAATGCCGACCTTGATCGGGACCTAGAGCTCCCAACAATTCAACAATTTCTTAAAAAACTCTCTGAGAACTTCTTCAAAGCCTCAGAGTCGCACCCAAACCAATTAATTCGTGAGGCAGCTTCTTATGCAGCCCCACCCCCCTCTCGCTATCGAGTCCGCAGGCCGAGAAACTCTCTCTCGGACCCGCCTAATAAACTGACGAACGACCTGAACTGCCTCCTGGCGGCTCAGGCCAACAATAATTAAATTAAATTATTGCATTAACTAATGTTAATTTGCCTTCGTAGGCACTCCCTCAGCGGCTTGTAGCCGCCTGCGCCCTCTTTTCCCAAAAGAGGGTCGCTCACGATAAGGCACAATACAGCTTAATCAGCCGGCTGCCTGTCCCCAAAGGCGGTTTTTAGAGGGATACTCGGTACTTTGGGTCCCCGGTAGGACAGTGAGTCCCTCATAACCACGATAGACCGGCTATCGTGGTATGCGTAATGCATTTTCCGCCTCCCTACGTATAGGGTAGTCCTTTAATTGCTTCGGGCGCAAAAAAAAACCACCAGGGATATTGCAGGTGCGTTGCCGGCCCTATAACTCATGTACATTTAAATAGATTGGTCTTATCGCCTTTAATTAAAAATGTTCTTCTGATTTCTGACAATATCATAAATGTACATATTTTTTTGGCTTTAATATTTGAAAATGTAAATTACTAATTTATCAATACAAACATAAACCTATCCCCACGCTATCAAGAATGCAATAAGTATAGAAAAATAACATACTGATAAAAATTATAATATAGTATAGACATTACAATAATAATTAACTTTTTTCAGGTGGATCACGTAGAATAAATAAATGGCTGTAAGTTTCCGAGGCAGAAAAAAAATGATAACAGAAATGTGAAAATACAGTTTAACGATGTTGAAAACAATAGTCTCATCTCATGCCTCTTATTGTTGAAAATATCCTTGTGATTCATAACACAATTATAAGTAGATATGTTGTCATCAAGTTGTTTTGGTGTTTGGGATTTATATACACCCTACACTGTTCTTGTCTCTCTGTGCTGCCTCCAAGAAATCTTTTAATATGATTATAATCAAAAATAACGAATATAATTACGTTATACATTTTATTTTATCTTAACATAGATAAACATGTTACTAGTCATTTTCGCTTTTATAGTGTTTTTGGGTAGGCATGATTATTAATCTGTTGACACATTTTGATAAAGATGAATAATAATCAAGATTAATAATAATAAACTAATGAAACATAGTGACCTTAAACATAGTGTTTCTTCATCCTTACAAAATCGCTTTAAAATGTCTTGCCTAATATTTATCACTGTTTACATTATTAGACTTAAATCAATCAATACATACAGGTACAAAAAAGTTCCCATACCACACTTTTCTTTGTAATTAATGTCTTAATTGTAATAAATACAGCGATATTATACATTTTTTATGCAAACAACCGGTTCAAAACATTAATTTGCTATTTATTTATTAGTATTTAAAATCATAAAATAATTATGATTTGAATGTTATTTACAGTGTATGCTGGTGTATACTTACTAATCAGTCAAAACATATTAAAACAGTCTTGACATGGCGCCTGTTTGTCTGTCTATTTTACTTTTAGGAGACTGCTATGCGTTTTTTTTTGTTTACACAACAAGTTTAAAACATCTTTCTTACTACAAAGTGTGTATGGGTCATATTATAAATGGACATATTATCCCTTTATCATCTTGGTTTTAATCATATTTCTTTAATTAATGTAATGGTCTTTAGGATGTATATTCACTAGTTAATCATTACTTGTAAAAAATAGTCCCCACACCACGTTTGTTTGTCTGTACATTATGTTTTTCGGGAACTTCTAAAGGATTTTCCATCGATCTTGAAATACCTATAAATGCTGAATATACTTAGTTATATAAAGCATTAATTATTTAACAGTGCACTTTTTTAACTTATAACAACTTGTTTTTTTTTTGATGCGGTAAAAACTAATATTACAATTGTAACATATAGGTTATAAGGAATAAATGACATGCATTTCATTAAGTGTTGCTAAAATTTGTGGTGGGTCCATTCTCCAAACAAAAAGTATTTGTCTCCTTTAGGATGAGAAACAAGTACACAGTCTGTACCATAAGCCCATGTAGCCACCTACGTTTATCACTATATATATAACATCAATCGACAATTAAGACTCAGTATTATTTTGTCACCTCTGAGGTCTTAGACAGAATCCTTTGCAAATACTTCATTACTAATGAGAAGATTATTGATTTTTTGACGTTAAATTCACTATAGATAGACGATTTAACTATCCTTTAAAAGAGTAATTGAATAATTTGGGAAGTGAAAGACATTTAAAAAGGTCAACCATAATTCGTTGGCGTAAGATGATTAACCTCGATAATCTTATGAATATCAATGAGACTGAGCTAGCGCTTCGTTAGCTTTTTCATGTTGATTTGAATAATTTATTTAAACAGATAATTATAATTATATTCACTGAGTTAATGCTAGTTTATTTATTTATTTATTTATAACAGGAAAACTTACAGTTTTTAATTAATATTATCTTAATATTGTTACGAGCTTGAGGTTCGTGACAATAAAAATTGCCGATATAATTACCTAAATTAACACTTTAATTCACTTTACACTAATTAAACTTAAAACACTAATAATTAATCACACTGATGCACATTATTCCGCTCCGAAGCTTCGCTTGTCTCGCCACATTCAATACTTCCCCGATCGCATCTTGCAGTGCCTATAAACACAAATTAGCACCGAAACATCGACAATATTCAAGTAAACAGGCGCAAGGGGCCTAGAGTTCGAATGTCGACTTCTAGAAGCTTAGTTCTTCGTTCCGAGACTAGATGGCGCTGTCGGTTGAAATATTAGTGATGTCATTTTCTGGAAAGCTCCCCTCGCTCTCGTCCCTGACACTAGATGGCGCTAGTGCCGGATACATGACGTCGACTTATTCGCGCAATACTGCCCCCTCCTAAGACATGCTCGTCCCGAGCATTATCGGCCCCATAATAACGCGCCAAGCGATCCACATGGACGATCTTAGGAGTCGCTCTTGCGCCTTTCTGTAACGGCTCCGCAATGTCAAGGGCTGTGCTATCACATGGTGCACAAACATTGTACAATTTCGATGCTCCTCTACTACGTGTCCGAGGTCCCCTCACAGCCGCACAACTTGTAACATGTACGACACCAATCCTCGACATCGTCACGATAATGGACCCAGTAAAACTGTTCTCGAACCTTCAGTAGAGTTCGTTTAACTCCCAGATGGACTCTTGAACGACCAATATGGCACAGCTGTAGAACATTCGGCACTTTAGCTTTAGGGACAACCATTTGCAAACGACAGCTGTCTCCTCGACCATTGTCCCATTTACGGCACAGGACTCCATCCTGAATCAGCAAGCTGTCCCATTGGGCCCAATAGCTTTTCGTGGTTGAACTCATCGCTGAGACGTCGCTCCATTTAGGCTTGGTAGCACGGGCCTTCATCCATTCCAGAATCGGCTTGATGTCCGGATCTTCTTGCTGTGCATGTCGTAGGCTATCCTTCCACTCGTTGCTGAGGTGATCTGTCCTGAGCATCCTCACGGATACCACTTTCTTACTATCCTGCCTAGTACAATGATTGCAATCTTCAGGGCAAGGTCTCCTTAACAATGCTTCTGCGTTGCCATGCGATCTCCCGCTGCGGTGTTCAATCACAAAGTCGTATTCCTGCTGCTGGGTGGTGCTGTTAGCCGCACTTCCATTCTGAGATCGTTCACCTTCCCTTTCTAGGGTTCGCTTAGGGCAGCTGGATCGAAAATGGCCCCTTTCCCCACAGCCATAGCACCTAGGGCTGTATCCTTTATTGTGGTCGCGAACCGTAACTGCTGCAACCTCCCTAGCGTGAGGGGAACGATGATCCTGCCACCGCCAGGCGGTGCCGTTAGCCACTACCCTCTCGATTCCCTTTCTACGGTTCGCTAGGGCACTGGATCGAAGATGGCCTTTCCCCCACACCCATAGCACCTAGGGCCGAATCCTTTGTTGCGGTCGTGAACTGTAGCTGCTGCAACCTCCCTGACGCGATGGGAACGATGATCCTACCGCACGGCTTCCACCTCCAGTGCATGAGCCAAGGCGTCCTTAAGCGTCTCGTGGTGCCCGAGCCTCACAGCAGCTCTGACTTCCAGGTCGCGGATGACGTCGATGAATGACTGCACCAGGTTCCCTTCAATGAGCGCAGGTACAGACCGGTATGCTTTTCGCACCAGCTTCTCCACCTCTAGAGCCCACTGCTGCAGGTTTTCGTTGATGCGCTGCACGCAATCTTTAAGCTGCGCACGAAAGACGTGTTCCAGCTGAAGGTGGGGAAATTTGAAGTAGGGCAACGGAACCGAAGGGGCCAGCAGCTGGCCGACTTTATGGAGAAAGAGGGACTCTTTATGATGAACTCTTTCTTCCAGAAGCGGCCCCACAGGAAGTTGACCTGGTCGAGCCCCGACGGTTCGACAAAAAGTGAGATTGACTTCATTACAACGACCAGATGCCAACTGTTCAGTGATCTCTCAGTGATCGCAAGGGTGAAAACTGGCAGCGATCACCGAATGGTTAGAGGCACACTGAACCTAAACGTTAAGTTGGAGAGGTCTCGTCTAATGAAGTCAACGCTCTGTCCCCCTCGTGCTCTAATCCATAATCCCGAAACCTTTCAGCTCGAGTTACAAAACCGCTTTCTGTGCCTAGAGAATTGCAATGCAGTGGACGATATGAATGACAAGCTCGTGGAAACTGTCCATGCGGTCGGAGCTAAGTTCTGCAAGACCCGCCGCAGAAGAACACAAAAACTCTCCGATCACACTCTTAATCTCATGGCTGTTAGCCGGGAGATGAGGCTGCAATCGTCAACAGATTTGACAGCATACAGGCAACTGAACAGACAGATCTCCAAATTCATGCGGCGAGACTTACGCAACTTTAATACTGTTAATTACTGCTAATTACTGTTAATTTTAATACGCGCCGACGATTCGAACGGCTCTATGCTGTATGCGATCAAATGGAAGTAGCTCGCTGTGGGGAGCCTCAGTCCCAGAGATGGGAACAGTATTCCATGTGCGGCCGAACCTGCGCCTTATAAAGTTTCAGGCGGTGTACCGGCATGAAATACTATCCCACTATGCTGAACACGCCAAGCTATTTAGCGATCAATTTAGTCTGCTCTTTGAAGTGATCATAAAACTGAACGTCACTCGATACATCGACGCCGAGGATTCCGATACTGGTTAAGGTAACAAGGAGAGTGCCTTGAAACGGAGGAGATACGACAAAAGAGTCTTTTAGAGCGGTAAGCGCGCAAACTCATGTTTTCTGGGGATGGAACTGAACTAGATTTAGATGTTACCAGTCCCAGACTTTGTTCAACAAAGTCTCAACTTCAGACACAAATTTGTCCCAGTACTCGGCGACGTTTTACCGAGAAACATTAGCATGGCTGGTGAATAAAGTATCACCAATGCTGTCGTCCGCATAGCAACGAATGTTACCGGTTTGTAACATATCATTGATATGCAGAAGAAACTGGTTTGGTGACAGCACGCAGCCTTGTGGGGACCGGCATATAATCGGAGCATACATTCTCTACTACGACTTTGATGTTCTGATATGCAAGAAAACTGGTGATCTAATAGCACAATTTTTCGGAAAGCCTATAGTAAGTAGTAAAATAAACTTACGTTAGTCGTACAATCTTTAATTAATTAACGTCCCGAGCAATAGTTTCTTTCTTGGTAAATAATAAAGTCAGTTAGTTTCTCAGTTAGTTAAATTATATCAGTCTTCTCTCTCACAATAAAGTAAAAAAAAATAAATATTAAAATACAGTTCACTCGGCTGTCCATCCACTACACCCTCCGAAGTAGAGTAGAGATGTAGAGAGCCACTAAAATTACAGGCGGTCTGTCATACATTGCATCTTAGTCGTAAGAGTTGACGACGCATCTGTAGCTTTATTTATTTAACGTTTGTTGCATGTTCCCAAGAATTGCAGTACCTGCATAATCAGGTCATCTGCGATTTTGTTTACACTTCAAATTAAATAAAAGTAACTTTGGGAAGAAATTAAAAAAAAAACTACAGTATATTTAATAAATGTTTATTTCATAAATAGTTCATTTATTTAATTCATAATAAGATTAATAATTAAAAATTAACTTTGAATATTTTTGTTGATAAATGAAGCACATTCTTCATCTTCAAGAATAGTTATATGATTTCCTTTGAAGCTATACACTTCAACACTACTGTCAGTACACTTACTTAAACCATAATTATCTTTACACAGATTAGCAAGTGGACCATCTTTAGCACGTAACAGGACTATAGGTGATTTTATTGTAGCGAAACTGGCAATATTTAAGTTTTTAACTATAAGCACTCGCTGATAGTAAGAAATAGCGAAAGATTTCAAAAAGTTTTTAGAATAGTTGATTGTCTGTTTTGATGTATCGATTACGTAATTGACTTTCTCTTCTAAAGAAGGAATATTACGCAGCTTCTCTTGTAACAAACTGGTCTCATTAGAATCGAAATCACTGACAGCGCCTAGTATGAATGATATTATAATATTGTGCAATTCTGTTTCGTTGGAGTAAGGCATTTCTTCGTCTAGCATAGCTTTAGCGAATTCAGGTGAACCATCTAAACAATACACGTTGCCTTTGTAACCTGTAAGATAATTTGAATTTGTTAAAAGTATTTTTTTCCGATTTTGATACCTATTTATTTATCAAATATGTTAAAACCCAAGTACAAAATTAATTTTGTCACGAAATCCCCTATTTGTTTATAATTTAGAGATCACAAGCACAAGATTACAAATTTTATTTAAAAATTTCTCTTTTTTTCATCCACTTGTCCTACCGCCGACGAGGAAGCTATAGACTACTTTAATGCTCAAGTGACGAACAATAGATGTAGATTCCGTGTCAGTAAAAAAGATACAGATATTAATAGGTGACTGTTCACACTGCTGGTGAGAACTCTCTCTTCACTGATCTGTTGCAGCGACAGGAGCTATTAAATTGAATGAAACTATTATTTACGGATTTTATTGCGTTTAATTCAACTTTAATTTACGCGATAAAATCCGTAAATAATAGTTTTATTTAATGTGTAGTGTTCGCGTAAATTTAATAAATCATTAAGAGCTATTAAAGATAAAGCTCGGTTATGGATGCACGTTTACGGTAAGAACTCACACCAAGAAACCAACCAGCTGTCATTCTACTCTAGAGTGTACTTGCTTAAAGCGCAGCGACAAAAATATCCGAACTACACACTCGCTACTTGCTGCTAGCCAACTTTTATTTAGTTTCTAGCTCTACTTGCTAGGTAGCTGCTAGCGCTTCTTGTTCATGGTCGGCGGTAGGACGTGTGTCTTGGGGGTGTAAATTGTTTCCCAAATTTATATGGGACTTCCCCTTGAAGATTCGCCTAGTTAATACAGAAGGATCATCAATTTCGAATACGTTATAAATTATACATTTCTAGTTTAAAAAACGTCATTTCCACATATTCTAATAATAATTTCTAAATGCGGTGCCAAAACATCAAACAATTAAAAGATTTCAGAAGCTACAATATTATGTCAAAATAATTTTATAATTTTTAGTATTTTGTAGTCTGTTTTATTTTAAGTTTAATTATTGTTAAAGATTTTCTGTCACTTACCTTCCTTTTCCAATTTTGCTACTAATTGTAACAGAGGTATTGTGCCAAAACTATAGCCAAGCAATTTAAAAGGCACATCCCGTGATAAGTGGGTCTTTATTGTCTGAAATTAAAATATTCAGCATTATAATTAGTAGAGTATAATTTATCTGGAGAAAAAAGAATATCGTCTCCGGTGGTTCGGTCATATAGAACGGATGGGTGAGGATCAAATAATAAAGAGAGCATATTTGGGTCGAATGTGAAAGAAGACTACTTATATGGGATGTATTTATGTACTGTGTGTTTGTATACTATGTAGTTTGTGGAGATGCATCATCATTACAGCCCCTCACAAGTCTACTGCTGAACATAGGCCACCCCCAAGGAATCCCATGCACGGTCCTGAGCCACCTGCATCCATCGACTTCCTGCATATCTCACCAGGTCGTTATTCGATCTAGTCTTTACACTTCGTCTGCGGGTACGAGACTGCCACTTGAGAACCTTTCTTCCTCATTAGTTATTTGTTCTTCGAGGTATATGGCCGGTCGATTGCCAATTCAGTTTACTTATCCGGGCTAATTCGGTTACTTATGGAAATTATAATATTATTATTACCTTATAAAATCTATTGACCATATCACTCAGACTGTCATTTGTATAACCGAGGCCTGGTTGAAGTACACAGACTCTTGTGTTCAGTTTCTTACACAACCGTTCTAATGTGTACGCGCATCCTTCAATGCCAGGTATCATAAACATGATATCTTCTGGGCCCTTCTGTTGACTCTGTAGATAATAAACAAAATTGCATTAAATAAATAATTGCCGTTACCATTACAGCCTATTAAAGTCCACTGCTGAACATCGGCATCCCCCAGAGATTGCCTCACAAGAGGTATATTTTCCATAGTTGCCATGCTTGGCAAGCGGGATTGCAACCGCAGTTTTTTTTTTTAGAGTGAGTTTCGTTGGGTCGTCGCAACGCACCGTGTGTACACTATGGTTCACAGTGGTTATTACTGTGTAAAACGACGCAGTGACGGCGCTATGTCAACGCAACGATGACGCCACACGCCGTGTGGACTTACCCTTAGTCGTTATTAAGAAGACGCTGCTTCACATCTCCTGATTTGTTTATCTCTATCACCGCTTACGACACTCACGAGATGATTGGAGCTAGTGGATATTCTTACACTATCGCTACACGGTAAGTTAATGATTAATTAAGTATAACTCAATCTCAGTCTAACGAAGATAGACAGACATAGCGCTGCGTACCATTTTTATGCTGGCATCATTAACTCCTTGAAACGCACTCACACCCACATCTCTCTTCTTTCTTTCTTTATCAGTCACTGCAGGAAGCACACGTATGTACTTTAAGCCATGTTGTTGATTGAAAGTTGTCTGAGATACATAATATGTATGCATGAGTGCGTTTTCTTACTGTAAGTTGAGCATGGTTTAGGCTTAGTGTAGGCATCACTTTAAGTGTACGTAGAATTCTGTCTGTCTTTCTTTGCTAGTCTCAGACATCAATGATGTTTTAAAGAATCCATTTTAATTCAGAAGAATCAATCAACAGTTCGGCAATAAAACTGTTATTCATTTCGAATATTTTTTTGATTCAGTTTTTATCATTGTAACAAATACTTAGATTCGCGGTGTTCAAATCCATGGCCTTCACCGTCGTAACTGAATGCTAAGCTATTGCGCCACGTATCTCTGCACAGGGAGGACGACTCACTGGCCCACACCGCAAAGGAGAAAGCCGATCTTCTAGGCTCTTTCTTTGCGTCCAACTCGACTCTCTATGACGGGGGGAGTACGCCGCCGACCATCCCGCGGTGTGAGTGCTCTATGCCGGAAGTGCAGTTCACTCAGCGCTCGGTTCGCAAAGCACTCCTCTCCCTGGACATCCACAAGTCGAGTGGGCCTGACGGAATCCCCCCCAATTGTGCTGAGGACGTGTGCTCCAGAGTTGGCACCGGTTTTAACGCGTTTTTTCCGGTACTCCTACTCCCTAGGCGTAGTCCCAAAATCATGGAAGACGGCTTTCGTCCACCCGATCCCTAAAAAAGGCGACCGCTCAGACCCGTCCAACTACCGGCCTATCGCCATCACCTCCTTGTTCTCCAAAACAATGGAGTCCATTGTAAACTGCCAGCTCATGAGGTACCTTGAGGATCACCAGCTGATTAGTGACCGCCAATACGGTTTTCGCCGTGGTAGGTCAGCTGGTGATCTTCTGGTCTACCTAACTCACAGATGGGCGGAGGCAGTAGAGTCCAAGGGGGAGGCATTGGCCGTTAGTTTGGACATTGCGAAGGCCTTCGATCGGGTTTGGCACAAAGCGCTTCTTTCGAAGCTCCCTTCCTATGGGCTTCCCGAGAAATTGTGCGATTGGATCACCAGTTTTCTTGCAGATCGGAGCATCAAGGTCGTTGTAGACGGTGCAAGCTCCGATTGCAAGCCTATTTATGCTGGTGTTCCACAGGGCTGCGTGCTATCGCCAACGCTGTTTCTTCTGCATATCAATGATATGTTGCAGACCCGTAACATTCATTGCTATGCAGATGACAGCACTGGTGATGCTCTTTACACCGGCCGAGCCAATATTTCTCGGGAAAACGTCTCCGAGTGCCGGGACAAACTTGTGTCTGAAGTCGAGTCTCTGCTGGACAGAGTCTCGGATTGGGGGCGACTAAATCTAGTCCAGTTTAACCCCCACAAGACACAAGTTTGCGCGTTAACCGCTAAAAAGTACCCCTTTGTCGTATCCCCTCAGTTTCAAGGCACTCCCCTTGTTGCCTCAGCCAGTATCGGAATCCTCGGCGTCGACATATCGAGTGACGTGCAGTTTCGTGGTCACTTGGAAGGGAAGGCCAAATTGGCCTCTAAAAAGCTTGGCGTGCTCAGCAGAGCGGGACAGTATTTCATGCCGGCACACCGCCTGCAACTTTACAAGGCGCAGGTTCGGCCGCACATGGAATACTGTTCCCATCTCTGGGCTGGGGCTCCCCAGTACCAGCTCCTTCCACTTGACCACATCCAGCGCAGAGCGGCTCGAATCGTCGACGACCGAGTGCTTTCCGATCGGCTCGATTCTCTGGCACTGCGAAGAGATGTTGCATCCCTTTGCATTTTCTTTCGCATATACCATGGAGAGTGCTCTGAGGAATTGTTCGGATTAATCCCAGCCGCCAAATTTCGTGAACGCACTACGCGGCAAACGTCCCGATACCATTCACACCATCTGGATGCTTGGCGGTCCACCACTGTACGTTTCAAAAGGAGTTTTCTTCCGCGTACAACCTCTCTGTGGAATAATTTACCACCAGCGATTTTTCCGGACCGATACGACCTGGGGACCTTCAAGAAAAGAGCTTACTCCTTTCTAAAGGGCCGGCAACGCGTCTGCCATTCCCCTGGTGTTGCAGTTGATCATGGGCGGCGGTAGTCACTTAACATCAGGTGAGCCACATGCTCGTTTGCCCCCTCTTCTATAAAAAAAAAAAGTAGCCGTCAAACTGATTAGTTTCATCACATATCACACGTATCTTGGAAATTATGTCATAAATTCTTATAACTCAGAACTGATAAAGTGTTATTACCTAGTTAGCTAAATTATATCGAATTTTTTGTCATTTGCGTAGAAACATTATAAACATCACTTACGACATCTCCACCACTAACTCTTGTTTGCATGTGCACACAAGCTTGTGAAACTATAACTTCATCGCCAAAGCTATTCCATACAAAAACACGGTTTGTGTCAGGTCTAGCTGAAATTACTGACGATTCGACTGCATTCGGAGTCGCGTTCTGTTCTTTAGCTATTTCTTCTAGTCTATAGAAAACAAAATAGTTTTAATCCACTGCTAGTTTTCCTTTTAAGTTGAGTTAGTTTTTTTATAGAATAAGGGTGACAAACGAGCACACAGTACACCTAATGATAAGCGGATGCTGTGGTCCATAGACATCTACATTTAACCTCAAATAAGAATCGAAATGCAGATGCGATTCGATTCTTATTCGTCCTCTGAGGACTAAAATGGAATGCCTTATTTCCAGTAAAAATGGGTCTCCGGTTCTCTACAATCACCATACGAAACACAGCAGAATATCCGTTATTTTACGCTGGTATTCTGTGAGAGCGTGTTCCTTCCCCGGTCGAGCCGACTCGTTCGTGCTACAACCATAATATAGCTGCAGCGTGGCTCTACCACGTATAAAAACGTTATGTTTGCGTTATGGCTAATCATATTGTATGTTATTAACTTAAGATTAGCCGGCTCAACTTAGTTTTAGTTTTAGACATAGGTAGGTTTTTTTATAAAACTAAAATGACGAACGAACGGCTACTGCAATCGAGGACACCATCAGCAAATTTCAAACCTGGCTTTGATGAACACGATAAAATACCTCTTGAAATTATATTGCCTCTCTATATCCTTGAGACTGGAACACAGCAGAGCTGGCACTGCTGGTGGGTGGCACAAATAGGTTAATTGAGTGCACAAACTTTGTCACCACTAATCTCGACACCACTACTCCCAACATACTTCACTAGGCAAGACACACGATCGTCGATAATTCTAAGTGCGCAAACGTAACACTCATCTGGGAATCTATGTACTCCGCCCAGAAACTAAGCAACTCCTTCTATTCCTTGAAGACATAGGGCTTAGCCGTGAATTATACCCGTAGCAGCAATCACAATAGATCTTAATAATAATAATAAATCTTAATAATAATAATAAGTAAATAGTAAATAGTATTACAAGTACTTACCGGAAGCCGTGCTCGAACATGACCGCGCTAGGTTCTACTGGGACCGGGCCATCATCACAGACAGGACTATTCTTGCGAATAAGCCTGATATTGTGCTGATGGACCGGGCACAGTCAAGGATATTTTTGGTCGACATTACCATTCCGTATGACGAGAACCTCGTGAAAGCCGAAACAGATAAACGAACAAAATATCTCGACCTGGCTCACGAGGTGACCGATATGTGGGGTGGTCTGCCGGCCGAAATTATTCCTGTAGTCGTCTCTGCGAATGGGCTAATCCCAGTCAGCCTCTCGGGTCATCTGAGGCGACTGGGACTCCGTGACGGACCGCTCCGGGCTCAAATGCAGAAGGCGGTGCTCCTCGATACCGCCCGCATCGTCCGCCGGTTTCTTTCCCTTTCCTCCTAACCCTCGGCCGTTTGGTCTCCCCCTGCCGAGGGCTTCCATCTGGTTGGGCTTTTATTTATTTGTGTATTTTTTGTATTCATTTTATTTTATTGATATTTATGTATATTTATCTTTTCATTTTAATTTATAATTATATATTTATATAAACCAACCAGATGAGAAAACTATACAGATACCCCAACTTTTTGATTTTATAATAATAATAATAGGTCGCAGTGATACTGGTCTCTTTTCCTAGACCTGCATAGCTGCTCGCACATAATAAAAATAAAGACAAACCATCGTCGATAATTCTACGTAAAAGGGACTCTAGCTGTCCACTGGAGGTCAGCCAACGCGGCACATATTGCACCGGAAACGAATGTCGTATTATTGACGGTCTTTCATAGTGTAGTAACAGCTATAGTACACGCAACTGAAGGACGGCGGGAGGTGCTCTACAAATTCGGTACACATCATTTTATTTTGTGACGCGGATCTTAGGTAAGTAATTTTTAACATCTTTAATATTCATTATAATTTTTTTATTGGACAGTAGAGCCAGACTTCGTTTATTATAATGTACAAGTTTTTAGGTAAAAGGTTAAAAAGTCAATTACAAGTGAACATAATTTCGAGTATTCAACTACGAATAAAACAAAACCTTAGTATAGCTGGCTTACACTAAGTTAATTTTTTATACTAAAATTAACCATAACATTTACGTTGAATTATTTTACCTGGCAAAAGTCAGTGCTCTTATATCCTGTGCGGTTAAGAAGATCTCGAATTCTCTTTCCAGTGTTTGTTTTATTTCAATCGAAATCATGCTGTCCATACCCAACTCTGCCAGCGATGCTTGATATGACACGGACTTAAGGTTCTTTAATCCTATTAAAAAAATTATAATTAAAACCACCGTTTAGTAGCGGTTTAAGAACATCCGCTATCCCATATCATCCCGTTTGTGTCGTAAGAGGCGGCATAGAGGAACGAAACAGGAGATGAGCAGCAGCGTCTTCCTAATAAAACTAAAAATAAAAACCTGATGTTGTTATTCCAATTATGTCAAATATTCCCCCTAAGAGGCAATCTATAGGAGAGACCAATGTTCTGCAATAGACTTTAATATTTATCTGTTTATTTATTCTGAACAATACAAATTGTGTTGAATAATTCGTGCAAAAATACAATTGAAATGCTTTACAACCAAATTTACAATTATATAAAACAAAAATAAAAATATGGAATTAAAATTATATAAAAATTACACCAAAAACTACAATCCATCACTATAAATAAAATATAAAAATATCACAAAATAATAATAACTATATGTGTCAAAAAATACCGATTATTTATAAAATATCATCAAAAATTTTAAAATATTGAATGTTATATAGTGGCATTAGCATTTAGAAACTCGTCAACACTATAATAACATTTAATTTAGCTGCAACTTTAATGGTATTTAATAAAAAAATCAAAAAATATTTGGATAGTTAGGCAAAACGCTCGTACACTTCAACTGACGCTGACACCAAGATAGTCTCCTGAATACGTACTAACGCACATAATACGTAGATAAAACACAATATTTTTACAAATGTTTTAATTACCAATCGTATAATTTTATTATATCCTATAACATTCCATTGTTGAACATAGGCATAAAACCACTAAAGGCACAATTGCCATAGTTGTCACACACAACAAGCGTGTTGGCAATCGCAGTTTTTATTTTAAGTCGCTATTAGGAGGTCAATGCTGCCCATTTCCTGATTTGAATCTCCCGTCAACCAGGGAATAATATGGGGTTGTGGATGTTCCTTAACCGCCACTGAACTATTGTATTTTTACTTTTTCATTTGGACAGCAAAACCGTTTTTAAAATTTTACACACATAAAGCTAAACATACCCATTATTTGAGCAACGGCGTCCACTACCGTCTTATTTTCAGTGCCGCCAACCTTTTTCTCCGCAATGACAAATGATGAAACGATTGCGTCGTCTTGCTTCAGGAACTTGTCTAATGTCTGCAGACATGAGTTAATTGGTTGCAGTAAAGTACCACCTATTTCGTACAAAAGGTTGGCATCCTGCATATCTGCTACTAAACCCACCTAAAAGCAAAAAAGTAAAAATAAAAAAGGCTGATGGTACATGTTTTTTTGGAGGAAAAAAAAGCTTTTTTTTTTTTTTTTTTTTTTTAATAAAAAAAAAATTATTAAGGTTTGGTTTTATTTTATTTAAAAGGTGTTTGGTTTGATTTTTTTTTTTTTTTTTTGTGTTTTTTTTTTTTTTTGTTGGTTTTTTGCTTTGGGGTTAAAAAAAAATTGTTATAATTGTGGTTTTTTTTTAAACCAAAAATAATCGTTTTTTTCCCTTTTTTTTTTTTTTTTTTTTTTTTTTTTTTTTTTTTTTTTTTTGTTTTTTATTTTTTTTTTTTTTAAATAATGCACACGGAACTAGCGGTCAGCCACATCGCAAAAAACACAACGCAACCACATCGAAATTTTCTCGCATAACAACAACGCAACTGCAAAAAGCTGCAGCGACAATATTCACATGTGAACACATTTTGTTGCTACGATGTGATGTGGTTGTGGTACGTGTGAGTTGACCTTAAATTCTACATTAAGTTTGAGATTGTTAAAAATAGTTATATAGAACTTTCCTCTTTCTCTCCTTCTCCTTTATCAGCCAGTAAAAGTCAGTTGTCAAACGTGGTTCTCTTTCCACGTAGATTTTTATGTAGGATTTTCCTTAATGATCACGCTTGGCATGTGCATTATCGACTGCAGTACCAGATATGTCATAACTCGTAGCTTACGCTACTACTCGTCGACGCTCTGTAATTTACGTCTAGCGGATACGAGACAATAATACCACCTTTTATTAAGTATTATTAAGTACTATGAAGTAAACAAAAATACGATTTTATGACATTTCCCATAGTCGTTTCTAACAACATCCATTGGACAAAGCTATTGATAGATGGTTTTATATCGCCCCTACGCAACATATTAAAAAAGTAAATTTTATAAATTCTACTCCTAATTTGAGATGGTTCAAAGTACTCTAGTAGTTTTCTAGATTACTAGCGATCCGCCCCGGATTCCCATGGTTGATTTTTGGATTTCAACAACAACGACACCTACCGGGTCCAATTGTGAATTTTAACCATTCTCTAATCAACTTAATCACGTACATGAAATTTTATTAAAATCGGTCCATCCAGTAGGAGTTCAGTCACATACACAGGGACCAAAGAGTTATATAGAAACAGAATTAGAAACAGAAACTTTTTTATTCAATGTAGATTAGGTTATAATATTGTTATCAATACTTATTGAAAGTCACTTTTTTCATTTACCACTGGTTCGCAAAAAAAAAACCTCTGTCCTGGGAAGAACCAGCAAGAAATCCAGCGGGATTATTTTTATTCCAATAATAGCTTACTTATAAATAGCTTGGTAGTGATCACCCTTCCCAGGGGTATTATCATCCATAAATTTCTTAATATTATAATAACCCTTTATATACAAACTTAGTTTAATGACATTTTTGAACTTTGTGTATGACAAATATTGTATATTTTCTGGAACTTTGTTGTAAAAGCGTATTCTTAATTTCAAAAATGAATTACTGACTCGGTGGAATCGAGTAACTGGTACTACTAGCTTGTGTCTGTTTCTAGTATTTACAGAATGAATATCACTTATTTTTGCGGAACTACTTTTATTTTTGTGTACGTATAAATGTATGCAGAAATCAGCGTTAAATATTAAATTTCCTTAAATTTTTGTCTCAGTGACTCTTTTGGTTTTAAATTATATATTGCTCTATTGGCCCTCTTCTGTAAAATAAATATAATTTCAGTATCAGTCGCGTGTCCCTATAGATTTTGCTATGGGGACACGCGACTAATACTGAAATTTACCAACGACATAATGCTGTGGAAATAACTAAAGTAAACTATTCTAGCTGTTTCAACACTGGAAAGAGTTCTAATATTTTTTACAACATATGCTGCAGAACTAAGTTTGATAGCTACTTGTGATATATTGTGTATAACATATAATATACATGTATATATAATATAAACATTCCTCTTGAATCATACTGTCTATTAACCTCATTTAAATTCGTTGCATAGTTTCAAAGATTTAAGCGTATGGATGGCTTGAAGCGACATTGTTTTATACTATGTAGAGCTTTAATTCTATAAACAGATAATGTCATATAATTTGAATATACTGTTTTAGAAAATTCAGACCATTTTAGAGGTCAGCGTATGCTATGGCCCATAGACTTCTACATCTATCCTCGAGTAAAAAGCAAAATGCAGCTGCGTACTTCCTCTGAGAACTAAGACGGAATGCCTCATTTCCAGTAAAAGAGGTGTCCGGTTCTCTACACAGGACACAGCAACATTAATGTTATTTTATGCTGGTATTCTGTGACACCGTGGACTTTTGTCTTATCTTTTATGTTTACGGTTAGTTAAAGTTATGAAAATGGAAAGTTCTTTCATTTTATTACTTTAATTTCTTTGACGTAAGAATTTAAAATTTAGTTAATCAAATGTATTTTGTTTAAGTACCATTCTTTCATAATGAAGTTCTCTCCGAAGATAGTACGAAATAAACTCTCTGGGTATTCTCTTTATTATCATTTTACCACGCTTTTATTAACTCTCTTTCGTCTCTGTTCGGGACAAGTTTGATTTTAAATTGATTTTAAACTAACTTCCTGATGAGTTAAAGATTCGAAATATTAACTTAGCACTAAATTGAATTACAGTGTAAGAATATGAATAAAACGTAGTATAAAAAAACGTAATTCTTTAAAATTTCACCTTTTATAAATTAATATTACACGAAATAGTATAAACAGAAGGAAAAGTGATAACACACTTATAGGTAACTGAAGAATATTCTATGATGTACTTAAAAAAGGGTGATCAAAAATTTGGAGCGATCTATAGTGAATCATGATGAGCCATTGCCATATTTATTATTACGTTGAATTGTTACAAAACTTCGTTTACGTGGTACAGCCTTTTTTTTCATAAACGAGGTGTTCCATTTTCGGGTTGGATGACAAAGAATGCGCATTTTGATTCTTAATCGAGAATAGATATAAGAGTAAATGTCTTTAGGCCACATTTTGTTTACCATCAGGCAGAATGTGTACTCAATTAGCACTCTTATTCTATATTTAAAATAAACCTACATCTCCTATAGCTCCCCATTGTACAGCGAGCGCGTGTAAGCCATCTTGCCTCCTCTTCTCACAGATCTTCTCCATTACTGAGTTTGAAAAGCCGTAGTTTGTCTGACCAGCATTACCGCGGCCACATGCTAACGATGAAAATACCACGAATGTTCTGCGAAAACATTGTTCATTGATTAGTAAACTGAAGTGGCATGGACTAGTCGTGTAGTTTCAATTATCGACCACAAAGGAGCAAAAAAAATAAAATAAAGAAAAAGTAATAAATAAATAAAGAAAGGATTAGATAATAAAGAAAGAAAGAAATGAAGTGAGTGAGAAGAGAAGAGAAGAAGAAAAGAAAGCCAGAAAGTAAAGAAATAAATAAAAAGGAAAAAAATTCAGGAAGAAAAAGAAAGTCACCTTTATAACAAACCCACCACACAGACAGTTAAGCAATTGCATATAAATATTTATAAAACATCAATCTGTATAATTATAACAAAATTTAAAAAAAAAAACATCAACAACTGGAGACCCTGTTTTACTGGAATCGAGGCATTTCATCTTATCCTCAGTGGTGACAACGCTGTATCTGTATTTTGATTCTTAATCGAGGTTAAATCTAGATATCTATGGGCCACAGGATCCACTTACTATCAGGTGGACTATGTGCTCTTTTGTCACCCTATATCTATAAAAAAAAACTAGAACAGATATAACATAATAATATAACGATAGTATTTTTATTTACAAATTACGTTTAAATACATTCCCGCGTGTTTTGTGAAACGTTAGGCAAACGGAGAAGTACTAAGCTTCGGCTGTTCTCAAAAAACAAACTCTAGTTTTCAGTGGGCCCATAGATATTGTATACAGTAATATACAGCGAGCCCGAACGGCTAATACCCAAAGACCTGAATGTTCACTGCTAGACGGACAAAACGGTACTTATATATTGCGCGCTAAATTGCAGTTGATGCTCCGTACTCTCTTTCGACAATCTAACACTGAATTGAAAACAACAATAAGCAAAAACAGGCGTGATGGCTTGAATTCCAGCCACCCTGTAACGAATGTCATCATTTTATGCACTTAATGCCAGCCTAGCTACCATACGATTATGTTAATATTGAGTTTTTGTTAGGTATCTTCTATAGGTGAATTTTAGGGGGACGGTAAAAAATTCCTAACAACTTCTAAATTTAAGCATAAATATTATGAAATAACAGACAACTATAAAAAAATGTTCTACTATGAACTTACTGTAAATATTATTTTCGTTTTAAGCAGGCCTATTTTTATTTTATTACTAGACAATCAATTAAAACAAATTATCATAAAAATATTTAGCAGATTGTTTTCTTATAAATTAGTTATCCAAATTTTCAAATCATCATCATCATCATCATTTCGGCCCATCACAAGTCCACTACTGAACATCCTTCTGCATAGATTGCCGCAAAGCACGATCTTGAGCCACTTTGGGTGTCACGAGTTTTTCATTTATGTACTAAGTTATAATTAATACTACAAAGTTATAGTTAATTATTATGTTCGTTCGTTAATATATGTCTTTTGCATTATCAAAAAATAATAAAAACATAAGGGGTTCTTAATAAATATCAAATGTCTGATAGCACAGCCAGATATACACCTTTAGCTAAATTTTAAATTAAAAACATAGACAATTTGATTGTAACTTCCTTGAGTTTGAACTAAGTTATGTTCTTACTAATAATATTATGTGGGGTATCTATATGGTTTTCTCATCTGGTTGGGTTCTATAAATATATAATTATAAATTAAAATGAAAAGATACATCAATAAAATAAAATAAATACAAAAATACATAAATAAATAAAAGCCCAACCAGATGGAATCCCTCGGCAGGGGAGACCAAACGGCCGAGGGTTAGGAGGAAAGGGAAAGAAACCGGCGGACGATGCGGGCGGTATCGAGGAGCACCGCCTTCTGCATTTGAGCCCGGAGCGGTCCGTCACGGAGTCGCCTCAGATGACCCGAGAGGCTGACTGGGATTAGCCCATTCGCAGAGACGACTACAGGAATAATTTCGACTGGCATACCACCCAACATGTCAGTCACCTCGTGAGCCAGGTCCACATATTTTGTTCGTTTATCTGTTTCGGCTTTTACGAGGTTTTCGTCATACGGAATGGTAATGTCGACCAAAAATATTCTTGACTATGCCAGGTCCATCAGCACAATATCAGGCTTATTCGCAAGAATAGTCCTGTTCGTGAAGATGGCCCGGTCCCAGTAGAGCCTGGCGCGGTCATTTTTGAGCACGGCTTCCGGCAAGTACTTGTAACACGGCAATTTCCGGTCCACGAGACCGTATTTCAGAGCGAGCCCCTGGTGTAGAATTCTGGGTTACACTAGGTTGTGCCTGTGCAAGTACTCAGAGTTAGAAAGCGCCGAACAACTGGAGATGACATGCCTAAGTGACTCCCCGGGATGGCGTCAAGCTCGACAGACGTCGACAGTGCCATCCTTTAGGATGTATCTCCGATAGTTGTTGGTCTTAATAACCTGATCCTGTATTGCACAGACAAAACCCTCGGTTTCCCCGAAGAGGTCACCGAAACGTAGCCAGTTGAGGGAGGCGGCTGTATCTACGTGGGGCTCATGTAGAGCCCTGTAGTACCTCCCGTGGAGTTTCTTCTCCTTCCATACGGTCTCCCGGTAGGAAATGCTCTGCACTGCCGGGCCCTGCCATTGCTCGTTGGCTAAGGATAGAGGGGTAAGTCCTTTATCACTAGAAATGACGTCATTATAGAATGGATAATTAATTAGATATTTATTATTAATTTTATACTACGTGGCTGAAATTAGGTACTTATTATTTGGTACTTTAAATAAAATAACAGCCTGACGGCTGACATTATGCATTCCGTACATTTCGTCTATCTAATTACAGCCATAATAGTTTCCACTAAAATAAAATAAAATATTAATAAGGTATTATAAATTACAATTTTCTTTGATGTTCGTTTTGTGAGGCAGAAAGTGCTTAAATCGATAAGGTCACTGTTTGTAGTTCATAATTTTTTTTCATTGTTACAACTTTAGCATTTTCAATTAAGATATCTTTTTTTTATAAAAATATTAGCAATTCTATTAGCATTAATTCTAATATTCTCTTAAACTACTCCAAGTAAGCTTAAAATGCTTGTCTTAGTTGCAATATCATGGTTCAAGATAGTAGCAGAATAACGGATTCGAACCCGTTACCTTTTGAATTCCTGCACCCTGGCATTAGGCTACTGTCGCTTCCTATTTACTATCTTTCTAAAGGAAATTTTCGAAGCAACAACTTTTGAATTAAAACTTCTTAAGGTACCTTTGGCACTTTTGGGGTGTGGAAAAAGTACTGAACTCGCGTGACCGTCAAGCTCGGATATATAAAATTTATAAAGGTAATGTTAAAAATCCAATTGATTAAATTTTGTAAATTTGATATGTATGTATAAATTTATTTGTATTATATAGATAATAATCATACTTGATTAAAACTACTTTTACGGATTTTATCTCGTTTAATTTATATGTTTGCTATTTCCAGCCCGTACTGGTTTACATAATGATTTAATATATTTACGTGAACGATATATATTTTATAAAGCTACTTTTATGGATTTTATCACGTTTAGTTTAGTAAAATCCGTAAAATTAGTTTAAATCGATGTGTAGTGATCGCGTAAATGTAAGAAATCGTTAAATAACCATTCTTCTTCAAGAAAAACAGCGCAATAAATAAGAATTTTACTAAATTAGTACGAAAAAACAATTTCTAATGAAAATACTCGTAATTACTAAAATAATATTTCATCACAACCCAAAACTAATGTTTACAATTTTTGTGAAGTTAAAAAGTTTTCTTTAAAATAATAAATAACGAATGATCACTGAGCACGATTTTTCGCTGTTAACACACTACGAGTATTTACGAAATAAAATATCTGAGCACTTACTGTAATTCGGGGCACAATTTCCGCGAAAGCGTATCTAGAAGCATCGTAGCTAGAGCTTTCGGTTTAAATGAAGTTTTAAATGTCTCCGGAGTCTGTCGGACGAAAGTGGCATCTCTAAGCACCGCAGCAAGATTGAATATTGCTTCTACAGGTCCCATTGACTTCGCCATATTTAGCATTTCTACACATCCAGATTCCGTCGCAATATCATGGGTCGAGATTTTGATATCAGCCCCGTATTGTGACCATAACCTAAGGAAATTACCATTTGAGGATAATTGTTACTTTCGAACAAATTAAAAAAAGTACAAATCTTGAGCCAGTACGTGAGCAAACTGAGATTCTCACGACAATAATAAACTTTCAACTAGAAATATTTCATTTGGTATATCTTCTTCAACGGTGCAGTGGCGGTGTAAGAATATTTACTACCCCATATCGTACCACGAATGTTGTGAGAGGCGATAGAGGTAAACAAACCAGTGGATTGCTAGTAGTGTTTTCCTAATAATGACTAAATTAAAAAAAATGTGTTTGGAACCCGCGTACCAAGAGTAGAAACTATGGAAAATATCCTCCTGATGAAGATCTATGGGGAAGCCTATGTTCATCACTGGACTTTTGATAGGCTGTAGCGGAAATGCTTCTTCTTCATCGTCCGCTTAAAAACCATCAGATATCTTCCTCCTTTGATGCTGCTCCCTGTTACCAGTCTTTAATTTATTTACGTAACACCATATAAGGCATAGAGCCGTGATGGCTCAGGAGAGCTGTAGTAGCTTAAGAGCTTAGGGCTCGCTGTAACACAGTGAGCGAGTAACCCGGGTTCAATCCTCACGTGTTCGGCAGTGAAGGAAAACATCGTGAGGTAACTTGCCAGAGTTCTTCGAAATATTTTTTCTTGTTTCTCTCATAAAAAATCACTTTAACAAACCCCGGGAGGAAATTGGGCAATAAGTTCTCTTCTCTTTAGACACCACCGCGTGCTGTGGTTTCTCAATTATAATGAAATCAAGAGAAATTTAATTGTTACTCACCTTAATCTTAACGTTTGGTATCCATTGCTTACACCCCTACTAGACCCGAGGAGGACTTTCCTTGCACCTCTCATAATGAGCCAGTCTACAAGTTCAAGACCGAATCCACCAAGTCCTCCGATCACTATGTAAACACGATCGCCTCTGCACATATACCTAGGGAAAAAAATATTCAAGCTTTAAAAATAATCGGTTATCATCCTCATCATTACAGCCCTTCACAAGTTCACTGCTAAATATAGGTCCTCTCAAGAAATACCACAAAGCACGATCCTGAGTCACCTGCAGCCATCGACTTTCTGCATATCTTACCAGGTCGTCAATCCATATAGAAAAGGGACGCACTACACTTCTTACTTACCGGTACGAAGCTGCCACTCGAGAACCTTTTTTCTTGTTCCCCGTCAGCTGTCGGTGTTTTGAGATATATGGCCGTTCCATAGCCTCTTCAGCTTACTAATTCCATAGTTTACATCATCCACTAGATGGACGACCTGGAGATAAGCAGGAAGTCTATGGAAACACATGGCTCAGGCTCACCATGCTTTGTGGCATTCCTTGGAGAAGACCTATGTTCAGCAGTGTACTTGTGAAGGGCTGTAATGATAATGAAGTTCACTAAAGCTATAAAGAACGAAGATTGCTTCGAACTAAAAATAAAGGCACACACATAGTTTATTATGTTATAGTGACGTTCAAATTCTAATTTAAAAGGATATATTTTTCATACCTTGGTAGCGCATCAATAAGAACTGGAGTGGGTTTGATAACATTTTTCGAATCTTCATCACGAATTTTGATTATAACCTGAAATGTGTAATATAATATTAGTTTTTCCGTGCTTCGCGTTTGTAGTTTCAGAACCGCCTTCACTTCTTTAATTTTCTGAAACCCGATGTAAGAGCCATTATAAAAACGAGGAAGAATTAGATGATGTGTCTAAAGCACCTCTTGTTAAATTATTTTCTTCCTCTTTTTCGGCTTCTTGGCGCAGTAGATTCGGATTGATTTGCGGCACTGAGTGTCACGAACTCGAAATTAGCAGCAGCTATCTACTTTATCACACATACCATCAGGATTGTAAGTTCCTACGAAAAAAAGCTGTTAAAGATTGAGAAGGCTGAAAAGAAAAACCTTACTTTAGCATACCTTGCCAATGTGTTTTCCAGCGGCCATGTATCTGTAAGCAGATTCTATCTCATGTTTTTCGAATGTACAGAATGTAAGCGGTCGCACGGCTCCAGATTGAATTCCGAGCGCGATAAGTTTTTGTAATTCCTTAAAAAAAAAACTGTGGTTATTGATTAAAGGTAGCTTAAAAATAATTAGTAATAGATTCGTGTAAATATTTTTATATTTTTTTATTTGTTGTCGAGCTTATGTTAATTCATACTATCGACCCACCTTAGCTAAGCCTGAGTAGGATATACTGATATGGCGTTATTTAGATTCAAGATAACTGAAGAACATTGATTTTGTATTTTCCGTTTTTTTTTTCAAAAAAAAAATACAAGCTTTCTGTATAAAATATAGCCTAGATTACGCCCAACATTATTCTCTATCTAAGTTTTATTACAATTGGTAGAGCCCTTTCGAAGATTAACCTAGTCAGAGATACGAAAATGTCTTAATGTCATACAAATAAAGTGAAAGTTAACATAACATTTAAACTACCTGTCTCAAACTGTAGTTTTCCTTGTCAAGAATGTAATCAAGCATAATCCCGTGGAAGGAGATCTCTTGATGATATGCGTGCATATCGACCTGCGTGTTCTTGCTTATATCAAATTTTCCAATTTCCAAGAAACGACCTCGATAACCAAGACAACGGACTGATGCCTGAACAAAAAAGAAGCAAATAATAATCCTGTTTTCGCTCATACCAACAAGTCAAGTATATTGAACAAAATATACCTATAAGTATAGCTTACAGCTCACAAAGCTACCGTAATGCCTATAAAAAAACCAACGGCTTTAGATTTTCAACTTTTGAAAATTCGCTAATAAAATTTTATATCTGTATAAAATAAAAATAATCACATTACAACATGTTTAAAATACAGAGTAATATCAAATTTATTACTCTGTATATTATACATCATGTAAACATCGCGCGGAGTACGTCAAGGAGTACGACGCCTCCGTGGCGCAATGATTTAGCATCGATTTGCCGCGGGTTCGAGTGCCGTACGGAATTCTGGTTCTGGATGTTTGTCCTTGAACAATTTATTTATGTAAACTGCCTCCTCGTTACGGAAAAAAATCCTTACGTGGAGATAACACTTTCAATAAATAAAAAAGAGAAAGTAAAAAAGTTGTAGAGTAGTGAATATTATGAAAAAATTTCAAAAAAGGTAGAACGTGGATTTTTTGGAAAAGTATTGAGATGTTAAAGACAGTCGCAAAACAAAAGTTGTTGGTTTTAAAACTAGTAATTAGTGTCGAAGAGCTTTATCATATATACATATTAAAATGCCTTACCAATAGTTTTTCTTCCGCCAACGAATTCAGCACTAAGTCCACGCCCTTGCCATTGGTTTCCCTTCGTACCATTTCTTCGAAGGAAATATCTCGTGAATTACCAATGTGACTATCTGCGTTAAAAATATTATCATCATTAGTGTATGTGGTGTCTATCCGGATGAACTTTTACCATTGATAATAACTTTCTGCATTTTATTACTTAAATACGAAATACCTAGTTTAAACGTTGTGTTCCTGACACCTAATACTGTAGCTTTCTAATTAATGTCTCATGGTGAACAGAGTCGAAGGTATTGGAGAGGCCACAAAATATACCCAAAGCATCCTCTGACTTCTGCCACGCACAAAAAATATGTTTTATAAGCTCAACTCCGGCGTCGGTTGTCGAGCGACCTCTAATAAAACCAAATTGACTTGAATGAAGTAATTTATTTATATTAAAAAAAACTTAACATCTGATGTAAAATATTTAAAAAAAAATTTTTACTTAAAGTTGGTGGTACAGACATTGGTTTAAAATTGGCGGGGTCTAATGTACTACCAGGTTTGAATAAAGGTATAACTTTAAAATGTATAACTTTCAAATGACGTAAGCGTAAAATAACAGCTTAAAGCTGGAACCGCAAACGAGGCCAGGAGGTGGGCAGCGCCTTCCTGATAACAACAAAAGAAATAAAAGCTACCAAAGATAGTAGCCCAATGGCAGGGCGCGGATCGATAACTCAAAAGGTCGTGGGTTTGAATCCGCCATTTTACTACTGTCGTGAACCACTCCTAACACAAGTGTTTCAAGCTTACGAGGAGTGGTTAAAAGGAATATTAGTAACGTTAAGTTATAAGATTACTAATATTTAAAAAAAAGAATAAGTTGTGGTTGTCAACTTGCCCGCCATGCGTCAAAGCCAACTATGACAAATATCATTACTTATTCCCACTATGACCAGCAGTGGTTTTATGATAAGCTATAACGATAGAAGTAATTTGGAATAAGTTGAGAATTTAGTCAATACATTAATAATTATTAATAAAATTTAACAGGCAGTTAATTAAATATCTTTGCAATCATAGTTTTCTCGCAATTTGATTGCATAACAAATTAAGAAAATACACAGCATGAAAATAATTACAGCAATAAGTTAAGGAAACATGTAAAGTAACTAGATATTTGGTTTATAATAATGAAGAAGATCTTTCTACTTGTTAGGGAACCGTCCCCGAAGGTTTACCAATGGGACCCTATTACTAAGCCTCCTCTGTCCGTCAGTCTGTCCGTCAGTGGGCTGTATCTCATGATCCATAATGGACAGAGCGTTATAATTTTCACAGAATTTATATTTCTGTCTCCAGTATAATAAAAATAAAATTTAATTAAAATGGAAGGTTTTACACATGGAACCCTTCATGCGCGAGTCCGACTCACAATTGACCGGTTTTACATTTATTTATTCATTACAACATATCAAAATTTATTGCTATAGACAGGCCTCCCCAGATTAATAGAATAATATCCCGTTAGCTATATTTGCTACCCCTGACAGGCGGAATCACAACCGTGGTATTTTTATTACTCAATGCTCAAATAAAATGGTAATACAAATGTTTAAAAGAATTTAGATTTGAAAAAGTATTACTACAATATATTGTAAAATATTTCAAAACCCTTGATATAAAGAAAACAGCAGACTTATGGGGGATTTCCGTTTCAATTATTGCCTCCGTAATATAATTAATTGCACCTCGTCTTCCTACTACTTTTATTACTAGTATCGAATCTGGTGTGTTTGTGTAAAGTAATCATCATCATCATCATCATTACAGCCCTTAACAAGTCCGCTGCTGAACATAGGCCTTCCCCCAGGGTACGCCACAAAGCACGGCCCTGGGCCACCTGCATCCATTGACTTTCTGCATGTTTTACCAGGTCGTCACTCATCTAGTGGGGAGTCGCCCTACATTTCACCTACCAGTACAAAGCTGCCACTCGAGAACCTTTTTTTCCTCAACGGTTGTGGGTTCTTCGAGCTATATGGCCGGCCCATTGCCACTTCAGCTGTTGTTTAGTTGGGCTATGTCGGTCACTCTAGTTCTACTGTGGATATCCTCATTTCTAAGTTTATCATGCAGAGAAACCCCGAGCATAACCCTTTCCATAGCTCGCTGAGCGACTTTGAGCATTCTCATACGGTCAGCAGTGAAGGATTGTGTAAAGTAATACCTTTATTTAAATCTGGTAGAACATTTGACCCTGCTAATTTTAGACCTATTTCTGTACTACCAACTCTCAGTAAAAAGTTTTAAATTTGTTTTACATCAATTGTCAAATCTTGTAATAAAAATAAATAACTCCATAAAAATCAATTTGGTTATGGATAAAAATCAATTTGGGATCGCCCGACGACTGATGCAGGTATTGAGCTTATGAAATATGTTTTTAATATCTGAGGAAATTCACAAGATGGCTTAGGTATTTTTTGTGGTCTTTTCAAGGCTTTCAATTGTATTCTCATGAGATATTAATCAGGAAACTACAACATTACGGTGTCAAAAAATATTTCGCTTAGACTTATTATTTCATATTAAAATAACAGAACTCAAAAATTCGTAAGTAAGGTAGTATAAAGGCGTTCCTAAGGGCTCGATACTTGGCTCATTCCTGTTCTTAGTCTATATTAATAACATACCTTATCTTGTATGGGATAATCACAATATATTATTATTTGCTGATGATACCTTTTTTACTTTTAAACTCAATCGACAATCAATTAATTTTGACAATGTAAATAATACTCTATCGAAATTAGTACATTGGTTTACCGCTAATAATTTGCTCTTAAATGGCAATAAGACAAAATGTATTAAATTCACTATACATCATGTTAAACATTAAAAAACCAATGTGCCCTTAAATGTGGAAGAGTTGAGTCTTGTGGATATCACTATTTTTCTTGGTATTACTATTGAAGCGCAGCTTTAATGGGACTCCGTATATCTAAATAACCAGGCATACTTAGTTCTGCAGCATATACTGTAAGAATGATTTGAAATCTCACCAATGTTGAGATAGCTAGATTAGTTTATTTTATTATAGTTTTAGTTATTTTGGTATGGGGTAGCCATATTTTTTTTTTCCAAAAGATAACCGTACGCCCGTACGATGGCCGTATGACTAACTAAATTGTAAAGAGTTCCTTCGAGAAAATTTTAAAGAAATAAATATATTAACCTTGGCATTACAATATATTTATGAAAATGTAATGTATTTACAAACAGCTTCGATGAGAATAAAGATATTAGTACTTTAAGCACTTGGAACCAAGATAAGCTTGTAATAATAGTTACAAGACTCCACAGAATTAGCAATTAATTTATGGGTTAATGTATATGATTTAACAACAAAATACCAGAAAATGTACGAAATTTGTCAATGAACAAGTTTAAATGTTTTATTAAAGAACAAATGTTCAAAAAGGGTTATTTTGTGATCGCCACCATGATGGTTCTATTAAAATCAAAAAGTAATTGTAAGGTGAAATATATTTAAAAAAGTCGCGTTGGGTTTCTAGCTGGTTCTTCCCAGGTCAGAGGTATTTCCCGTAATAGTGCAAAATAAAAAAATACTTTCAATTAGTATTATATAATAATCTACATGAATAAAAATTATTTTATTCTATCATTTTGAGCTGTCATCAGGAAGATGCTGCTGCCCATCTCCTTTTTCATTACGTCTTTTGAATCTTAACACAAACACGGGATGATATAAGGCAATAAGTATTCTTCCACCACCACTACACACTGGTTGATTATAGTATACTAGACATTCTTGAAAAACTGTTACCCACTCCACACCACTACGTGGTGGCATCTTCTATCTATCTAAATTATATCTGGCTTGAAGGACGAGATGTTTCTACTTGGATGGTCATTATAATAAATTGAAGCCGTTGGTAAATCTTCTATATTTTATCGACTGTTGTAATCGTTGGTCATTCAAAACAGAGCAGAGAAAAGGGGTGTTATTATAAATGATAACTGTTCCGTTATGAACGGATGCCTACTAGATAGATTAACGACCTGGTAAGACATGCAGGAAGTCGATGTCTATGCAAGTGGCTCAAGACCTTGCCTTGTGAATTCCGTCGAGGAGACCTATGTTCAGCAGTAGACTTGTGAAGGTCTGTAATGATGATGATGATAATGAACGGATGCGTTCATGACAATAATTGATTTAAATTTTACCTTTCAGCTGCGGGAATAGCCTTTTGATGAAATCTCTTTTAGCAGGAGTGCCAACCGTAGTGAAAACTTCACATCCAATATGGAACGCTAAGTTAATAGCCGCCTGTCCTACGCCTCCTGTTCCAGCGTGTATTAGAATTGATTCTCCGGGTTTTATTTTTCCAACTAGCACCTAAAATTTAATTTAATTTTTGCACCAGGTAATTGACGGTAATAAAAGCATCATAAGGAACTTTTCACGTCTAAAAATAAAAAATATTTCGACAGAATGAACCACGCCAACACGAAATGTTGCAGAGCGGCTTTTAATCGACTTAAATCGTTTTTTATTAAATTTATTTAAAAAATCCACACTACGATTTTTTCCTATATTTTGGGGGCAGTTTACATACATAAATTTCACAAGGTCAAACATCCAGACACATAGTTATTATTTGTAGGCCATACAAATAGTCGTTCCGTACAGAATTTGAGCCCGCGGCTATTAGCGCTGTATTTCATTGCTAAGCCACTGCGCCATGGAGTCGTTAAACGGCTGACTGTTCCATAGCCACCTTATAAATGAGAGTAGGCTAGACACTGTAAGCTATCACTTGCTGTACTTTGATATCATCTTTACCAAGGTCTACTTTTCGTTTGCAATGCGTTCTATGACTAATAAGATATAAAAATATTTATAGCTTATCCACAAACTAGAAAAAGGATTCTTTCACAAAATTTTAACGTTTATTATATACAAATAAGTCGGCTCGATCGGGCTAGCGCCAAGCTCTCAAAAAATACTGACGTGAAACAGCAAATTTAATACTGTCTTTGGTATGTTGAGTGGGTAGCGAGTCAGAGACTCTTTTTACTAGCCCGCGGCATTCCATTTGATTAAGCATCTACATTTTGATTTTTGATCCAGGCTAGGGTTAACTGTGTGCTCGTTTGTCACTCCTATTCTATAAAAAGCACATTTGCACTTTGATTCTTATTTGAAGATGGATGTAGAAGTATGGTTTACAGTTTCCACGGTTGTGCGTTGCCGGCCTTTTTTCGGTCTTTGATTCAGTATGTTTCGGCATTACCGCTATAGGACCTGTAGAGGGACTTGTAGACGCTGTCTACGCGCAGCCATAGGATGGACAGGTACCTTCATGACTGTCGAGTCGTCGTAAACAGAGGTCTTCTCTGTCTTATACGCAAACTTCAGCCCGGGGCACAAAGGAGTGTTCCAATTTGTACCCCGGGTAGGAGAGATATGAAGCATCAGCTGGAGAGGACACCTGAGCCTCGGTTAAAAAGAGCAAGGCCGGCTTCGCAGTCTCCAGATGGTAGTGTACAGCGTTAAGTTGGAATGAAGTCTCCTGATGTTGCGAAAATTCACGAATAGCGCGGCAGGGGAATTCGCGAGCGGAATTGTATACCCCCACCCGCCCCCCAGAATACGCAGGGCAGTCTGAGCACCCACGCTAACACGCTCAGGAGGAGAAGGATAAGTTAGTCGTGGATGCTCAACGAGAGATTCTCCGTCAACAGGAGTGCTGGTACCCTCCTGAGGTAGATTTTAGTTGATTTCACTCCTGGGGGGGGGGGGGGTGAAATAGGGCTGAATGAAACAGGAACAGTAAAGCAGGGCTGGGCGAAACAGCTGCACTCACCAAGCAAAACTCAGAGGTAAATCTGTACTTCACGCTAGTTAATGAAAGTTATGGTCAGCGCTTCCCCTAAAGTATCACTAATCGTTTGTGCTTTTGTATAACGATTGTATTTTTTCCTGGTGAAATAATAATAATAACATAAATCCATTGGCCGGGGAATTATTAATAATTATTTCCGGTACTCCTACTCAATCAAAAAAAATCATGGAAGACGGCTTTCGTCCACCCGATCCCTAAAAAAGGCGACCGCTCAGACTCGTTCAACTACCGGCCTATCGCCATCACCTCGTTCTTCTCCAAAACAATGGTTTCTATTGTTAACTGCTAGCTCACGAGGTACCTTGAGGATCACCAGATGATTAGTGATCGCCAATACGGTTTTCGCCATGGTAGGTCAGCTGGTGATCTTCTGGTCTACCTAACTCATAGATGGGCGGAGGCAGTAGAGTCCAAGGGGGAGGCATTAGCCGTTAGTTTGGACATTGCGAAGGCCTTCGATCGGGTTTGGCACAAAGTGCTTCTTTTGAAGCTCCCTTCCTATGGGTTCCCAAGAAATATTAGCTCGGCCGGTGTAAAGATCATCACCAGTGCTGTCATCTGCATAGCAATGAATGTTACGGGTTTGCAACATATCCCGACTACCGGGACAAACTTATGTCTGAAGTCGAGTCTTTGCTGAACAGAGTCTCGGATTGGGGGCGACTAAATCTAGTCCAGTTTAACCCCCAGAAGACACAAGTTTGCGCGATAACCACTAAAAAGAACCTCTTTGTCGTATCTCCTCAGTTTCAAGCACTTCCCTTGTTACCTCAGCCAGTATCGGAATCCTCGGCCTCGACATATCGAGTAACGTGCAGTTTCGTGGTCACTTGGAAGAGAAGGCCAAACTGGCCTCTAAAAAGCTTGGCGTGCTCAGCAGAGCGGGACAGTATTTCATGCCGGCACACCGCCTGCAACTTTACAAGGCACAGGTTCGGCCACACATGAAATACTGTTCCCATCTCTGGACTGGGGCTCCCCAGTACCAGCTCCTTCCACTTGACCGCATCCAGCGCAGAGCGACTCGAATCGTCGACGACCGAGTGTTTTCTTATCGGCTCGATTCACTGGCGCTGCGAAGAGATGTTGCATCTCTTTGCATATTCTTTCGCATATATCATGGAGAGTGCTCTGAGGAATTGTTCGGAATAATCCCAGCCGCCAAGTTTCGTGAACGCACTATGAGGCAAATGTCCCGATACCATCCACACCATCTGAATGCTTGGCGGTTCACCACTGTATGTTTCAAAAGGAGTTTTCCTCCGCGTAAAACCTCTCTGTGGAATAGTTTACCACCGGCGATTTTTCCGAACCGATATGACCTGGGAACAAGAAAAGAGCTTACTCCTTTCTAAAGGTCCGGCAACTCACCTGCAATTCCCCTGGTGTTGCAGTTGATCATGGGCGGCAGTAGTCACTTAACATCAGGTGAGCCGCTTGCACGTTTGCCCCCTCTTCTATAAAAAAAATTAGGTATAGATCATTTTTTGTGGGACTTATATCAAATAGAACGTGCCAGTTGTTTTATTTGCCTACCATTTCGTGAAAGTCAAGTAATGGATATTGAGTTCGTGATTTTGCAGGGTGTGGGCTTGCCATCTCTCATTTCTTTTACAATGTTCGACCTAAACCCGTATTATTTTTGCTTTAACATGGACAAAAATTATTATTTATTGGTAATTCGTTGCTTTTTAGACCCTGCCTACTTCTTGGGAATTACAGGCATGACGCTTTGTGATAATAACAATAATCCTATTATTATCAAGATTGGTAATAGCAAAGGATTTTTTTTCATATTCTTACTTTGTCATCTGATTCTGAGCTATGTTTAAAATTAAAATCTCTAGCATATCGGGAAAATATTATTGAATTCCACCCGAAAAGCCATACTCGAAAGCGAGTCAATAACAACATAAAATTTAAAAAAAATGACGGGTTGCACTCCGGGAGTGCCGGCAGAAGTGAAAACTTTAATATTTTGTTGTTGTTTTTTTGTTGTGCATTTTTGATATTTTGGAATGGTTAGGAAATAATTTTGCACGAATTGCTTTAATTATCGGTATAAAAGTACTATCATTTATGTTGTAGAATACAATATTTATTTATTGCGCTATCGTACACAAGCATGATAATTTATATTACATTTGCGTAAGCGCCCTGCGCCGCCTAATCGAAACAGCAGGCGCAGGCATACATTTTCGACGCGCCGTAGAAAGAGAGGGGGATACTTCCTCTCCTACGCCGTCCGTCTCACGCATTTTCGATGAGGTCACGTGTTCTGACGCGAGCTTAACATTTTTTACCCATTACAAAAAAGTGTACAACGCCGCTAAAGAAGTTTTCACTTGAAAAAACTTTAAAAACACTTATTGATAATGAGCTGTGATAATCTTAACACTTATTTTATTTTATACTGGTAATCGCGATCAAGATACTAGGTTTAAGTTATTAAATTATTATATTTCGAACAGTTCTTGATACAGGTGTAAATTTTCAAGTTAATCGACCATCTACAAGGTGGTGAAAATTGCATTAAAACATTCCATACGTAGAAGCGATGCTAATAAAAGTAGATTTCTACTTACCATAGACATATAAGCCGTAGCGTAAGCAACTGGAATTGTAGCCCCCTCTTCATAACTCCATTCGTTTGGAATATTACATATGAGATTGTCTCCAAGGCTAATGAGGTTGGAAATGCCACAGTGGGCCATACCCGCGATACGAGAACCGCTGGAAAAAAAAACTCATATGAAACAAAGGGAGAAAGGTTCTCAAGTGGCAGCCTCCTAAGTTTAGTGTCCTAGTATAGCCGCTCGTTTGCTTCTTGCAACCACAGTTGCAAAAACAGTATCCGTAATGATTTCTTATATTTACGCGAACACTACACATTGAAATAATACTAGTTTTTACGGAATTTATCGCGTATATTTAACTTTTTAAATACCCGACGTTTCGAGAGCTTTACAGCACCCATGGTCACGGGAAGGACTGAGATGTTCAACGTCCAGATGTCATAGTTAGCCGCGGTTACCATAAATTAAAATTTAATTTTTGTTCCGATCTACACAGTATGAACTTATGGTACCATGAAGTCTTGCAGTTGTATGCTTGGGTTGGGATTTAATTTTATATATTATAGGATCCCAAGCAGATGGTAGCACCCAGCCATCTTCTCTATTGAAATTAGGATTTTTTTTTGATTTCAATAGCCTCGCGAATCATCCTTGGAAGGAATCGGTGTTCTTTAGCGAGGATTTGTGGTCTATCAAATCTGATGTAGTGACGGGGGCGATCCTGTACGTGTTCACAGACTGCAGACTTCCAGGAGCGTCGATTCTTCACATCAGCTATATGTTCTTTAACGCGGGTTTTAATTTATCTTTTAGTTTGTCCTATGTAGGAGAGACCACATTCACAATCAAGCTTGTACACTCCTGCATCTTGCAGAGGGACGTTACACTTGACTGATGGTAAAAACTGACCAATCTTCTTCGGCGGCTTGAAGTATGTTTTGATGGAAGCGCGCTTCAAGATGTAGCCAATCTTGTCAGTGACTCCTCTAACATATGGCAGTACAGCAGGTACACGCTCGACTATAGCCGGCTTCACTCTTTCACTGTGACGTAGGCGCGGGACCCGAAGCTTGTTGTCATGCAAAACTTGCTTGACGTGTTGGAGCTCGGCAGCCAGGTGTTTACTGTCACAGATCCCTCGTGCTCTCTGGAACAAAGATTTCCGCATATTGTTTATATAAAAACAATATGAAATGAAGATTTGGAGGCGATACGTCAAGACATTTCGTCTATGTTACGTCGATGTTCAGTGCCTAAACCGAATCTTCCCAAAGACGAATTTATAGCGTTAAAGAACCTACGCAATAAACCAGAACTTACGATTCTCCGCGCAAATAAGGGAAACGCCACGGTAGTCATGGTTACATCAACTTTTGTCGGATGTAAGTACTTATAAAAAGGTTTAAATCGACCCAACAAATAGCACACTAAAAACAACTAGTGACATAAAGAAACATTCCGAAAAATTAAATCTGGATGTAAAATGGATAATACCTACGTGCGCCAAATCACCAAAGTTGTATAGGTTACCAAAAATTCACAAGCCCAATGCTCCATTACGTCCCATAATGAGCCAAATCGATTCACCAACTTACAAATTGGATCAACACTTAGCGAAAATACTCTCACCGCTCAGGGGACATACAAGAGCAAACATAAAGGATTCCTACCATTTTGTCAGCAAGATTAATGACCTACATCTGGCAGACAATGAAACTATGGTCAGTTTTGATGTGCAGTCATTGTTTACATGCTTACCTGTTGAAGACTGCATCTCAATTGTAACTAAAAGGCTGGAAGAAAACAACATGCCCGTAGAATATGCAGAATTACTCAGACACTGCCTTACATCTGGCTACCTATTGTGGAAGGAGCAGTTCTACAAGCAAGTAGATGGTGTGGCGATGGGCTCACCTGTATCTCCCATTGTCGCCGACATATTCATGGAAGACTTTGAGGAGAAAGCCCTGCTTAATTCTCCCATAAATCCAAGATTCTATAAGCGGTACGTAGACGACACTTTCACAATTCTAGCTTTAGACAAAGTAACTGTATTTTTAGACCATCTTAACTCTATAAATTCTAACATTCAGTTCACAATGGAGATAGAGGCAAACAATTCCTTAGCTTTTCTAGATGTGTTAGTAATTCGGAATCCTGATAATACCTAGAGCCATACTGTGTATAGAAAAAAAGACCCATACAGATAGATATTTAAACGGTGATTCTCACCATCATCCTTCACAGTTAGCTACCGTGGGTAAATCTTTGTTTCAGAGAGCACGAGTGATCTGTGACAGTAAACACCTGGCTGTCGAGCTCCAACACGTCAAGCAAGTTTTGCATGACAACAATCTTCGGGTCCCGCGCCTACGTCACAGAGAACGAGTGAAGCCGGCCACAGTCGAGCGTGTACCTGCTGTACTGCCATATGTTAGAGGAGTCACTGACAAGATTGGCAACATCTTGAAGCGCGCTTCCATCAAAACATACTTCAACCCGCCGAAGAAGATTGGTCAGTTTTTACCATCATTCAAGTGTAACGTCCCTCTGCAAGGTGCAGGAATGTACAAGCTTGATTGTGAATGTGGTCTCTCCTACATAGGACAAACTAAAAGATCAATTAGAACCCGCGTTAAAGAACATATAGCTGATGTGAAGAATCGACGCCCCGGGAAGTCTGCTGTTTGGGAACACGAACAGGATCGCCCCCGTCACTACATCAGATTTGACAGACCACAAATCCTCGCTAAAGAACACCGGTTCCTTCCAGGAATGATTCGCGAGGCTATTGAAATCAAAAAACATCCTAATTTCAATAGAGAAAATTGCTGGGTTCTACCACCTGCTTGGGATCCTATAATAAATAAAATTAAATTCCAACCCAAGCAATACAACTTTAAGACTTCATGATACCATAAGTTCATACAATGTGTAGATCGGAACAAAAGTTAAATTTTAATCTATGGTAACCGTGGTTAACTATGACATATGGACGTTGAACATTTCAGTCCCGCCCTTGACCATGGGTGCTGTAAAGCTCTCGAAACGTCGGGTATTTAAAAAGTTAAATTTACGCGATAAATTTCGTAAAAACTAGTATTATTTCAACAGTATCCTTAACTTTGCTCTTTGCAACTGTGGTTGCAAAGCGACGAAGTTCTTTTAATTGAATTTAGACCGTATTTTAAACGCATAGAGTCTAACTATTACATATTAAAACCAATATATATATATATATATATATATATATATATATTTCAATCCGTGAATTCTAAATCAGGTTTCACTTAATATTTTTACTATGTATTTAAATATAAATCGTTTTATAATATAAATAAATATATCAAGTAATTCATTTCGTTTAAGGATATAATAAATAATCATACACTTATCGATTTTTTTTTTTTTGATAAACCCGATGTTTTGCAAAAAGTCGCTAAAATGGCTTGTACTTGTGATTTCAACACCTCTAAAATATTATTGTAATCATATTTTGATAGATTAACATACGTATTTTCTTTTCTTATTTCAATGACTATTCACAAAATATTTGAAGTGCTCCTCTCGAGTAAGTCATAAATTAAGTTTTATTGACGGCGAGTCGAACGTGAGAAACACAGTCCCGACCTACTGGCAATGTAAGCTACCCTTTTTTTGTTCGCAAGCAATCGACGGGTTAGGACAACAGATAGAGTGACAACTTGTTAAGTGATATAGGAAGTCGAAGGAAGCAGGTGGATCAAGTCCATGTTTCGTAGCATCCCTTGGGGAAGGCCTATGTTCAGCAGAGAACTTGTGATGAACTGTAATGTTGATGATGATAATGAAATTATATAAAATAAAATTAAATAAATAAAGAGTTTTTAAAATATTTAAAATTTCTAAAGATCAAATTCAGTTTGGTTTCTCAATCCAAAAAAAACATCGAAACGGCATACAGTATAATTAGTATGTTAATATGGAGTTGTGAATGACATATCTACGTAAATTGATAAAAAAATACGTGTGGCATTCGGGGACTGCCGCGGTAAAGCTATTGCATAGCATTTTTATCAACTTATGCAATTATAATTATTTATTTATTTTATTTATGTATTTTTTTTTTGTTTTCTTTTTCTTTGATATTGATTCAAGTTACAGTTATTGAGCGTGGTGACCGATAAGAAAACAATTTTTTTTATATGATAAATGAAAAGTTAATATTGTTTAAAATATTTTTATTATCTTACAATAGATGTAGGTTATTCAGGAATTTTTGTCATTGAAACTATAGGTTTATGGTAATTAACGAGTTCTTCCGACAAACGATAATTTTCTATAAAGTCTGTGTTTATTAAATACTCTAAATTCACGAAAGTTGCTAGGATGACGACGACTCATATAAATCCAAAGAATATGCTTCTTGCAATAAAATATTTTATTGTTTAAAATATTTTTATTATCTTACAATACATGCAACTAGTCTACACGCATACGTCTAATAACACGCACACAAACACCGTGCCGAAGTCTGCCGAACTTAAACAACCTTAGACGATGTTAGGTTTTCGGGTCTTAGGTTTTTTCGTTACGGAATTTCTTGATTCGGTCGCCGCGCTCAAAGCCCGTGATAAAAGCAATATATTAAAAATTGAATTATTTCATATATTTTGCATGCCTTCTGGTAAAATATGGTGGAATTTGCACTATATATTTGTCACCACATTCTGTTTTACCCACATTTGCAAAATTAATAAATTTATTCATTAATTTATTCATTCAGAGTATGTTAACAGAGTA
Organism: Parnassius apollo; assembly: GCA_907164705.1. Classification (NCBI taxonomy): domain Eukaryota; kingdom Metazoa; phylum Arthropoda; class Insecta; order Lepidoptera; family Papilionidae; genus Parnassius; species Parnassius apollo. The sequence goes on along the minus strand of CAJQZP010001449.1, from coordinate 2,293,215 downwards.
TATAGGACATTATTATATATTATTGTATCTCATCCATTCCATTCATTCATACATTCCAGCTTTTAAAAGTCCCCTGCTAAACACAGGCCTCTCACATGGATTGCCTCATAGGGATTTGGTCAAATTAGCCGCGCTTGAAAAGCGAGTTGTCTTTAAGTTGAGATGAAGAAGATGCTGCTTTGCTTTGCCATCTCTTGCTTCAGTTTCCCTCTCTCTCTTACAACGCCTATAGGAGGATATGGGATAGTGGATATTCTTACACCGTCACTACACGGTTGATGTTTGTAATTCGTTTACGTAATATTCATGAATTCTATGTCATTTTTATTGTAAGCTTTGTGTATATGACGATTCATTAAGTTCTTCCTTCTTCTTCTTCTTTACAGTATTAAAATTCCAATGATGTACAAAGACCTCTCTCATATATTACTCTATAACATTCACTCTATCAGCGCCAGTGACTAATCGCTCACAAAGCCCTCTCAAAAATGATAAGGATACCTTGTACCCAGCAGTAGGACGTATATATGTTGTATTTTTAAATAGAAAAGTATATACTTAGCGGTTTGTCCACTGATTTCAATCCCTTGAACACAGTCCTGCTCAAGTCTGCCACGTGCCACAGCGTCGACTGTTACACGACCTGTCGCTGTCATGACATCGCGGAAATTCAACGCTGAACAATGTACCTAAAATGAGAGACAGATTTCTAAATAAAACACTTTACACTCACACTAGGAACCGCCCCGTACAGTTCCGTCGTAAGACGACTAAGAATAAGAAACTCCAGCTGTGAATCCGATTGCCATGTGTTGCAATTAAGGCAAATATCTTTTGTGAGGCAATCTAAGGTTTAATGGGCGGTAATGGTAAGAATTGCTCGTGTATTGTAAAAACAAACTGAACACGGACAATGCACTGTGCACTGGAACAATTATATGTAGGCCATACAAACTTGTTCCGTGCGTGATACAAACCCGGGACTCAGTAGCACCGCAGAAAATGCTTGCGAACCGTACAACCAAAATGACAAGTAGGTAACAATTCAATTTTTATCATTATTCTTTCACTATTGCATATCAAAATTCCACTGCTGATTTACAGCCTTCGCCATAAATTGCCTCATGGAAAATACCATGCTTCGTATGCGGATTGGTAGCTAAGGTTTATAACTTTAACTTGTAATCGAAAGGATGCTTGTGCTCATCTCTGGTTTGATTTCTCTATTCTCTATTATGAGCAGCCACTGCAAGGTGACTTTTTGGGTCACATAAAGTAAAAAATCTTTCAAAGTCGTTTTTTTTAATTTGCCTTTTTACAACATACGAGTACTAATGATTAATAAGCAAGGAGCAAACGCACTGGCCTATAAAAGAAAAATTGTATTTTATTTTATAGAAATTAGTATTTTATAGAATAAGATTGACAAACGAGCACACAGTCCACCTAATGGTAAGTGGATGCTGTGGCCTATAGACATCCAATTTATTTTTCGATTAAGAATCAAAATGCAGATGCGTTGTCATCCCTGAGGCCTAAGATGGAATGCTCCATTTCCAATAAAAAAGGTTCTTCTGTTCTCTACACTCACCAAACGAAACACAGCAGTATGTGCAGCATTAAGCTGCTATTTTACGGTATTCTGTGAGAGTATAGTCCTACCATAATATAGCTGCATAGAGACTACCACGTACGAACAAAATAAAATTCTGAATTTGGGGTTCGAAATTTAGTATAAAAGTAAAGTGAAGTTACAGATTACATACGTCCCACTACTGGGCACAGGCCTCCTATCATTTCTGAGAGGGTTTTAGGACAAGGAAGTGTCCGCCGCGCTGCCCTAATGCGTGTTGGCGAACTTCACATGTCCGTGAAATATTTTTTTCTTATTCCTCAGACATTCAGGTTTTCTCACGATTTTTTCCTTCACCGCCGAGCACGTGGTAAATCAGCACTTAAAATTACAATAACAATTTCATTGGTGCTGGCGGGGATCGAACCCGAGTTACTTAACGGTTAGTTCTGTTATATTTACAGCGAGCGTTAACCATGTGAGCTATCAATATAATTATTAGAAACTTTGTATAATTATTAGAAATTTAGTATACTTGGATGGATATCCTACCATCACTCGGCCTTCAAAACTTCGTTTTAGACTGGAGAATGCACTACGTGTGAGGTGAGGTTAACATTTAGAGGAAAAGTTGCACACGTTATAGTGGTAGTTTATTCTTCTTCTAAAAAGATGGAGCTTCCCAATTTGAGCATTTGTCTTTTTTGGATGTAAGTTACGCAATCTTTGTCAATTGTGAACCGATTTTAATGATGTATTTTTATTAAATAGGTTATTTTTCGGGGAATAAAATTCCAGACCTAAGAGTGGCAAAATAAGAAGCTGTGAATGTAACTGTTTAGACAACATTAAGATTTTGATATTCTTTAGTCCACTCATCATCACTGTTACAGTCCTTCACAAGTCCACTGCAGAACGTAGGAATCCCCCTAGTATACTATATAAGGGTTAAAAAATGTTAAAGCCAACTCCAAATAACTAAAAAGAATAAAATAATTTCACATTATGTAGTCCAGGCTTTAGTTCTTCTATACCACATGTCTTTTAAAGAGCTAATGATGACGATTATATGATGACGATGACTATTAGTGCACTGGAAAATGTCGTAAACATAACGCTAAACAAATATTGTACTAGTAGATTGACGCAGCTTCTTGTTGAGCTTTTTTTTGTTTTATAGAAAGCTTTTTTTGTTTTGTAGAAGAGGGAGCAAACGAGCATGCGGCACACCTGATGGTAAGTCACCCATGAACAACCGCAACACCAGGGGAATTGCATGTGCGTTTCCGACCTTTTAGAGAGGAGTAAGCTCTTTTCTTGAAGGTCCCTAATTCGTATTGTCCGGAAAAATCGCCGATGGTAAACAATTTCTCAGAGAGATTGTACGAGGAAATAAAATCCTAATAAAACACACAGTGGTGGATCGCCAAGCATCAAGATGGTGAGGATGGTATCATGATGATGGTAGAACTCTAAACATTTTACTCAAAAGTCTCCCTATATCGATATAGGCCTATGTCCAGTACTAGTCTTTGACAGACTTATGAAGAAGAAAAAAGAGGATGTATAAGATATAGTGACCACTGGTGAGTTTTCGTATCGAATTGACCAAGTACCTTTTCAGTTCTTCTAAGCAGATTACAAGATCTTTCCAACATTTTCAGTATTGCCCCTACTTATGTGCATATTAGACTTACTTACGTGCGTATTAAAGTCATGAGAACTGAGAACCGCTTTTTTCTGGTGACTAGCAATTTTTTCCTGTATTTCTCATAGATAAAACATATTTGGTGACTGCTTTTGGATTCTTATTGACTTTGACAGCGGCAGAATTTCAGTGCTGTGGTTATACCGCGACACAATTCTGAGTCGGATGCATATTTGTTGCTGCATTAGTTTTGATGTAATATATATATATATATATATATATATATATATATATATATATATATATATATATATATATGTGTGTGTGTGTGTGTGTGTGTGTGTGTGTGTGTGTGTTGCAAGTATGTATTATGCAGCTTCAAATAAAGATGTTTCTTTCTTTTTTATTGCATCTTCTTCTTGACCCGTTGTACTATATTATATTATTGATATTACAGGTTACTTACATTAACCAATGACACATTATCTTGTTTACTGGATAGCTTCATTCCAAGAGGTCCCTCAAACCAACGAAGTGATGATAGATCACCAATATTCTGAACATTTACATATGCGTGAGGAACTGGATAAGTTTTTTCCAGTCCTATTAAAGGTACGTGGCGATAGGTACCCCATTGTCCCTGTAAAAAAACACAAACAAACAACACAAAAAAACATTATTAATATTGTTTCTATTTATTTCAAAATTAAAAATAATTAATTAGTAATTTCATATCGAATTAGTCAGCTGAAGTTGCAATGATCCGGCCATATAGCTTGAAGAACCGGCAACCGATGAAGCAGAAGGGTTCTCGAGTGGCAGCTCGTACCGGTAAGTGAAGTGTAGGGTGGCCCCCCATTAGATGGAGTGACGACCTGGTAAGATATGTAGAAAGTTGATGGATGCTCATTACCATGCTTAGCAGTATTCCTTTGGGGAGTCCTATATTCAGCAGTGGGCTTGTGAAGGGATGTAATGATAATGAAAAAAAAAATTAAAACATTCTATAGCAAAAACAACAAAACTCACGTTTTTCAACACATTCATAGCTAGATCGTTGCTCAATTGTTTTTTATAAAATTCTATATTTGGATTAAAATCCGGTGTTGAATCATCAGCAATCAGATAGCTTTGTATCAAATCACCCCCTGCTTCCCGTCTTAAACAGTTCACCAGTCCCAGGATTCCATTGTATATTTCACTTTGTGAGTAAAGTACAACTTTTTCATTAGAATCAATACATTCCTTTACTTTGTCGATCCAAGAATAATTTTCATCTTCCATTTCAATACGTATACATTTTCCAATGCTAATATTAAACTTAGGTCTGATTAAAACTAAAACTTCCGTGTTTATTTCATATGCTGACACAATATTGTAATTATAAAGATTTGTATTCACGTCCGGAAAGACTGCTTCACGACTTAAAATAAATCCTTTTCCTTTAAGCATCGTAGCATATTGATCAAGCACCTGTTTGAAAGTTTAGTATCTATATTACGTGTACACATTATTCTCAAATTTTTGTTTCAGAGTTTATAAGTAATAATGATTGATGTGTTTTTTCAATATACCACGTTTTAAAACGGGGTAAAAAGTTTTTTTCTAATCTTACATTGTTATCTGACATTGTGTTTTACATGTAATTTCAAATCTGTAGCTCATATGTACTTAATTCGACCCAAACAGTTAAACACGAAAGCAAGTTAATAAAAATGTGGTACTAAAATAAAAACTCTTTAGTAATTCTCGCCACTTTTTCTTGTACATGAACTTTAGTTACTGACATTTTGCACCAGAACGTGATTAAAACGAATTTTTATGATAATTTTAATAATAAGATAGGAAACAACGAACTTACTTCAGTCCTTTGAATTAAGTTAGCACCAACACACAGTGTTGCATTGTCAGCCGCCTCTTTCTTTTTTTCAATTTTTACTCTCGGAGACAGTTCGATAGATTCATTTGATATGATAATCAATTCGGATTGTAAAAGAGGCTGAGTATCAAGACAGTTAGCTACAACCTCGATTATTGGAGTATATTTTCGCTTAGAATATTCTTCATCAACTATTTCAACGCATTTAATTTTAAAAGTTTGAACATTTTCATGGATGAGTTGCGTATGCACATTAATGGCTTCTTGTAGCTGCAAATTTAAATTAGTTGAATATGGATTGATCGCTATATTTGTAACGGCAAATAAATTAATTATAAGAATACCTGCAAAATATGACGTCCAAAATTTGGCACAAATTTGTATGATTCTAAAATAGGCGCACCTACAGTAGAAGGTTTTTTCAGTACTGGTGTCATTTGGAGACCTGTTAAATCTACGCCGCCAGATCTGAAAGAATACGTACTGTCAAGGTATGGTCAAGGTATACAAGGTATACCATATTATATAATGTTTTTAATTTTTAGGTCGCTGTTTATAGGTAGATTTCTGGATCTCGACAACAGCTCTACCTACTGAGTCCAATTTTGAATATAAGCCATCAAGGGACTCACTCAAATACAAAAAGTTTCGAGTTTAAGCGAGACTAACCGGACAGCAATAATTGATTTTTATATATAGAGATGGCATAATACAACATTTTGTTACCATTTATTTTAAATAATGTATCGTCACGTACGAAATTAATACACTTTTTTCAAATGGATAAATGTTTGGTATATACTATATACACATGTCGTACCTAGGTGGATTGAAAAGTACTCGGCCTAATACAGATCCATTCAATTCTAAAAATCAAATCTACTCACATTATTTAGTTCAGTTCAGACTAGTTCATTGTGTGAAGTTCGAAACGTGTGCGATAATTAGTTGTGATTTTATAAATTTATTAACAAAGTAATCGGACATAATTTCCGCGAATGGAGCAAATCGAGCAGCGTGCCGTCAGTAAGTACCTCCATAAGAAGGGGCTATCATCAAAAGCCATCCATGATGACATGGTCAGTACATTAAGCGATTGTGCTCTGTCATATTCATCCGTCAAAAAATGGATAGCAGAATTTAAGAGTGGTAGAGAGAGTGTGAAAGATGAACCCCGCTCTGGAAGGCCTTCGACGTCAACTACTGACGAAAATATTAAAAAAGTACTTGATTTAATAATGGGAGACCGCAGATTAAAAATTAGAGAGATAGCCGAGATTATAGGCATCTCTTATGAATGAACTCAAAACATCATTGTCAACGAGTTGGGTTTCCACAAGGTGTCTGCGAGGTGGGTTCCGCGACTGCTTTCAGTTGAACAAAAAAAGGACGCAATTGACTATTTCACGCGACTGTTTGGAGTTATTTGAAGCCGATGCAGATGATTTTTTGAATCGTTTTGTTACTATGGACGAAACATGGGTTCATTACTGTACACCGGAAACAAAACAACAATCAAAACAGTAGAGAAGACCTGGTTCACCACCCTCTAAAAAGGCTAAGTCGATTTTGTCGGCAAATAAGGTGATGGCTTCAGTATTCTGGGACTCGAAAGGTGTGATTATGATTGATTATCTTGAAAGGGGTCAGACTATAAACTCTGATTACTACTGCACCTTACTACGTCGTTTACGAGAGGAAATAAAAGAAAAACGTCGAGGAATGCTCAGAAGAAAAGTCCTGTTTCATCAAGATAACGCCCGTGTTCACACGTCAGTACAGTCAATGGCTGAAATTCACGACTGTGGCTTTGAACTGTTACCGTATCCGCCGTATTCACCTGATCTGGCACTATCAAACTTCTTTCTGTTCCCTAACCTAAAAAAGCACTTGGGAGGTCAAAGATTTTCGACAAACGACGAGGTCAAAGCAGCTGTAGACGCATATTTTGACTCTAAGGAAGAATCATTTTTTTTCAACGGTCTAAATGCTTGGAAGGGGAGGTGGCAAAAGTTTATTGGACTTGATGGTGATTATGTAGAAAAATAAAAATATAACTGATTTGGTATGTGTTTATTTTCTTGGTTAGGCCGAGTACTTTTCAATCCACCCTCGTACATAAACATTTCGTAATAGCTTATTATACCATTCGGTAGCTTAATATAATTATTACCACAATTTCGTAATATGAACATAGTAATATATGTACATACGTGGTAGAGCCACGCTGCAGCTATATTACAGTTGTAGCACGAATGGGTCCGCGCGACCGGGGTAAGGCCACGCTCTCACAGAATACCAGCTTGGAATATCAGTTAAATTCTGCAGTTTTTCGTTTTGTACGTGTATACGTGGCATATCATCTTAGTCCTCAGGGGACGGGCAACACATCTGAATTTTGATTAATGGAGGAATGATTTAGATTTCTATGGACCACAGCATCCACTTACCATCAGGTGGACTATGTGCTCGTTTGTCAAGCTTATTCTATAAAAAAGGAAAGTGGAATCAAGGTAAAATATTAATAGGCAATTTTCTTTTAGATAGCTTTTTTGCTATTTGTTTAATATTGAACGGTAGTTGCTGATTTTTTTTAATTCACTTAGTGTGTTTAAAGAAAAGCTTACATTATCTCTATAACTATATTTGGTACAGGCAAAAATTTGATTAAAGGAGAGTTAAGTAATCTTTATAACTATTTTGCAAATAATTTAAATAATACCTTGTAATATTCATATCGCGATCGAAGCGTACGTCAATAGACTGTTCTCTTGACATATCAGAGTTTAGTTTTGCAACAGTATCATAGTGCATTTCCACGTCAATAGACAGTTTTTTGATGAACGTTGGAAGATAGAGATCGCGACTATCGTAAGCGATAATGTTCATTTGAAGCATGTAGTCCAGGAAAACTACCCAGTTGTTGTTCCATATGACATGACCGTGAGTACTTTCAACATTGCAGTCCAGAACGCCACGGAAAAGACCACTGAAAAAAATTCAGTTTTGTTAACGTATGAAATGATAACTGTGTGTATTGTAAATTTGAAAGCAATGAGGGTATTAGCCGTCTTCTTGCGCTCACCAGATGTCGCTTGTTAGGGTACAATAAAATTGAGAAGTTACATTTTCAATAAAAGTTAAAGTTATAGTTTTATACAGAACATCTGTCTCTTTTTGATGTTTCCACTTTTAGGAATATCCGTGGTTTGATGATTCTCTCTTACTATAATTAACACATAAGAGCCCTTACGTTTTTTTATATAATTTTTATTTTATTTTATTTTATTTTATTTGGAACACCAACAGCATATAAACGTTACATGAATACAAATTGGACATTTCGACAAAGCCATTTACAGGTATTCGCATATGGTATAAAACAATTATTAATCCCCCCCCCCCCATAAATAAAGAGTATGTACTTTTTAATCACTTTTTGGCATTGAAAAGATACACATTATCGTAAAAGCTGGAAATATTTTGATATTATATTCAATGAACTCGAAAAGGTACCACTTATTATGTCAACTTTTTTATTAGTGTAATGTTCTTGTCGTGAGAATCTTCCGAGAATTGGTTTGCTACGACGGCGCTCGGTCGACGTAATTTTTGCGCTAAAATATATAAAATTCAAACAAGGTTTTTAAAGGCCTAAAAATTTTTTGACATTTTGGCTATTAATTTTTATTAGTCTAATTGTCCACAAGCGACAGTTTATAATTGGTTTAGGATTAACTACCCGCCGCGTTTTTAGCACCACGCAAACGTAGTATCGCAATGTCAACCAGGACACCCAAGCTTTTTTACTCAAAAATTGTGTCTATCTTACTTCACTGATCATGAGAATATCCTAGCATATATTAATTTAAACTGTTTAAAAAAAAAACAAGAAAAATTACATGACAAGAAGCTTGAAAGCAACGAAAGCGCACTGACTACTTCGAGTTTCTAAACTGTTGAGGTCTCTTTAAAGAATACCATACGAAGTATTTTCCAAATGTTTATACGTATAGAAAATTGTATAGGTGCTCAAGGTAAGTACTGCGAAATTTTCGGTACTAATCATGAATATTAAATATTATAATTTTTGGTAGGAGATATATTTACATAATTTTTGATAATTTTTGATCTGGCGGGGGGGGGGATAAGTAGGGATGCTAGATATGATAAAGATATAGAACGACGAGCGAACGCATAAAATAGAGTAAATGGGGCTCTACACTCTATTGTGGGAAGTCATAATGATACATTATATATAATATATATATTACAAGGTAATATTAAAAAAAGGTACGTATGGCAATTCACAGTGCTGTATTAGTCCCTACTTTAACGTATGGTAGCCAAAGTTGGGTGCGGCAGAAGAAGCCCGAAAGTAGAATAAACGCAGTAGAAATGCTGTCGTTAAGGATTATGTAAAGGCCTTAATCTGAGTGACAGGGTGAGAAATTGTGTGATAACAGAAGAGGGTGGTTTGCAAAATGATGGTGTGATCAGGATTAAGAATGGAATCTTTGGTGGTTTGGTCATGTAGAAAGAATTAATGAGGAAGGAGTGATAAAGCAAATTTATGTTGCAGAAGCGAATGGAAGAGTCAGAAAAGGACCAAATTGGTGATGTACTTGAAATGGGCGAAATTAAGGGTACCCTTAACCGACGTACATATATGGATGGGGAGGAGGCGAGAGAGGTGTGTCAGAATCGTACCTAATGAAAGTCTGTAGTCTCTGCCTTCCCCTCTGCGTGACAGGCGTGAGTGTATTATGTCATGTTTTTTTATTTTTTTATAATTTTTAGTGCATTGTAAATAATCCTCGTACCATGCATCCAAACCAAACGGTTTGTTTTGTAATCCGTACAGAAAAGAGTGGAATAATTTTCCAATGTCGGTCTTTCAATCCGATATCAATATGGATGTCTTCAAGGCCAGATTAAATAGTTGGTAATTTTATCAAACTAAGTCAGTGCACTTTACCATCTTCAAATCTACCACGAACTAAAATCTGGTGGGATAGTGGTCAAGTACGAGCTAATAATAAGTGAAATAATGCAATTAACTATTCCAATACGGCCGATATGAAGCCAACGTGAAGCGAAAGTAATATTTTAATCATTCGGTATTACTTGTGTTGATATCCTCGAAGTCTCAATTCCTTGTAGAAATCCTTGGTTGACAATCGGAGAAGGTTACTGTCTTCAACTTCAGATACTGGAGGGAGTTCCACGAAATCTTGGCCTACATTTTGCTTGGCGTAAATACGACCTGTTGCCACTGTATTTGCATTTTCTGAAAGCTGTAATTCAAAGATTAGTGTCATTATTAGATTGCGAAGTGATGGCGGGTTAAGAGAAATCATCACCAAATTTCATCTCGAAGTGTCACATATTCCTAATTATCCCAACCATAACATCAGATTTGATATACCTTAAAACCTCACAAAATAGCACCGATCCCTATCGAAAATGAGTCGTGAAGCTAATAAAATTAAAAACATCCTAGTTTCAATAGAAAAGATGAATTAGATGGCACCTACTATATTTGGGATCGCATAATTAATTACATTATATCTAAACTTATGTACACTACTGCAAGACTTAAAGGTACTGTAAGCTCGTTTTATGAAAATCCCAATAATTATTATTTAAAAGTTAAAAATAGCCTCCATTTACTACGATATCTGAACGTCAAACACGTCAGTCCATAAGTGACCATGGGTGATGTAAATGTTCCAAAACGTCACCCATTAAAAATAATTTAAACCCCAAAAAATTAGTAAAATTGGTTTCTTTCAACACTGAAATCAAATCGTATTCACCTCGAATTCACCGCTTTCCTTATGAATGGTAATGATGAATTCCAGATTTCCTTGCTTAGGGATGGTAGTTGCCCTGTGCAATCGTATATCCTCGAATACAACCGAAAGCTCACCATACAACTTGCCTTGCATCAAAGCGAAAGTCTCCCATACTAATATTAAATAACCCGTACCAGGGTATAATAAACGACCTGTAATTTGGATGAAAATTAGATAATATTTACTTTGTTTAGAATAAAGGTAACAAGCGAGCACACAATCCACCTGTTGGTGTGTGGATGTTGTGGCCCATAGAAATCTATACTCGTTTATGAATGAAAATTCAGATGCGTTGACAGTCCTGAGGATTAAAATGGAATGTCTCATATCCAGTCAAAGGGGTCTCTGGTTCACTACACTCATCAAACGAAACACAGCAGTATTAAACTGCTTATTAACGCTGGTATTCTGTGAGAGCGTGGTCCTTCCTCGGCAGAGTCGACCCATTCGTGCTACAATCATAATATATAGCTACAACGTGGCTCTACCACGTATGAATCTTAAAACTTGATACATTATTATGAAATGAAGTAAAATAATAACTCGCCCTTTTGTCATCCCTCCACTTGATGTTTAGTGACAAACAAACTTACAATCCGCCTGAGAAATATTGTGGAATGCCTCACAGCCTTATATTAACTCTCTATACCCTAATGATTCCTTAAATTTACGCGAACACTACAGCATCTTTATACAGCATCTCCACAACCTTCACACTCCAACACAGCAGTACAAGCACTGCTATTGGACGGCAGAAATAGAAAAGCATATGATAACTACTCCTACGCGGAGGAATACTAACATCTAGTAATTTCCTTGGTCACTTCAGTTTTATTGAAGAAAATATATAGATATTGTACTTCCCATAGAATACTATAATACAAAATAGAATGGCTGTCAACCTTATATTGTACGAGGATCAGTGTGGCCGGGAGCACACATACAAGCAATTACGTCGTATTATCACTACTACAAAACCGATTCACTGTGTTGACACACTGGGCAAATTTACAGTTTAAACTTTTGATTAATGTTTTTGACACATCAATATTTCTTTATTTTTGTTTTTAATATTCACAAAATATAAATAGTTGTTATTTTGACACGTAATTGTTGCACAATTCGCCATTTTTTTAAATAATTTGCATGCTTGACACGAAGATTGGAAAAGATTGATTGTGTTGACATTTATAGGTGTGAATTGACATGTTAGTGACATGTTAGTGGCTACACGGGCTCCACCCACTCCCCCGTTCTATTATGTATGTATTATAGTATTCTATGGTACTTCCTTTCATGCACGCCATACTCATAATCATATCTTTTTAAAATTTAAGACCTTAACTTTTAAATCTTTTACTTGCTAAAAGAACTGTCTATAAATTATTTATCTTAAGACAAAATTTACCGTCTATACAGTGGCCAGTTATATATTCTTTATCTTCATCAGTAATACATATATTTACTGTTCTTTCACCTGTCTTCAATTTTTTCTGAGTTTTATATGACACGCATTCCCTGCAAGTAAGAATGGAAACTAAAGCTTGATAATTTTTGTTACAGATTTTGCAGGTAATAATAGCTTTGTACTTTTTACCGCGTTCATAGTAGTATTGATTAAAAATTTTAGCTTCGTTTAAAATAAAATAGGCAAGAAGAATTTAATTTATTTTTATACTAGTGTTGATAACATAAATTTTTTATTAGTTTTTACACGTGATCAGAATAATTTACTATGTTATCTGTAAATTTGTTCTGAATTTTCATTACATTTTAAAGTTTGTATATTTGTAGAAAGGCGCTTCTGACATAAGAACATGCAATGATCTTTGAACATTTAACACACAGCAATTATATCCATAGCAATTCATAACAGCTTAAATTGCTCTAAAGTATTTTGTGTAAATACATCGCAACCTGCATGGTAGCCGCTTCAAATGGATTTTATTTAAACAATCCTTATGTATTCAATGTGTTAGATAATATATAAAATTAGGTTCCATACATCCAAGGAGGTATGTGTAAAAACTTCAAACTTTTTCTTACCAATTCTCTCTGTGCTCCCATTCTACTAGATGCGACAGCATCGGGGTCTCTTGTGAAACAGGAAATTTAATTTCTGGGTAGAGATTTGCTAAATTTAGGTTCAAGCCAGCTTCGTATAGTCTGTTAAATTAAACATATAAAAGTATTATAATTAATATAGGTTTTCACACAAGAAACAATTTAAAATCTGATACCATTGATCCGTTTCCTACTGGCAGTTTAGAGATGGCAGTAACAAAACAACTGCATACATAGTAATAGATTTTGAATTGTAATCATAGCCCATGTTAATATTTCATAATACACATATTTATGAATTTCCAAATCAGCTCAAATACCAAATATAAAAAAGTTTTGAGCAGTAATAAGAACAAAATTTAAAAATGAAGCATCTGATACTGTGGTAAATAATCCTTCTTATTTGACAACGTCTGACCGCCTAGTGGCCTAGTTAGTCTGGTGGTCGTGTACGCGTCTGCTGATCATGTGGTACCGGTTTGGGATAAAACAAAAACATTTAAAAACAAAACTTTCTCTTAAGAAAATTAAACCAAGTAAAGTCTCACAAATTCCACTCATTTTTCTTTTCCTTTTAAAACTTTACCTACACACTAATATTTTTTCCTGTATCGCGGAGGCAGTTCACATACATAAATAGCACAAGGACAAACATCCAGACCAGTAACAATTACTTGTAGGCCATACAAATACTCGCTCCGTGCGGGATTCAAACCCTATACTTAAACTTATATGCTGTAATTGAAATGAAATGAAATGAAATTTATTAACATACATTAGATTACTGTTACAATTATTTTTAAGCTCTGAAGCCTGCGTTAGTAAAATCTCTGCTACAGGCCTCAGACATCCCCATCTATTTATTTATATATTATTATCTAAGTATTATAATGTATATTACTATTATAAAGAAATTTGTTTCTTAAAAAAAATAAAATGAAAATTAAAAAAGTGATAATACGGTACTAATTCTAATGTAAGGCCAAATTGCGCGTGCGCGCGCGCGCGCGCGCGTGTGTGTGTGTGTGTGCCCTGTAAATATCTGCTGGTTGACTATATACAACGAATTAAAACGACGTTAGTTCACGTAAGTTACGTGACCTAACGTTAATATATTACGCCATTCCTATTCATTTTTATAGTTATCTTTCAAATTTGCCGACTGTAGAAAGTGAACTAGACTAACCCTGTTGCAATCAACTTTAAATAAAAAAACCGGTAAATGAATGCAACACTGAATTTCATACCCTTTGGAACGGTACTGTACTGCTGTGGTACCACAAATTTACAAAAATAAGTAACAAGGTGGCATCAACCCAAACAGATATACGTGGTATACAGTAGCATAGTAGTACAGTAACACGAATGGCACGCGACCACGCGTTCACAGAATACCGGACCGGAGACACTTTTTACTGGAAACGAGGCATTCCATCTTAAGCCTCACGGGTGACAACGCATCTGCATTTTGGTTCGTAATCGAGAATAGATGTAGGTGTCTATGGGCCGCAGCAACCATTTACCATCAGGTGGACTGTGTAAAAAAAAAGATATCTAGTAGAAGAAAATGAGCCCTACCATTTTATGTGACGAATTCTTTTCCGCTATATAGGATAAAATGAAATTTGCATACCTTCCTAATGCAATAAGTAAAATTTGGACGTTATCCTTAGAATCCATTTGAGATATTTCGACCGCGAGTAAATCTTTGTATGATTGCTTGAGAGATTTACATAGAACTCCATGAGGTGCTATTTCTAATACTATAGCATTTTCTTCTATCAACTTCGTTGTTTCTTCGAATAGAACTGGATTCTGTTGTACAAAATCTTCTATTATTTTTTGGTAAGAAGAATATTCATAAGAAAAATCAGAGAGAACGATCTAATTTTATCAAGGTTAAAGAGCAAAAAAAGGTTACATAACTTAATCACATTGTGAGTGTTTTAATAAGCTTCTTCCTGATAACAATACTGCGGGTGCCAACTCGTGTGCCAAGTAGGACAGCTATGGTAAATATCTCTCCTGTGAAGCAATTTATTAGGACCATGTTCAGCAGAAGAGTTTCTAAAGGCTTTATTGAATAAATGAAGGAAATGGTTCGCGTGAACAATCAAATTGTGTGTCTTCTCCTTATCTAACTATATTATGGTTGTAGCACGATTGGATCGGCTCGATCAGGGTGGTACTACGCTCTCACAGAATACCAGCGTAAAATAGTAGAACAATGCTGCTGTGTTTCGTATGGTGAGTGTAAAGAATCGGATATACTTTTTACTGGCACCAAAGTATTCCGTATTAGTCCATAGGGGTAACAACACACCTGCATTTTGGTTCTTAATTGTGGATAAATGCTAGATGTCTATGGACCACAGCATCAACTTACCATCAGATGAACTGTGTGCTTGTTTGTCATCCCTATTCTATATTTAAAAAAAAACCCAAATCTTTCACCCAAAATTAACAAAAAAAGTGGAATTATTACCAAAAGGTTATTGGTGAAGTATTCCGGTGACGCTTCAGTAGCCCTGGGCTCATTCCAATAACTTTGAGCGACCGAGGTAGAGAGCCAGCGATCCGAACGAGCTTTTGGTTCTAAAATTACTTCTTTCAGGTACTGCATGAGCTTAGAACCTAATGGAATATTATTGAGCATTACAGAAACAGAAACTTTTTTTATTCAATAATGATTATGAATAATACTTATTTAAAGTCATTCTTATGTTTAATTACCACCAGTTCGTAAAAACCTCTGTCCTGTGAAGAACCAGCAAGAAACAGCAAGAAATAAAAACAGCTTGCAATCAATGTATTTATTTTTTTTTTATAGAAGAGGGGGCAAACGAGCATGTGGCTCACCTGATGTTAAGTGACTACCGCCGCCCATGATCAACCGCAACACCAGGGGAATTGCAGGTGCGTTGCCGGCCCTTTAGAAAGGAGTAAGCTCTTTTCTTGAAGGTCCCCCGGGTAGTATCGGTCCGGAAAAATCGCCGGTGGTTCCACAGAGAGGTTGTACGCGGAAGAAAACTCCTTTTGAAACGTACAGTGGTGGACCGTATCCAGATTTGTGGATGGTATCGGGACGTTTGCCGCGTAGTGCGTTCACGAAATTTGGCGGCTGGGATTAATCCGAACAATTCCTCAGAGCACTCCCCCGTGATAGATGCGATAAAATACGCAAAGAGATGCAACATCTCTTCGCAGCGCCAGTGAATCGAGCCGATCGGAAAGCACTCGGTCGTCGACGATTCGAGCCGCTCTGCACTGGATGCGGTCAAGTGGAAGGAGCTGGTACTGGGGAGCCAGCCCAGAGATGGGAACAGTATTCCATGAGCGGCCGAACCTGCGCTTTGTAAAGTTGCAGGCGGTGTGCCGGCATGAAATACTGTCCCGCTCTGCTGAGCACGCCAAGCTTTTTTAGAGGCCAATTTGGCCTTCCCTTCCAAGTGACCACGAAACTGCACGTCACTCGATATGTCGACGCCGAGGATTCCAATACTATGTATGTTGCACAATTAACAACACAAAACAATTTAGAAATAGCTTGATAGAAGAGAAGAGAAGAGAAAAAAATACTTCTTTTTATTACTTTGAAGTCGGCTTTTACTTTTTGATAAAACATAAAATGAATACTAAAACCCAGTGACCCTCCACAGCTTATTTTGTAGAAACATGCTTTAGTGAATCTTCATTTTTTGCTGATAAATGGTCGTGCAGTAACAATCGTCACCGTACTACAAATATAATTGAGAGTTGGCATGCCACTATAAACAAAAAAAGTAAGGAGTAAACCGAAAAGCATTGCTTATTTTTAGACTCTTCTTACAACGAGAAGATAATTATTAACAAACTTTATACTTAAAGGGATCAAATATTACGACAAAACAGAAATAAACTTGTGCTATTGACAAACCTATTGCTACAACAATTACCGAAAACAGATTCGGAAACATAAGTATTGAATTATGTATCGAGTCTTATATTTCTTGAATATTTTGATTTGACAATAAATAAGAACAAAAATCGTGATCTGTGATTATACTGACAATTATTGCCAAATGTTCTTGTGATATTATTGATTTATTACTTAGAATGCTTTAGTGATATTGTTGATTATATTTTATATTTTTGATTACATTTTTATACTTAGATAATAATAAGCCAAATGCTTTTGTGATATTGTTGATTATATTTTGATATTGTTGATCAAATTTTTATACTTAGCTAATAAACGAGCCAAGTGCTTTTGAGAATAATTATAATTTTTTTTTGATTTGGATTATTATCTGATGTAAAATGCTTTTGTATTTTTGAGATGTAGATTTATGAAATATATCTAAAATCATGATATAATAACATTTTGTTTTATTTTAAAGTTCAACTATAAAATATTAAACGTTTTTAAAAAGGATTTTTGTATTTGACTGTACAAATCAAAGTCAAATTTTTATGGTCGGGCGAATAAGATTTAATACAATGTCGTTTTATTTGAAGTCGTTTTTAAAATTTTGTTAAATTTTTTATTTAATACAATGTCGTTTTATTTGAAGTCGTTTTATTTGAAGTCGTTTTCAAAATTTTGTTAAATTTTTTTTCTGGCTGTACTTTGTACTAGCGTGCGAGTTGACAACAGAAATATTAGGTAAATTCGAAAAGTGCCAAGTCGCCGAGTTTTTGTCGGGCGAGATAACGAATAACCCTTGCCTATCATTAAAGATAATAATCATCAATGGCCATTTACTTTACCAATTTTTTTCGAATTCGAAAAAATCTTCCAATACTATAAATAATTATTATAATAATGTCCTCCAGACCAAATTTTAGTCACAGTGGCCAGCCTCAACAAAGACTAGCCATCGACACGGGGCAGGATTATAGTGCCCAAGTTTGCGCAAGCATAGATGCACTCTCTTTACCCTCACTCTCATAATCCGATGGGACGGTAAACCAACCCAACCGGAGACAGATTAGGCGCAGGACCAACGGCTTTACGTGCTTTCCGAGGCACGGGGTGAGACACCGCCAACTTCCTGCCTCCAGGAAGCTACTGAGAATTTCTTAATGGAAAAATCAATAATAGATTTTTGGTCCGTCCCGGGATTCGATCCCAGGACCAACGAGGCAGTCAAAACTATAATAACCATATATTCCAATACTATATATACTATATAAAATATAACTGCCAATAAAATATAGCCTCATGGTATTACAGTGAGGTTGTACGCAGAAAAAAAACTCCTTTTGAAACGTACAGTGGTGGACCGCCAAGTATCCAGATGGTGTGGATGGTATCGGGACGCTTGCCGCGTAGTGCGTTCACGAAATTTGGTGGCTGGGATTAATCCGATCCGAGAGCACTCTCCATGGTATATGCGAAAGAAAATGCAAAGAGATGCAACATCTCTTCGCAGTGCCAGTAAATCGAGCCGATAGGAAAGCACTCGGTCGTCAACGATTCGAGCCGCTCTGCGCTGGATGCGGTCAAGTGGAAGGAGCTGGCACTGGGGAGCCCCAGCCAAGGATGGGAACAGTATTCCATGTGCGGCCGAACCTGCGCCTTGTTAAGTTACAGACGGTGTGCCGGCATGAAATACTGTCCCGCTCTGCTGAGCACGCCAAGCTTTTTAGAGGCCAATTTGGCCTTCTCTTCCAAGTTACCACGAAACTGCACGTCACTCGATATGTCGACGCCGAGGATTCCGATACTGGCTGAGGCAACAAGGGGAGAGCCTTAAAACTGAGGAGATACGACAAAAGGGTTCTTTTTAGCAGTTAACACGCAAACTTGTGTCTTCTGGGGGTTAAACTGGACTAGATTTGGTTGCCTCCAATCCGAGACTCTGTTCAGCAAAGACTGGACTTCAGAAACAAGTTTGTCCCGGCACTCTGAGACGTTTTCCCGAGAAATATTGGCTCGGCCGGTGTAAAGTGCATCACCAGTGCTGTAATCTGCATAGCAATGAATATTACGGGTTCGGAACACATCATTAATATTCAGAAGAAACAGCGTTGGCGATAGCACGCAGCCTTTTTGAACACCAGCATTAATAGGCTTGCAATCGGAGCTTGCACCATCTACAACGACCTTGATGCTCCGATCTGCAAGAAAGCTGGTGATCCAATCAGACAATTTCTCGGAAAGCCCATAGGAAGGGAGCTTCAAAAGAAGCGCTTTGTGCCAAACCCGATCGAAGGCCTTCGCAATGTCCAAACTAACGGCCAATGCCTCCCCTTTGGACTCTACTGCCTCCGTCCATCTGTGAGTTAAGTAGACCAGAAGATCACCAGCTGACCGACCACGGCGAAAACCGTATTGGCGGTCACTAATCAGCTGGTGATCCTCAAGGTACCTCATGAGCTGGCAGTTTACAATGGACTCCATTGTTTTGGAGAACAAGGAGGTGATGGCGATAGGCCGGTAGATAGAGCAGTCGCCTTTTTTAGGTATCGCGTGGACGAAAGACGTCTTCCATGATTTTGGGACTACGCCTGGGGAGTAGGAGTAGCGGAAAAGACGCGTTAAAACCGGTGCCAACTCTTCACACGGAGCACACGTCCTCAGCACAATTGGGGGGATCCCGTCAGGCCCACTCGACTTGTTGATATCCAGGGAGAGGAGTTCTTTGCGAACCGAGTGCTGTGTGAACTGCACTTCCGGCATGGAGCACTCTCACCGCGGGATGGTCGGCGGCGTACGCCCCCCGTCATCGAGAGTCGACTTGGACGCAAAGAAAGAGCTTAGAAGATCGGCTTTCCCCTTTTCGGTATGGGCCAGTGAGTCGTCCTCCCTGTACAGAGATGGAAGAGATGGCTGACAGAAATTCCCCTGGACAGCCTTGGCGAGAGACCAGAATGCACAGGTTTCAGAAGGAAGGCGAACTAGTTTCTCGCCAATTCTGCCTATGTGCTCTGACTTTGCCTTGGCAATGACTCTTTTGAAGAACCTAGAGGCGGAATTGTACTTTTTGCATGACAACAAACTTCGTGTCCCGCGCCTACGTCACAGTGAACGAGTGAAGCCGGCCACAGTCGTGCATGTACCTGCTGTATTGCTATATGTTAGAGCATTCACTGACAAGATTGGCTATATCTTGAAGCGCGCTTCCATCATAACATACTTCAAGCCGCTGAAGAAGATTGGTCAGTTTTTACCATCAGTCAAGTGTAACGTCCCTCTGCAAGATGCAGTAGTGTACAAGCTTGATTGTGAATGTGGTCTCTCATACATAGGACAAACTAAAAGATCAATTAAAACCCGCGTTAAATAACATATAGCTGATGTGAAGAATTGACGCTCCGGGAAGTCTGCAGTCTGTGAACACGTACAGGATCGCCCCCGTCACTACATCAGATTTGATAGACCACAAATCCTCGCTAAAGAACACCGATTCCTTCCAAGGATGATTCTCGAGGCTATTGAAATCAAAAAACATCCTAATTTCAATAGAGAAGATGGCTGGGTGCTACCATCTGCTTGGGATCCTATAATAAATAAAATTAAATCTCAACCCAAGCATACAACTGCAAGACTTCAAGATACCATAAGTTCATACTGTGTAGATCGGAACAAAAGTTAAATTTTAATCTATGGTAACCGCGGTTAACTATGACATCTGGACGTTGAACATCTCAGTCCCCCCCGTGACCATGGGTGCTGTAAGGCGCTCGAAACGTCGGGTATTTAAAAAATTAAATATACGCGATAAATTCCGTAAAAACTAGTATTATTTCAATTGAATTATTTTTTAATATTTTTTTTATTTTTAAATTGTATGTAGGTTTATTACCTCTGCATTGGCATTGGGAGTAAGAGTATTATCGAAGACCCAGCTTTATCGATGGGCATGTCAGTTAGTAATGAATAACGTTTTTTATAAGTTTGAAACAAGTAATTTGTCTATTTTGAACACTTAAATCCCTTTAATATTGACCGAAAAAAAATACAGTATGCGATGTTAGAATATTCACTACCCCATATCATCCCGTGGGTGTCCTAAGAGGCGACAGAAGGATACCAATCAAGACAAGGGCAGCAACATATGCTAAAAATAAAAAAGTTGTTGCCAAATCGCGTGGCAATCTATGGTGATCGTCTATGTTTAGCAGCGGACTTTAATAGGCTCTAACGGTAACGGGAAAAAAATCTCTGGCACTAATGCCATACCTTTGTCATCTATACGTCCCTAAAAGTATCACCGGTTTGTTCGTTACATACTGTGTGTGCATGGCACTCATATCAAGCCTATGAGAGTTGATGCGAAAAGGCTTGTTATTATATTTTATTATATTAGTTAATAAACTTACTCGCTTCAGAAATGTATCGCGAATGACAAGCTATATTTGAGCAGGAAATTTCTTCAACTAAAGTGCCTTGTGAAGTTAGCTTGTTTACGAAATTCTCCACAATGTTAGCGGGGCCGGAGACTACACTAGAGCGGGGTCCATTGTGATAAGCTATATCCAGTTCTGGTGGGCATTCGTCCTTCATCTACAAAAAAACATATAAGAAATGTCGTCGTCGTAACGCATAAAACTGTGAAGTTAATTTTAATACTTACAAACGTTATTTTTAAAGTTCGTTGTATCTTAACAATTTAATATAGATGCTACGAAATTACCTTTTTATATCCCAAGCTTACTGCAGCCATTGATCCTTTTATTGTAGGTACCTCAGACAAAGCTAGACCACAATAATATGCTGACAAGATCGCTTGTTCAGCCGTCAAACAGTTGTCCGCATAAGCACAGCCTACCTCACCTATACCATGGCCTGTAATTCAATATATCATTCAATTGCATATCAATTCAGAATACCTTTCCATTTTAAAAATTATCATCCTTAATATACGCTTATTTTTTGGCTTAAAAAAGCTCTTGTTGACGTCAATATCTCCATCGGTATCAGTTAATAGGTGCTTAGAGCTATCATCGTCATTGCCGCTCTACACAAATGCTGAACATCGGCCTCCCCCAAGGAATGCCACAATGCATGGTTCCGAGCCTGCATCCATCGACTTCCTGGAAGACATTTACCAGGTTGTCACTCCACCTAGTGGGATACTAAACTCCGTGTAGTACGGCTACAACTCGAAAACCTTTCTTTACCCTATCGGTAATCGTTTCATTGCCACTTCAGCTTACCAATCCGATGAACTATGTCAGGTACTACAGTACTACTATTGAGATCCTCACGCCGAGAATCCGCGAGCATAGCCCTCTTCATAGCTCGCGAAAGGACCTTGAGCTTCCTCGTGCGGCGGCCGTGAGTGACCTTATAAGAATATCCACTATCCCATATCTTCCAGTGGCTGTTGTAAGTGGCGTCAGAGGAAAACTGAGGCAGAAGATGAGTAACAAAATTTTTCTGATAACCAATGAGCAACAATTAGCTAACGTCCGGCTAATTTTTAGTAGGGCCATTAAACGATAATTTAAAAATCACTTTACTATAATAATGAATGATCCTCTTACTTACCAACTAAATAATCTGGTTTTATACCAACAGTTTTCAGGACATCTGTCATACCAATTTGAACGGCAACAATACCAACGAAAGACTCAACAATGTTTTCAAAAGAATTGGTATTATGCTTCGAAATAATTTCAGACAGTTTTATTCCTTTGGATTCTAAGACCTTGTGGCATCTGAAAGCAATAAACGCGATTTTCATTAAGACGTAAAACACGTATCATACTATCGACGGTGGTGTGTTTTTACTAGTGTGTAGTACTGGGAGTAGTGTTGGTGGATTAGTGGGGTCGGGAATAGTGCACGCAATTGAAGGAGGATGGGAGTTGCTCCTAAGATTGTAATAATATAAAATGATGTGTCTTCCTAGAGACATCATTTTATATCATCCCATGGATCTTAGCTTATTAATTAACATGCAATTTTCATTTCCACAGTTTAAAAATAACCTCAAGTTACAAATGAACTTACAGTACATATGATGGAACGTGGCTACTGCAGTCTATGGACGCTTGCAGCCAATTTAAACAAAGAATGCTACACGCACTGGTTGTACAACCAAGTTTTCAGGTTTTGAGGTATACCTGACAAGAAGATGTGTCGTGATTTCCCGAACGCTCTCTAGCCGAGCTGAATCCGTCGATTGACCTCTCGGTCAAAGTTGATTTTATCTAGTCGGAACATTTTTGTCCCAGGTAAACATAATCATCAATAACTCCAAGTTTAGTGCCCCCAATTTCTACCCCTACATGTGTGACATGGACGTTACAAATGATTTTTGTTTTGTCCAGTTTCATCTTAAGACCTAGTTGGGAGACACTTTTAAAGTTGTTAAGCATAGTGTCTCGATCCTCAAGCGATTCTGCCATAAAGATTATATCGTTGGCAAATCCAAGGTGGCGAATCGATTTGAACCCGCATATTGACCTCATGGTCGAAGTTGGGCTAACCTAGTCGGAATATTTGTCCCAGGTTAACGTACTCGTCAACAACTTCGAGCTTAGCGCTGCCGATGGCTATCGGCATAGGTGTGAATTGGACATCACACATAATTTTGTTTCGTCCATGTTTATTATAACACCTATCCGATGGGAGACACTATTGAGGTCACTGAGCATATGAGCATAGTGCTTAGTTCTTCCAGCGATTCGATAAGGGCTATATCGTCGGCAAATTGAAGGTGAGTGGTGTACTCGCCTTTGGTGTTAGCATCGTGTTCTTTCCAGTCCAGTAGCTTGAAAACGTCTTCGAATGCTACGGCGAAAAGTTTCGGAGATATTATGTCACCCTATCTTACACCTCTATGCACTTGGATAGGTTTCGCACTCCGGTTCTGAACTCGGATAGCCATTGAAGCCCTACTGTACAAACACTTCAGCACTTCAATATACCGACTGTTAACTTGTCACCGCCGAAGGGAGTGAAGCACCGCCCAAAACTGAAGAAAACTGAATCAAAGATATTCTCATAGTCCATATACGTGAGACAAAGTGATAGATTGTATTATTTGGACTTCTGTACAATTTGCTAAAGGGTATATGTGACCTATGGTGTTAAAGCCTTTTCAGAAATCAGCTTATTCGGGAAGCTGGTAGTCAACGAGTATGGCTCTCGAAAAAAGGCACAGAGATAAGGCTCAGAAAGAAAATTGGTCTGTAGTTCTACAATAGTTGTCACCTTTCTTGAAGAACAAGACTTCTACGGAGTAGTGTCACCATAGAGGACGGTATTGAAGTTTCTAAAGGACTTTAAGTATCGGTTTTCCACCCGCTTTCAGAAGCTTAGCTGTAATTCCATCCTCGCCCGAGTAATTGCCGTTTTTAAGAAGACGGAGAGACATTCTAACCTCGCTAACACTTACATCCAGAATATCATTAGAATAGTGTCGGATAAGACTTGCTCTTGCATCGTTACTTACACTTGCGTGTGGCTCCAACAATTACGAGTACACTGCCCATAGAAACTCTCGACCTATCTCAGAATCTCAGATATCCTGGAAACGATGCTGTTACATTTAGTCTTCAGCTTTGACTGTTAGCTCTTTCTGGCAGAAAGATCTCTGGCAAAGAATTTGGAGCCCAGTTTCCGCTCGATTGCTTCTTTAATACGAGCTGTATTAAAGTTGCGTAAGTCCCGCCACATGCATTTGGAGATCTCTTTGTTCAGTTGCCTGTATGCTGTCAAATCTGCTGAAGACTGCAGCTTCACCTTCCGTTTAACGGCCATAGGATTAAGAGTGTGATCGGAGAGTTTTGTGTTCTCCTGCGGTGGGTCTTGCAGAACTTAGGTCAGATCGCATGGACAGTTTCCACAAGTTTGTCATTCATATCGTCCACTTCATTTCAGTCTTCTAGGCACTTAAAACAATTTTGTAACTCGAACTGAAAGTTTTGGTGGCTTTGGATTAGAGCAAAATTAGACTTCATTAGACGTGACATCTCCAACTTCACGTTTAGGTTCAGTGTGCCTCTCATCATTGTTAATTGATTGAGATCTCACTGAACAGTTGTAGTCTTATCGTCATAATGAAGTCATTCATTTTTGTCGAACCATCGGTTCTCGACCAGGTCCACTTTCTTTAGGGTCGCTTATGGAAGAGAGTTATGGAAAGAGTTCGTCATAAAGAGTCCCTCTTTCTCCATAAAGTCGACCAGATGCTAGCCCCTTGGGTTCCGGTGCCCTATTCTTTAGGGAAAGTTGCCCTACTTTCAGCTCATCATTCTCTCTTGTGCTTAGTTTTGTGTTGTAGTTTCCCATTAACACCGTATAGTGGATTTTGGAGGAATGCATGACTTTAGAGATATCCTCATAGATTTCCTCCACCTCCTGATAGGGATATGTCAAAGTTGGTGCACAAATCTGTATGGCGTTCAGTGAATACCGTTTGGTGATTCTGAGTATAAGTTACACAACCCTCATCGACACACTTCCAAATTTTAGACAGTTGTTAACGATAGACTTGTGAACAATAAATCTGACACTTCCTTAGGATAGATGGTTGTCTTCCCGGTGATAGAACTAGTTGCTCGAATCAAGAATCAACGTGTCCTTCCCCTAAAAAATTAAGTTAAGAAATTTGTGCTTGATCCAACAATGAAACATCGCTAAGAGAGTTAGATGTAATAAAGTGAAAAAGCTGCCATTTATCCCATATAAAAATAACTATTTATATGTATCATTTCTTAAAATTATAAGTCTTGAGTTTAATAATACATTTACTTCTAAAACACTCCCTTTAAACAGTCGCAAATCGTTTAATGAGTGGGTGACTGTAGAAATCCGTAGGAGTAGGTAAAAGTTACATGATCTTTACAATGAAAGATCATATGAACATAGTGTTTCGTTTAATGATTATGTAAAGAAATATTCCAAAATATTTAAGAAGTGTGTTCAACAGCCACGTCTTTATATTTAAAAAACAAAATTAAGAATGCCTCTTATAAAATTAAAATGACTTGGAATATAATCAATAATGAAACTGGTAAGATGAAACCACACAACTCATACTTTCAAATAAATTTTAACAATAATTTTAAAAAATCAGATGAAGCTGTTGAAACGGCTTCTGCACAATATATTGTACCAACATTTTGAGGTTGACTAAAAATTCACCTAATTCCGCACCTACTGCCGCCGAGTCGTTACTCAAATAAAATATAAATGTATGGAAAAAATTATTTGCATTTCATAAAATATTATCAGATGACATTGTAAAATGTTTCAAAACTATTGATATTAACAAAGCAGCAGATTTCCATTAAAGTTATTGCGTTTATAATAGATGAGATTGCACCCCTATTTGCTATTATTTTCAATACTAGTATCTAATTAGGTGTGTTTCCTGATTTAATGAAACATATTAAAGTACCTTTATTTAAATATGACAGTACATTAGACCCCACTTATTTTAGACCTATTTCTGTACAGCTAAAACCCAGTAAAATTTTTGAAAAAAATATTTTAGATCCATTGTTAAGTTTTTTTTAATGTAAAAAATTGCTCCATAAAATCAGTTTGGTTTTACCTCGGATCGCTCGCCAACAGATACCGGTGTTGAGCTTATGAAATATAGAATTTATTTAATCATATCTAAGAGAATGCAAATAGTTGTTATTAATGGGAGCAGTTCTTCCGGATCGGTAGTATCTATGGATATTCCTCAGGGCTCAATTCTTGGCCCCTTTCTGTTAGTGTCTTCCTTAGTTTACATTAAAGACTTACCTAACCTGGTAGGGAATAATCTTTGAAATAGTTTTACTTGCTGATGATATGTGCTTCGTTGATTTTCCAACTTAAAAGGCAATTAATTAAATATCGTGTATTAAGAGTAGTACACTAATTTAACGCTTTCGAATGGTAATAAAACGAAATTTATTAAATTAACCACACCTAAAGTTAAACAGTCGAAAACCGGTGCGCTTTTAAATGGAATGAAGCTGGACATTGTTGAATCCGCTGTTTTTTGGAATTACAGTCGACGCGAAGCTTCAATGGGGCCCTCATATATCTAAACTAGCTAGTAAACTTAGCCTCTGTAGCATATACTGTAAAAAAGACTAGAGGCTATACATGTGTTGAAACAGCTAGATTAGTTTATTTTCGTTATTTCCATAGCATGATGTCATATGAAATCTCACTCTGGGGTAATATGAGTGACATTGAAACTATTTTTGTTTTGTAGAAGAAAGCCGTTTAAACCTAGTTAACTTAGGCTTCCCAATATATTTACGAAATTTTAATGTATGTTCACAAAAACAAAAATAGTTATATTACAAATAGTCATGTACATTCTGTAAATACTAGGAGTAAGCACAGGTTAGTTATACCAATTATTCGACTCCAAAGAGTCAGTAATTCCTTCATGGGAATGTATACCCTTTTTTTTTATAGGATAGGGTGACAAACGAGCACACAGTCCACGTGATGGTAAGTGGTTGCTGCGGCCCATAGACATCTACATCTATCTTCCATTACAAATCAAAATGCAGATGCGTTGTCACCCGTGAGGACTGAGATGGAATGCCTCATTTCCAGTAAAAAGGGTCTCCGGTTCTCTACACTCACCATACGAAATACAGCAGCATTAAGCTACTATTTTACGCTGGTATTCTGTGAGAGCGTGGTCCTTCCCCGGTCGAGCCGACCCATTCGTGCTACAACTATACTACTAATATAATTGCAGCATGGCTCTACCACGTATAAAAGTCTTTTACAACAAAGTCTCAGAAAATATTCACACCTTATTTATTAAAAGGTTTAAAATATTTGTCAAGCAAAACATATTTAGTAAGGTTTATTATATAACTAAAGAGTACATGTTTGATAATAACCCCTGGAAATGAGGTGGCTGCAACCATGCAGTTTATTAGTGTTTTCATAACAATTGTATAAAATATTATATTATTGTTAATTGTGCTTTTAAAAAAAGTTCCGCTGGGTTTCTTTTTGGTTCTTCCCAGGATCATTGAGCTATTATGTAATACGTACTAGAGGTGACACTGCATTCAGCTACTCTGTTCCACTTAACTGCGGTGCATACACCGCACTGTAATCAGTCACTCGCTAGGCGCTTGCAGAGTTGTCACGTGTTGTGTTGATTTAAAAAAAAATCTCTTGGTAAAAATATGTCGTCGTGTGTACTTAGATATTGCACAAATAAGTGAAGAAAGGCCAGTAAAAACCAAGGAATTACTTTTCATCGGTTAATAAGATACTTAATCAATAAAAAAAGGTATTATAGATTAATAATAAAACAAAATATTCCTAAGACGCCATCTCGTGTCATGGAATATAGATTATGAAATTAATATGTACAGATGCGACATTTCTGTGGGTGCTTAAGTATAGGACGAATATATTATTATATACATTTTTTTTGTAGAAAAGTATATAAGTTATTATAAGTAGGCCAAATTTTTCATATTTAAATCTGCTTATTATTCTTTTATTTTATTTTTAGGTTTCCACATCAAAGTTAAAGTGGAATAAATTCATCCATTTTTAACTCTCGCGTGCCCAACATTTATGAACGACTCTTATTCTAATTCAAATAAATATATTTGTAATTTAAATGTTATGTTAATAAGTTTTGTTAAACATACATTTAGTATTGTTACGAGCTTAGGGTTGGTGACAATAAAAATTGCCGATAGAATTACCAAAATTAACTCTTTAATTCACTTTACACTAATTAAAACTTAGAACACTAATAATTAAGCACACTGATTCACTTTATTTCGCTCCGAAGCTTCGCTTGTCTCGCCAAATTCAATCTTCCCCGATCGCACCTTGCAGCGCCTATAAATACACATTAGCACCGAAACATCCAGAACATTCAAGTAAATACGCGCAAGGCGTCGAAAGTTCAAGTGTCGACTTCTAGAAGCTTAGTTCTTCGTTCCGACACTAGATGGCGCTGTCGGTTGAAAGATTAGTGATGTCATTTTCTGGAAAGCTCCCCTCGCTCTCGTTGCTGATACTAGATGGCGCTAGTGCCGGGTACATGACGTCAACTCAGGCGCGCAACACTGCCCCATCCTAAGACATGCTCGTCCCGAGCATTATCGGCCCCATAATAACACGCCAAGCGATCCACATGGACGATCTTAGGAGTCCCTCTTGCGCCTTTCTGTATCGGCTCCGCAATGTCAAGGGCTGTCCTATCCCATGGTGCACCAACATTGTACAATTTCGATGCTCCTCTACTACGTGTCCGAGGTCCCCTCACAGCCACACAACTTGTACATGTACGACACCAATCCTCGACATCGTCACGATAATGGACCCAGTAAAACTGCTCTCGGACCTTCAGTAGAGTTCGTTTAACTCCCAGATGGACTCTTGAGCGACCATTATGGCACAGCTGTAGAACATTCGGCACTTTAGCTTTAAGGACAATCATTTGCAAACGACAGCTGTCCCCTCGACCATTGTTCCATTTACGGCACAGGACTCCATCCTGAACCAGCAAGCTATCCCATTGGGCCCAATAGCTTTTCGTGGTTGAACCCATCGCTGAGACGTCGCTCCACTTAGGCTTGGTAGCACGGGCCTTCATCCATTCCAGAATCGGCTTGATATCCGGATCTTCCTGCTGTGCATGTCGTAGGCTGTCCTTCCACTCGTTGCTGAGGTGGTCCGTCCTGAGAATCCTCACGGATACCACTTCCTTAATTTCTTGCCTAGTACAATGTTTCCAATCTTCAGGATAAGGTCTTCTTGACAATACATCTGCGTTGCCATGAGATTTCCCGCTGCGATGTCTGATAGTAAAGTCGTATCCCGGCTGCTGCTGGATGGTGATGTTAGCCGCACTTCCCTTCTGAGATCGTTCACCTTCCCTTTCTAGGGTTCGCTTAGGGCAGCTGGATCGAAGATGGCCCCTTTTCCCCACAGCCATAGCACCTAGGGCTGTGTCCTTTATTGTGGTCACGAACCGCACCTGCTGCAACCTCCCTAGCGTGAGGGGAGCGATGATCCTGCCGCCGTCAGGTGGTGCCCTTAGCTGCACTACCCTCTCGAGATCGATCAACTTCCTTTTTTACAGTTCGCTTAGGGCAGCTGGATCTAAGATGGCCTCTTCCCCCACAACCATAGCACCTAGCGCTGAATCCTTTGTTGCGGTCGCAAACTGTAGCTGCTGCAACCTCCCTGACGCGATGCGAACGAAGATCCTGCCGCACGGCTTCAACCTCCAGTGCATGGGCCAAGGCGTCATTAAGCGTCTCGTGGTGCCCGATCCTCACAGCAGCTCTGACTTCAAGTTCGCGGATACCGTCGATGAATGTCTGCACAAATTTCCCTTCAATGAGCGCAGGACAGGCCGGTATGCTTTTGGCACCAGCTTCTCCACCTCTAGAGTCCACTGCTGCAGGTTTTCATTGATGCGCTGCACGCGATCTTTAAGCTGCGCACGAAAGACGTGTTCCAGCTGAGCGTCGCCATATCCCGCCTCCAACGCCTCAAGAAGCTGCTCGTAGGTCACTTTCTTACCGAGAGCTTCCAACGCAATTCAGGCTTGGTCGCGCAAGCCTAGGATGAGTGCAATCATGGCTTGGCTTTTATTCCAGCCGTTCGCCTCCATGACGGCCTCGAACTGGATTTTGTAGGCCGACCAGGAAGAAGTCCCGTCGAACGGCGACACTTTGAATTCACGTAGCGAACGTGTTGCAGCTACTACAGGAGCTGTTGTTCCATCCCCAAGTTTGAGGTCGTCCAGCGTTTTCTTCACGTCAGCCATCACGTTGTCAACCCAATTGTTCACTTGCTTGATTCGGGTTTCAGCTTTCTCGATTCGGCTTTCAGCTTTAGCAATTTGGGTTTCAGCTTCTGACAGGCGGTTGTCATGCTGAGCAACCCTATCCTTCACCTCCTTTATCTCCTTCCCGAAGGTAGCGTGAAGGTCCTTCATGAGGAGCATCTGCTCTTACAACCGACGAGCCTGTTCCTATTGTCGGCGGGCCTGTTCATCCTGTCCACCCCGCAGTTGCTCTTCCAACCGACGGACCTGTTCCTCCTGTCGGCGAGCCTGTTCCTCCTGTCGGTGAGCCTGTTCCTCCTGTCGGCGAGCCCGTTCCTCCTGCTGCTATTTCAACAGACTGGCCTGTTCCTCACGTCCGCGCTGCAGTTGCTCCTGTAGCATCGCCATCAGAGCACCTAAGTCAGGTGCTGCAGGTGTAGGAGCTACTGGCGGGCCCGTAGCCTCCGTGGCTGGCAGTTGGCCCTCCGATGTCTGCGGCATTGCACCACCACACCTTCTCTGGTCCTTCTCCTGCTGGCGTTGACTTCGGGTACGAACAACTTCCAATTCCTCCTTCGGTAAAATCGGCATGATTTGGTCCCACTTCTGACACCAATTGTTATGAGCTTAGGGTTCGTGACATTAAAAATTGCCGATGGAATTACCAAAATTAACTCTTTAATTCACTTTACACTAATTAAAACTTAGAACACTAATAATTAATCACATGATTCACTTTATTTCGCTCCGAAGCTTCACTTGTCTCGCCAAATTCAATCTTCCCCCGATCGCACCTTGCAGCGCCTATAAATACACATTAGCACCGAAACATCCAGAACATTCAAGTAAATACATATAAGGCATCGAAAGTTCGAGTGTCGGCTTCTAGAAGCTTAGTTCTCCGTTCCGACACTAGATGGCGCTAGTGCCGGGTACATGACGTCAACTCAGGTGCGCAACAGTATGTTTTTTATATTTCACATAGAGATGACCTTTTAAATTATTCAGATAAAAATATCATTAAAATGTAATTGTGATATAATATTATGTAATATTATATTTAATACGCAAATATAATATACAAAATAAATTACAAATTTTAAATATTGTTATCGATATAATTTACCTATTTAACAATACAATCAACTATTACCTACGGATCATTCTATCTATGTTTATTCTATGATAAGAAACCAACCGCGCGAACACAGAGTAGCGTACATTTTTTGTTTGTAATAGCTGTTCTAGTACGTACAGTACATATTGCTTCAATGCCCAGGACAGAGATTTTTTCCGAACCAGCGGTAAAAGTAAAAATGACTTTCAATAAGTATTACATATAATCAATATTGAATAAAAATAATTCTATTTTATTCTATTCTATTCTTTTCATTATACGTGGTAGAGCCACGCTGCTGGTATATTATAGTTGTAGCACGAATGGGTCTGCTTAGTACTGCTGTGTTTCGTATGGTGAGTGTAGAGATCCGGAGACTTTTTTTTACTGATTACGAGGTTCCGTCTTAGTACTCAGGGGTGACAACGCACCTGCGTTCTGATTCTTAATCGAGGATAAATGTGGATGTCTATGGGCCACAGCATCCACTTACCATCAAGTGGACTGTGTGCACGTTCGTCACCCCAATTCTATAAAAAAAATATTTTATATGAAACACAACATAATCAAGTGAGCAGCTTTCACGCTGGTATTTTCTAAGACTTTTTACCTTCCACGTTTCATGCTACAACCATAATACAGCAGCAGCATGGCTCTATTATATATTAAAATAAAATAATAACCCGCAAAAAATTTAATTGAATTTAATTAAATGGGGAGATTGACATGGCAGTGGGTACATGAGGGGCGGGCAACCGTCGTCAAAATTTTGACCTCTATAACCCCAGGCTTTACACATTACACATATTTTTTTAAACGCAATTACTTCGGAAACCATCATCTTCGACGAGTGTTGCCAGATTTTCAAAAGTTGCTGATTTTCAGGCAAATTGAAAAATCAATAAAACGTATGTATTATAAATAGCATTAACATTTTATACTCGTTAATAATATGAGTACGTAATGTGAGTATAATGTGAACAACTTTTTCATAATATCGTTGCGATACCTTTGTGACCGTTTCGAATCGGACGGGGAGTTTTTAACATATTTTACGTTAGTATTGACAAATAAACATTGAAAGCTTTTAATTGTAGGATATTCATACTTACTTATCAATAGCGTTTGCAAATGTAGATATCCTCAACAAATCTTTGCCCATCGCTGGCCATTGCGTACCCAAACCGGAATACACGAACCAAACCGGCTTGCGAATTTCGGACAATGAATACTGAACGTGTCGAGCTAATTGGATGCTTTTTGTGGGTGTAGTACCTAGTAAAATAAAATAATTAATTATATCAATTTTGACATTGTTACACACAATGAAACACATAACCTTTTTGCTTCTTCTCATATTATGTTATAAAAAAAGGTAAGTCTTTAGGTCGAAATTCTTAACGCAGATTCAATGTGATCGGCAGTGGAAGCAGTTTACATACTGAGAGACAAATCTCCAGACCCAGAACAATTATTTGTAGGCCCCAAAAATACATGTTCCGTACGGGATTCGAAGCCGTAGCTTGCATTGCAACTCGTTGCTAAGACTTTAACTGTTTAGTGACGATGTACGAGTATACATCGACCCATTTCATCTACGTAAATATGGTAAGTAACTATAGGAAATTTTTAAAAAGATCACACGGCTTCCGATAGATGCTCGTATACCCATCTCGTTTACGCAGTGACGGGAAGCAGCGTCAAAGGTGTAAGACTTCTGATACCATGATAACCAAACCTGGCGATTAAGGGAAACCACCCCACCCTCCCCCCTCCCCAGCAAATTTTTCAAATCAAATCAAATCAAATAATTTATTTATAAAACATAGGTGAAAGTTACAAACTTGGTGGAAAAGGTATGATAAGTAACAACAATTTACTTTTAATATATCAAACTGTTGGCGACACGCCTATAAGAATATTTCAATTTATTAGTTAACCGATTACGAACTCGGTTCGACTCCCAGGCCGGAATAGTTTATCGTTTTCTTAGTAATATCTCTTAATAAATTCATATAGGGAATTTTTAAGATATAAATTATGTTACCGGATTTGTTCCCCGGTTGAAATCATCTTTCCAATAATGTTAATTTAACGAAATATTAAAATAAAGTTAGAGACCAGGATTTGTTCCCCGGTCGAGATGATCGCTGTGCATAAGTAGAATTAATGGAAATTAATTGCATAAATATTGTCTTATATGAGTTTGATATGTTTTGTATGAAAACAAATGCCTATTTTCTATGATTGATTTATGAAAACATTCACTTATATTGTTTGATAAGAAACATGATAACTGATAAGAAGCTGATTAGAAATAGTTTTCGGCGTTTGAGAATTGTGTAGAATCATTTATTTAACTAGTATTGTTGATATTAGTGTATACTAAACTTTCCATTTTTACTGATAGTCGATAGCCGTGCAAAAGTTAGTTGTTCAAATAGTGTGAGTTCATAGACGCACGCTAGCCACGTACTTAGGAGGCCAAATATGTAGAAATTTAAATATTTGCAAATTTCAGCAATTTATGTAAAATGACTTGTAAAACATTTCAGATTGATTGTACGTGTAAAGGAGGCGAATTCTGTGTTATTTTATGTGAAAATTCCTGTGAATAAGTGAAATAATGATATTTTTGTATAAGAAATTTAAAAGTGTTTTAATAGTGAAATGTATAGAGAAAATGTAAATTAAACTATTGTATTAGTTAAGATATGTATAATTTCAAGTGGAAAACATTGTTTTAACTTTCTATGTTAAATATTTAAGAAATTCCAACTTTGAACATGTGAGTAAAATAAGCATATTTTGTTAAATAACTAAAGGGTTTTTTGTGATATGAAAATGTAATGTATATCGTAGTATAGATATTTTTTGTGCTATCTTTATAAATAATTTGTATAAATGTATGTCTTATACAAATAAAGTTATTGAGCAAACCGTGAGAGATTGATAGTACAAATTTATGTAATTGAGTTGCGCAAGCGCACAAATGGCGCGGCTCACTTTCGCGTTTAGCTTCGAGGTAGTTCAGTAAATTGATTTTTCATGCAAATCGTTCGGGAAAAGTGCAAGACCAGCAGTCAATAAGAAGAAGAAAGAAAAAGTATAGGGAAGTGATAGGGAAAAGTAATTACTCTCTCACGGAACGGTTTGAAGATAATTGCTGTTTTATTCCCAAGGAATTCTCCCCTTAAAGTGATACAGTCCATATCGAAGATTTAAGGCGTTGGGACCGGGACGACTTCGGAAGACCCGTAATCCCCACCTGAACCTATTTTCTGAAAAGGAAGAGGTTATCGCCCTTGTGTGTTACTCCGTTGCGGAGATCACATACGTTGTTCCCGAACCCAACGTAGGCGTTGTAGGAGGCCGGATCGAGAGAAGCCTCGATTCCCCCTTCTGTTTCTTAGTTTAACGTTTGTCTGGTTTCTTTTCACAAACACTAATTTAAAAATGAAGATGATGTTGATTGTAGCGCGCTAAAACTTACATTACAATTTGAGTTTTATTATAAATAGTATGTGGATGATTTATTTATTTAATTTATTTAAAAACTTTAATGTACTTAAAATGTACAATTGGCGGACTTAATGCCTCTAGGCATTCTCTACCAATCAACCACGAGCTAAGCAGAGAACTTTAGCAGGTGCCATAAAATATGAGGATAATTTATACGTGAATGTAAATATAAAAATAGATATACCATAAGTGTAAATACAAAAATAAATATACATAACTACAATTAACCTAAGTAATATACTCAAGGTGGCTCAGGACCGTGCTTTGTTGCATTACTTGGGGGAGGCCTATGTTCAGCAGTGGACTTGTGAAGGGCTGTAATGATGATGATGATGATGAATATACTCAATACCTGATACATTACATACATAATGTTTAAATAGTACATAATACATACGTTTTAAGCATACTTACATACGAACATATATTTATGATAAATTTAAAAATAAGGTTACGATGTTCGCATATGTTGATGATGATGACAAAGTATATACACCTACATTTTTACCACTATCCATTGACAAGGTTAAAGGTGTAGATAGATCTAGTGAATGTGAACACGACTGCTCATCATTTGACATAGGGTTAGTATTCCTCATTTGATTATGAATACGAGGGTGTACTTGTTCCTGCTCATACACTTTTATGTACTGTAATCTCGTCTCCAATCCCAGTCTCTGTGGACGCTAGCCACTGTGACCGAAATTAGGTCTGCATCACATTAGTACCACTATTCAACTATTTAATACTATTTGACTGACGAAATTTTCCGTATCTAAAGGCACCATCTAGTCTTCAGGGATGACAACACATCTGCATAATATTTCTTAATCGAAGAGAAATGTACGATTAGATGTCCATGGGCCACAGCAGTCATTTACCATCTTGTGGACTGTGTGCTCGTTTGTCACCCTTATTTTTTTAAATGCAGTGATGGAAGTCCAAATATACATTTCTAGAATTTTTCAACTATTTAAACACAGTGTAACTCATACCTAGAAGAATATATCCTCTGTAGTTATGCTTGCTTATTTCATTAGCATAGATTGCATGCCATAAGCGCACTTCTTCTGCGTCAACTGGTTTGCATTCGAGATCATTAAAAATTTTATCTACAGCTGACTGTGTGCGGCCGGATACACCTACTAAACGTGGCAAATCATCAGTCGGTAATCCATTGTTGATCTAAAAAAAATGGATGATTTAATCAGGTTAATCTTTATTGCTTACCAAGGTAATATTAACGTAACAAATGTGTAAAAAATATACAAAGAGCAGTCTTTTTGCTACGTAGAAATTTCTTGCAAACAATTTAAAAAGAAATACAATAAAAGGGAAGAAATATTGACGGGTTGGACGTGCAATATAATAATCAAATATTATTAACTTATGTATTAAAAAGATCGTTATACAGAATTAGCGAACCGCTCTCGCTTCACAAGGATGATTTCTAGATATCGACAAAAGCGCCACCTACCAGGCTCAATTTTGAATCAACCAGGGCTCACTCAAACACACGCAAAAAATTTTTACAGTATTGGTCGAGTTTGAAGCAGTTTAGTGATGAACACAAATTCAGAAAAATAATATTAATAATAAGAATAATATTTTCACGTGGTGGAATGTGTACTATAATTGTAGCAAGAATGGGTCAGCTTAATTAAGGAAATACCTCGCTCTCAAAGAATATCAGCCTAAAATAGCAACTTAATGATGAAAATGCTGTGGGTCGTGTGGTTAATGAGAACTAGAAATAACATTAGATTGAATAAACCATAAGTCCTCGCATTAGAAAACCAATTCCTTCCAAGGATCAATCATTTCAAAAAAAAAATTAAAAACATCCTCATTTCAGTAGAAATGATGCCTGAATGCTAATATCTGCATAGGGTCCGATAATGATGTTCAATAAAAGAGCATTCTCTTTTCTAAAAGGCTGGTATCGTAGTTGCTAGTCCTCTAGTGTTGCAGATGTTCATGGGCGATGGCGATTTCAACCATCAGCTGAACCGTATGCTCGTTTACCTCCTTTTCCATAAAAAAAAAAAAAAAAAACAAAATTCAAATAAATCATAATGCTGTCAGACTTTAAGGCATTTTAAACTCATTCTGCGTAGATAGAACCAAAATTAATGATCAAAAAGTGAAGTTCGCCCGAGTTAAGTGCGATGGAAGGTCTTTAAATAAGATGCATAATATATATAATACCTGTGCCTATTCCCTATGGCCCCTAAACGTTGAAAATTATAAATAAGTTAAAATAATAGAAAATCAAATATAATAAAATCCGTAAAAGTAGTCTACTAATAGGTATCATTACGTATTAAAAGAGTCCCTTTTTACTGAAAACCAGGCATTCCTATTGGTCTTCAGTGTGAATCCGCATTCGATCACGATCGATGACAGCTGTAGTTTTCCATGGGTTACAGCATCCAATTACATTAATTGGACTGTGGAGTGTATGTTTACTTGTTGCCCTTAGCTTTATTAAAAATAATAAACACTGAATGAAATCAATAATGAATACAATGAAATCAGTTTATGTAGGTTTTTACATATTTTCAATTGATCGGGCTATATGACAAACCTTGCTTGTAGCGTATTTCTCCAGTAATATGTGAGCATTGGCTCCCCCGAACCCAAAACTACTGGCAGCTGCTTTTCCACGACTCCAAGGACGTTTCTCCGTGACCACTTGCAAACGCCCTTCTGTTAGACCAGTAACTTCTCTTGGCTTCAAATAGTTTATATTAGGAGGAATATATCCAGAATGGTAAGCGATGCAAAGCTATTAAAACAAAAAGATAACATTAATATCTATTCATAGCAGCCTACAAAAGTCTCTTGCTGACCATAGGCCTTCCCCATAGGCTACCTAAAAGGCGGGATTTTGTCCTAGTTGCCACGCTTAGCAGGCGGGTTCGCCACCGCAGTTCCTTATTATTTTAAATTGTTATCAAGAAGGTGCTGCTACCCATCTCGGCCCCCAGGGAACCACAGTGGCTATTATTATACCGCTACTAGATGGTTTAAACCATAGAATACTATAATACATACATAAAAGAACGGGGGTGTGGGCGGAGCCCGTGTAGCCACTAAAATGCCACAAGACGTCAATTCACACGTATAAATGTCAACACGACATGTGTTTTGACGTTACAATCGTTTTCCAAATTTCGCATGCAAATTATTTAGAAAATGTAAAATTGTACGCTATTTACAAATAAATATGTATTAAAATCCGTCTGTCAACACAGCGAATCGGGTTTGTAGTAGTGATTAAATGATAATACGACGTAATTGCTTTTATGCGTGCTTCCGGCGACGCCAATCCTACAAAATAAGGTTGACAACTATTCTATTGTGTATTATAGTATTCTATGGTTTAAACATTAATATAAAATGAAAATAACTTCTATTATCCGAATAGACAGAAAAACAGACAAAACTTTTAAAACTAGTTCTTCATGTCCTAAAGTTGTTTTTTATTTATTTAAGGAAACATACAGTTATAAAAATACATAATTAATTTTTAAATTAAGTTATTACAAAAGTCAGTAAACTTTTCACTAATACATGATAAGTTATCAGATCATTGGGCAGAACGACTGACATACTAATATTTTAAAGGTATTGTTAAATCTGCCTAACAAAAAATATTGCAACACCCCGATACTACATCAAAAGTATTTTGAACAGATTTTGGAAATTTTTTCACTTAATTCATTAGCTGCCGGTGGCGACTTTTACTGCTGAAGCCTTGATACACAAAGTATTACCGTATACATCAGCGAAAATGCACTAAAATGTTTTTACCTTAGCAAGAGCACACACTCCTGCACCTGCTTCACTGTGGCCCATATTAGACTTAACAGATCCAATCAAAAGTGGATCTGGACGTCCTGGAGAGAATACGGCATCGATAGCTTTAAGCTCTTCAAGATCTCCGACTGAGGTTCCTGTTGATTAATATATGAAATATTCATGAGTTAATCAAAGATATGAGAAACAATATGTCATCTGTTTCCATATGCATTATCATCTCTATAGACTCTTCTCTAATTAAATAAAGTAATACTATACTTTCCTAAATAATTTCGCTTTGCAAGTGTATAATACATCTTATTACAATCCTCTTGTATGAATGTGTCGCCTATATAACGACTTGTTGATTAAATAATTGCGCCCTTCTTTCTGCCAAGGAGGGTCGCGTTCGTATACGGCTTAGAGATCTCTCGTCAGATCGGTAAGCCAATCCATAAAGGCGGTGTTTAGTGGGTAAAAGTCTCCACATAACCACGCAACCGGCTGCGTGGTATGCTATGAGCATTCACCGCCTCCCTCCCCCCGCTTTCCGGAGGGTTGCCCATATTTCTGCGTCAGTAGAGCCATGCTGCAGTTATATTAGTAGTATAGTTGTAGCACGATTGGGTCGGCTCGACCGGGGAAGGACCACGCTCTCACAAAATACCAGCGTGAAATAGTAGCTTAATGCTGCTGTATTTCGTATGGTGAGTGTAGAGAACCGGAGACCCTTTTTACTGGAAATGAGGCATTCCATCTCAGTCCTCACGGGTGACAACGCATCTGCATTTTGATTTGTAATGGAAGATAGATGTAGATGTGTATGGGCCGCAGCAACCACTTACCATCAGGTGGACTGTGTGCTCGTTTGTCAGCCTATTCTATATATAAAAAAAAATTGCTTCGGGCGCAAAAAAAATTAAATCTAGTAAAAATATAGTTATTTTTAATAACAAATTAAACAATTTCAAAAAATCCGTATTAGATATACTTTATAAATAAGGCATTTAAGGCTTAAAATTTAAATTTAAATGTAAAGGTAAATGAATATTATTTTAATAAAGATTTAATTTTTCAAAATTTTCCACAACATAAGTTCATAATTATAGTATGTTTATAAATAAGGTTATAATTATTTGTGCTGTAAAATTGTTACTGTTACTTAATATCATGTTGTGTGCACATGTTTTGGAATACCATCCAGATTGTAACTTTGTATTTATTATTTTCAATTGTTCATGTTTTGGTGTTATTCTGTTTTGTGTACCTAAATAAATAAATAAATAATAAATAGTCCTCAATCCATCTAAGAGGGAGGCCTTTGTTCCGCAGTGGACTTTTGATTAGGCTATAACGATAACGTCAAGATTACGACAAATCCCTTTCTTTGGGAAATCTACGCTGGGTAGGCGCCTCACTCAGCCGTGCGGTTTTTGGGCAGGCCTCATCCGTCGTTCATAATTACTGGTGATTGATGATAAAAAACATGGATAATTGTTTTACCTGTGCCATGCGCTTCAAGGTATTCTAATGTAGAAGGGCTAATCCCAACTTCCTCATAAAATTTCTCAAGGAGAACCTTCTGAATATGACCTGCGGGGTACGTTATGCCTTGCTCTTTGTAACCATCACAATTAGTCTTCGCATGAACCAATTTGGCATAAACTCTGAAAATAATATGTTCAATAAAATTTATAATAAACTCGTATTTGATCTATGTTGACAATATTACTTGTACTTATATTGCTATCTGCAATTTTAACCTGATTAATTATGTGCTTAACTGTGCTTAGTTTTAGATCCTCTCAAGGACCAAGGACCAACACGTCTCAGAAATATTTATACTCTGGAGTAAATATTTTTTTAGTGAAGCTTAGAAACATGAGGTGCCTCCTCTAGCAAGATCCTCCTTTACAATGCATAGGGTCTTTACTTTCGTTATCGTTAACTTATAAATTGGAATGATCCTGAATTCGATTCCCCGAATGTTTCTGCACCATCATCTACTGAGGTTTCGCTTAACACTGTACTTGGCAGGTACGGCTGCACGCCCTTTCTCCCCCATTATGAGTCATTTATTTCAAATGAATGGCCAATCCATTGCATTTCAGACTACTGATCCTATGTCAGTAACTTTATATTAACTGTAAGTTAAGTAAAAAAATAGCTTAGCAACTCGTTGCTAAGCCACATCGCAAACATTTAGCAGCATGCAGATCGTATGATGAATAAATTAGTTGAATTAACGATGGCTTACTGAATTATATTATTCATTAATTTGGTCCTTAAAGGCCGTTTCTATACTATAATTTATCATAAATTATATTTAAGATAAAATTATTCTAATAACCCACCTCCTTGCGTTTTTAGCTTTTTGAAGGATGCATACAACAACCGCCTCGGAGCGAGCGTAACCATTTGCTCTGTCATCAAAACTTTTACATCGACCATCTGGAGACAGTACACCTAGACTGTAACAATAAAAAACCTATTGTCGCTCGTCCCATTTTTTATAGAATGGTAGTGGCAAACGATTACACAGTGCACCTGATGTTAAGTGAATGTTGTGGCCCATAGACATCTACATCTATTGTCGATTAAGAATCAAAATGCAGATGCTTTGTCAACCCTGAGGGTAAAGCAAAAACAAATCAATTCCCATAACAAGGGTCTCCGTTTCTCTACACTCACTATATAAAATACAACATTTAGCTGCTATTTCATTTTCTTGAGCTGACCAATGTGTACTACAGCCATAATATAGCAACAGTGTGGCTCTAACCCATACAGAAAGTTGCTCAGGGATTTATAGGTTTATTTGTTTATGGGTGACTTATGATAAAAAAGATTGTGCTACTGTGATACTTACCTAGCAATCATCACAAAGCAACTAATGAGATTTTGAGTTTGTAACGGTGTAGTAGGTATATATAGGTATAGTAGGGATAGCCTCCTATCACTTCTTTAACAATTTTCTACCTAATTCCATATTTATGGCTTAACCTGGTTAGGGTAGCTTGCTACTCTTTGGGGTTTTGCTCAGGGATTAAAGTACAGTACAATATTAGTTTTACAGGAGAAAGCTACATTACAATATTAGTTTTACAGATAAGAACAATGTATAACCTAAATCAGATGGAGTCTCTATGAGAAATAGTTAAAAAAATATATTACTTTGGTTTCACAGTATATTTACGAAAAAATTATGCACGTACACGAAAACAAAAATAGTAGCGTACACTTTGTAAATACTAGGAACTATCACAATTTACATAATGATTTCTTATATTTACGCAAACACTACACATTGATTAAAACTACTTTTACGGATTTTATCGCGTTTAATTTTAATTACTTTTAATTCCCGACGTTTCTGGTGCTTTCCAGCACCCATCGTCACGGGGGACTGAAATGACCCGGATAAAAAACCCGGAGTACCTTCAGCTTATTTAATTATTTTGCATAAATCGAACCATAAGCAATAATTAAAAAAGCTGAGGGTACTCCGGGTTTAACAACACACAAGAGTGGACAAAGGATTATAACAAGTTTAAGAATAGGTTTCTCTGTCTACGTTTAAGAATGACGTATTAATATCATCATACATAAGCGCCACGATTGTGATTACCGAGCGGTAGGCAAGATAGAGTTCAAAGAGCAGCTACTTAGACTATGTTTAATCGTAACATGCAGATCTAAATGGAAAATTGTGCAAAAAGTGATAGATGAGCTTTCGTCTACACAATTACAAATCTATTATCCGATTAGTGGTTTTTTACGATTTGCCAGTCAAATAAGAAAGTTGGCGCATTCTTTTCTGATATATGTCCCATACAAACACGGGACGTAAGTTCTAGACCAGCATTGGCCAACATGGGACGTATAAATAGATACATTAATAACTTTATCCTCTATTTTCTCACCCTAAGAAGTGAGATATTTTTTGAAATATTTTGAAA
Organism: Parnassius apollo; assembly: GCA_907164705.1. Taxonomy (NCBI): domain Eukaryota; kingdom Metazoa; phylum Arthropoda; class Insecta; order Lepidoptera; family Papilionidae; genus Parnassius; species Parnassius apollo. The sequence continues at coordinate 2,250,080 of CAJQZP010001449.1, read as the reverse complement.
GAACACAGTCCGCCTGATGGTAAGTGGATGCTGTGGCCCACAGACATCCACATTTATCCTCAATTAAGAATCAAAATGCAAATGCGTTGTCACCCCTGAGGATTAAGATGGAATTCCTCGTTTCCGGTAAAAAGGGTCTCCGGTTCTCTATACTCACCATACGAAACACAGTAGCATTGAACTGCTATTTTACGCTGATATTCTGTGAAAGAGTGGTCCTGCCCTGGTCGAGCCAAACCATTCATTCTAAAACTATAATATAGCTGCAGCGTTGTTCTACCACGAAGAAGAAGAAAGATACTTACAATTTTAATAAGAGTTACTTATTACAATTGTTTCGGAATTTATTATTACATATTACGAAGATATTACGTAACATTTGTACAAAGAAGAAGAGTTATCTACCTTTTTACAAAATAGAAGGAGCTCTCTTTTTATTTGCAAAATACTCTTCCTTTACTCCAAGTATATATGCCAGCGGCCAAACTCGATTTCAGGCCAAACTAGTTTGTCCTAGGTCAAACCGGTTTATACGATACGTGTCAGGACATACTAGTGTAGCCCAGGGCAATCGAGTTTGGCCTAAATACTTTAGGTTTAACTAGTTTGGCCTTGGCAAAATTGATTGAATCATTGCATAATCTAATCTAATCTAGCCTAACCTGATATTGACCAAAATTTACTTCTACAACAGCTTCGGCGCTGCGGGAAGTGCAGCCCCTTCGTTCTTGCGTAGTAAATCGCAGGCACCCGTGCTCACCTCTGTAGCTATGGCTTCTTGATCGTCTTTGGCGACCAGCCTCAGCCGCTGCGGCTCGCACAGGTGCCTGCGATTTGCTACGGCAGACGAGGGCTACTCTCCCTCCGCGCGTACGGCTCTACAAAAACAATCTAGGGGTAGGGCAGACAAGACTATGTAGAGTCTGGGCGTGCTCTGGTTTTAGAGCAGATTCAACCGATCTTATTAAAAAACAGTATAAAAGGTCAACCTTCACCAGCCACCCAAACTAAAAGCTCAATTAATATCAAGTATTGGACGTCTATGGCCGACCCAAAAGTGTAAGATCCCTAACACAATTTAAGAATGAGTAAGAATTTAAGACAAACTAAAACAATTAAGACCAATTACTAAAATACACCACTCTTTGAGAATATGAGGGTTTAAAAAATTATTAACAGTCTAAAATAATTAAGCCTTAAGTATTTAGGCCAAACTGGATTGTCTTGGGCTAAACTAGTATGTCTGACACGCGTTGGATAAACCGATTTGGCCTGGGACAAACTATTTTTGTCTGAAATCAGGATTGGCCGGTAACATATATATATATATATATATATATATATATATATATATATATATATATATATATATATATATATATAAATTATTTTCAAAGTAGGAGAAATTGTACTCCATTTTTAGAAATTGGCTAAGAAGTTGTTTAAGAGCTAAGAAATAACAAAAGCATTTATTTTTAGTTGACATACCTTGAAAACTGCAGAGCCACGATTGGATGCAAGCAAAGGTTCGCTCCAGCCACTACGGCAGTGTCACAGTTGCCGCTGATTATTGCCCTGTAGGCATGTTCTATTGCGTACATGGAACTTGAACACGCCGTGTCGATTATATATGAGGGTCCGCTCACTCCTAACCATTGGGATATCCTTGTCGCAAACGATCCGCGGGAACAGCTAAACAAACATATTTGTTAATATCTTATTTTTATGTAGAATAAGATTGACAAACGAGCTTACAGTCCACCCGATGGTAAGTGGGATTAATCACCCACGAGTACCAAGATGGAATGCCGCGTTTCCAATAAAAGGGGTATCTATAATTAAATTTTAATTTCATTAATATTATTTAAAATAATAAATTTAATAATAGAATTTAATTTAACTAAATTCATAATTAAATTTACAATTCTAATTTCATCATCATTACAGCTATTCGTAAGTACACTGCTGAAAATAGGCCACCCCAAAAATAATACCACGATACGGTGCTTAGCCACCTGCATCTAAGGTTACACTGTATGCCATTTTTTGGCGATGCAAGGAAGTTCCGTACCACTAAACCGTATGGGTAAGCATCTTTCTGATATCATCTTAATATAAAAAATAAGGTTAGAAATATACTGCAGTTGCCCGCAATATATTTCTCGTTCAACGTTCGTTTGTTACAGCCTAAGTCACCGAACAAAGGCCTTCCCCGAGATTGGTAGGAGCCCCCTCTTCCCCCAAGATTGGTAGTAGTGGCGTAGTTGCCACGCTTGGCAGGTGGTTTGGCAACAACAGTTTCTTAATATCTCAAGTTGTGGTTATTTTATTTCCCTCTGTTAGAACTTACCTACCACGGTATAATATAAGGCTATGGGAGGATAGTGTATTCTCCCACGCTGCCATTACACGTTGAATTACTAACAATTGGTTAAATCTATTGGTGGATAAATGTGATGGAAAGAGGTATTTACGAATTTTTCTCTAAATGCTTACTTTGTATTCAACTGTAAGCCCAGCCAGCTTACAAGGCTATGGCGACCGAATGGGGGGAATACCTTCTTTATATGCCCAGAATCC